>VXBJ01000486.1:311453-335601 GCA_013400055.1 Nycticryphes semicollaris | reverse complement strand
GAGTGGACACCTCTGTACCCTTGCAGTGACACAGAGCCAGTATCTGCAGGGGGAATGGTGGGTCTTCTCCCCACAAAGCCTTGCACCAGCAGCAACATCCTGTCCTACCCCGGGACTTGCTGCCAAAGGCTGCAATGCCGCCTGGGCATGTTCTCCTCCAGCACTGCTGGTGTGCCCTGCTCCAGCACCACCAGCATGTCCCACTCTGGGACCACTGGTGCGCCACGGTGGGACTGCAGCATCTCCATCCATGAATGTTAAACGAAACAGGGCTTTATCTTACGTAATGGTGTTAATGTTTAATGCTGTTACTTACAAGGAGGGCGTTATGCACGGACAGCGCATGAGCCAAAGGCTGCCACTAGTTCATATTCCTCCTAAATGAGATGCAAGTGGCCCCTCTAATCCCTTTGCTGCTTTGAAGGGATTCGATTGGAGGTGTCACTTCCTCTTCCCCTCTCCATCAGGCTCTCCCTCTGGGGGAATGTCCCTAAGGTGTTGCCCCAGCCACCATCAGATCTGCTGCCTCCAGCTTGGTTTGTCATACCCTTGCAGCTCAATCTGAGCCATGCATCTCCCTCACCGTCCTCACCCACTGATGCTTCTGGCCCTGGGAGGGCTCAGCCCCAGCCAGATCCCAATTCACTGTTGGGTGGGGGTTCACCAGGCCCCCTGCAAAAGCTGCGTTTGGAATGCGGGTGCGCTCCTTGCTCCCAGCGGCCATTTCCTAGCCACAGGCTGCNACAAGCCGCCCTTGAACAACACGGTGGCCATTGCCCCTTCGCTGGGGCGACCCCACAGCCATGGCAAGCGCTTGCCACTGGCCAGTGGCCTGGCCCTGCCAGCTCCTGCCTACACCACCTACGCCACCCTCAAGGCTGGAGGTGAGTGCCACTGGTGCCGCGTAGGCCTGGATGGTGGCCAGGGAGATTGGGGGGATGCAACCCATAGGCTCTGCGGGTGGGCGGGGAGGGACAGGGGTTGCAGAGGAGTGTGGGTGGGTGGGCACCCCAGTCCCCCAGGGCTCCTGGGGTGGTTACAAGTGGCAAAGAGGCTCTGCAGCTCCCCTGCTGCCAGCCAATCAGCACCCAGGATCCCATTGCACTCCTCAACCAATCAGAGCTCAGGATCTCCTATGGATCCACTGTACTCGTCAGCCAATCAGAGCCGAGGGTCCCCCATGGAGCCACTGCACTCCCCCACCCTAATGGTGCCCGGGATCCCCCCAAACCCTGCAGCACCCCTCATCCAATCCGTGGCCAAGATCCCCCCACTCCCGAGCCAATCAGCACCCAGGATCCCTCCTTACAGCCTCCCAGGCCAACATCCCCTGCTGGGACACCACATGCTGGCATAAGGGCGTGTCCCTGCGGGGGTGACACCACACCCCTGTCCCCACAGAGAGCGCTCCTGAGGACTTCTACAGGCGCTTCGGGGGGCCAGAGGTGGCCCCTGCTGGCACCCTGCCCTTCCCGTCCTCCGAGGCCCCAGCGCTGCCCGAGGGCTGCCCCCCGCTCAAGACCAAGGGGCCCAAGCTGCCAGGGGGCTCAGCCTTCCCAGGGGGCTGGGAAGGGCCCCCCCACCGGGTCCCCCGCCGGCCTGGCCTGGCCGCTCTGCGCCCTGAGGGGCCACCTGAGGCCTTCGTCCCCGCCACCCCGCTGTATGGCCAGGCCCCCCGGCACCTCGCCACCAACAGCAAGACTGAGGTCACCGTCTGACAGCCAGCGCCACTGGGGACCAGGGCTGCCCCCTTGCCTGAGGACAGCTGACGGCCTCCCCAGGGGGCGGCACACTGGAGTGAAGCATCGTCGGTCCTATGTAAACCATGACAGCTGGCCATGGCAGGAGACGCACCATCCTTCCTCTCCTGGGGATGTGGGCTGCCAGCTGCACGTCACCGTCGAGGCGGCACCATGGGGCGGGCCGTCCCTCTCATCCAGGCAACAAGTTTTGGGTGTCCCCAGCCTGCCCCATGAAGAGGCTGAGCCGGACTCGGGGGTGCGAGTGGGGAGGTGCACATTGGCAGAGCAGCACACTGCTCAGGGAAAGTGGTGTGGGGGGATGATGCTGGACAGATCGCAGCCCCCAAGGATTGGGGGGTGGGACACACACCCCACCTACCCCCTGTAACCAGGTAGGGGAAGAGCAACAGACTCAAAGCACTGTCCCTGCGCTGCCGGCAGAGCCCAAGCAGCCTCTTTCCTTCCCGAGCCTCCCCAGCCTCCACCTTGTCAATAAATAATATATTAAACTCTACGGCTTTGGTATGGATTGGCTGGGGGACCCCTCGCTGTTCCCAAAAGCCCACCCCCTTCCCCAGGGGCAGCAGGATGCAAAGCCCACTGTCACAGAGCCCAGGGAACCCTTGCAACACACAGGGCCAACTGCAAAACCCTCCAAGCGGCTACATGAAAAACCAAACAGATCTCCTCTGCCTGAAGTTTAATGGTTCTGACAGAGTTTTACCAGGGGGTGCAGAGAAACAGAGATGGAGCAAAAGGACATTGTTCCAAGCAAGGTCAGGTAAAAGCTTTCCACCCATATAGCTGCTCCTAAAATTGCAGGCTTCTGGCCCAGCTCTACCTTGCTTGGTTCTGCTCAAGCCCTCACCCTCTTGGGTGGCCTCCAAAGGAGCACAGAGACATCACACATGCTCCACCAAGGGACCAGCTTTCATTGCAAGCTGTATGGCTCCGTTTTCCAGGTTATCTAGACAAAGGACTGACAGCTTCCAAAAGCACTTGTGTGATTGGGCACCTCTGAAGGGCATTCCAAGCTTCCCTATGTTTAAGAGCAGCTGCTAGGTGGGATGAAGAAGGCTGAGAGAAAGAGGGCAGGCAGGCAGCGGTGGTAACGTTCACCTTTATTAGGTAACAGATGCTCCCAAGCCCTGGAACAGGGTTTGCAGACAGCAGCTATGTTCCCTGGGGAACCTCCCCACCACCAGTTGCACTTCATTTCACAAAGCATCCCTACTCCAAACTCCACGTGGATAAATAGACTTTCTTCACATAATCCATAAAACAATTTCCTCCCACCCGCAAACAAACAAACAAACAAAAAAGTTAACAGTATATACACACGCATATAAAAAAAGTTGTAGGGACAGATGGGCAGCAAATTTATGAACAGTGTAGAAAAAAACAGGGCAAAGATCCCTTGCCCTGGAGGGGAGAGAAGCACTAGCAGTGCTGGAACCCCCCGTGGATCATGCCACTAGCTACCAGCCTTTCAGCCCAGCAGCTTCCCACCCGCAGCCCAGCTGGTCCTCCCTGCAGCCCAGCCCCCCCAGGACTTGGTCCACCGTTAGTGACAAAATGAAGCCTCAGCATCTCCAAAAAGTCTCGCTTCCCCTTTTAGTAAAGCACAAGACTTCCCACGTGTTGGATGCCAAGCTCGGGAAACACAAAATAACTGGGAGGTTGCCACAGGTGAGGAGTTTCTGTATTTTTAGGAAAAACCCATGACCAGGAAGTCTGTGCAAAAGCCGCGTAAGAGGAGAAAGAGTAGGAGACTGTGATTTACTCCCAAAATAGGATCACTGATAAGCTGGGAATCTGGGGATGGGCAATTAAAGCCCACCCAAACCCAAGCACTGTTCTGCACATTTAGGATACCTGCTCAAAGCAGAAGTGGCTGCCACCACCCAAACCAGAGCATCCCCTACACTGATTGAAGACAGAGAAGAGCAACCTCTGCCCCTCAAAGGATGAGCTCCCCTCCAATTGCACCTGGTGGTGATCAGGGCTGGGGGTCCACCAGCTCTTTGCCACATGAAGTGGGGGAATGAGGGAAGCATCTTCTGGTCCCCACATTTTGTTTGCAGCTATGGCAAAGGGTCACTTGTGAATGGGATTTGCTGGAGCACAGGTTTCTCTTGGTCCCAGCTTCCAGCTTGTTGAAGTCAGGCACCTCTAGCACTAGTATTACTTGTGTTCAATTCCTGCAGCACATGACATTCCTCTCCCAGCTACCACATGACCCTGCGCAAAGTGAGACAAGAAGCCCCCATCTTTTTTCCCCCCTCATTCTGGAAGGAGCTCAAGCTCTCACGCCCCTCTGCAAAAGCTGGACACATGTAGAAGCTTCTTGCAAAACAGCCCAAGCTCTGATGTTTCAGGAGCCATCAGGCTGTATGGACCTGACAGGGACAGGATAGGGCTGCTGCCTGTATCCAAGTGTTTCTAGCTGCCAACACGGAGCACACACCAGCTGCCCACGGGGAGAAAGAATGTCTGCCCACCATAGGCTTGTTTCCACATTCACGCCTGTGAGGGGGCAACTGCTTTGCACTTCTTTGGAGATGCAACAGGAAAGGCAGAGAGAAAGAGGGCAAACCGTTCCCTCCCTGTCCCCTTTCTGCCTCCCCCTCTTGGAAAGTCACAGGCGATTCAACACCTGCAAATCAAACTGCTCTGAATAGCCATGGTAACAGAGCTGGGAGGCTCGCACCCTGAGCCAGTGCCTCCCAGTCCTCGCAGGAGCTCAGGAGCTGTTGAGCAGTTGGAGAAGGGGAGGAGAAACACCTGAAGACAAGTTCTGGGACTGGGACTTCAGTGAAATAAAAAATTTGTTTCTAAAAATTGTTTCTGCATCAACAAAAAGGCACCAGAGAAGCATTCACCCTTCATGCAGAACACAGGGTGCTGCAGGTCCATCTCTGCTGCCAACCAGCCCCAGATGACCAAGGAACCCCCAGCCTTCTACAAGGCTCTACTTGTTGTAGGCTGTCCCAAACCCAGTCCCCTGCCAAAAACTACAGACAGATCAGATCGCAGGAAGGAGATGCAGGAAGTGGAGAGGAAGAGAAATCTGCTGCATCGTTCCCTACGTATTTGTAAAGCCACAAACACACCTATAAAAAACCTGTATAAAAACCGTAGAGAAATTTGCTGGGCAGTACTGGCCCCAAGTGATACTCCCAGAGCACCTCTGTAAACTGGGTCTAGGGGCCTTCAGTTTCCTGACACACAGCTCAAGGAAAGCTGGTGCCTTTCCTCCTCCCCCCCTTCTCAGGAATGGCCCCAGACTCAGCAGCCCCAGGGTGGGTAAGGCTTGAGCAGATCCTCTGCCCTCCCCAGAGGTTACTTTCTGCAGTGGTGTTTGGGAAGGGAACAAGATGCCCCTGAGGACAGACACTGGATGTGCCATTTCTCTGTACCTTGGGCTTGTGTGCTCCCCCCACCCCCCACCCCAGCAGGGATGGGAGCTCCAGGTCTGGGCAGTGCTTCCCAACAGTCCCCAGGCACAGTTGCAAAAAACACTAGACAGATTTCTGCTGCAGCGCCTGAGAACAAGCAAGGGGGTAATAAAGCTAAACCTGGCACAAGGTNTGTTTGTTTTTTGTTTCTTTTTTTAAGCTCAAGAGAAGAAGTCCAGGGTGACTGTTGATCAGGCTGTCTTTGCATAAGGCGACCCCATGCCGATGTTAGGAGGCAGCAATGGCTGTGCCCCCGCTCAGCTTGACTATCATCTGCTGGCAGTCGTTGCACGAGCGCTTGTCCCCCACCTTCTCCAGGGTGCGGGCAGCCTCAGCCAGCAGGACTGCTCGCTGGCCCGGGGAGGAGAGGAAGGAGAGGGGGAGATGGCGGCAGGCCAACAGGATGGCCGTGGCTCGCTCCCTCTGGCCTGGCAGGGTGTCCAATTCACCTACGCACAAAGAGGAGAGAGAAAGCTCATGACGAAGCTACCACCTGCACGATGAAAGCCCGCCATGCAGGTCCTCAACTGGTACCAGTTAGCACAGGCATCCCTGCCTGGCATCCCCTGGTTATGCCAAGACTGAGGGGCACCCTGTGGAGCCCCAAGCAGTTGCTTTAAGTTGGCAGAGGACAACAGTCTGAGCTGGAGTCAGGCAGGGACTGGCCACTATGTCTTCTATGGAGATGGTCCCTTCCACTTCACTTCCTTGAGCTCATCCCAGTATCAGCACACACATCTGCCCAATGCCTTCAACCCCTCAAGGGATTTTATAGCCAGCACCGTGTCTCTTTACTCCTCACCCTATTAGGATTCTTGGCTTCTATCTTACCATTGACCGTCCCGAACTCCAGCCTGCCAAGCTTTGTGCATGCATGGCTGCACGAAGGCAAACATTTTCCAACCTGTTTGCTGACACCTCCAGCCAAAGAGCTGGCAGCTCACTGTAGCCAGCTGGTACAGAGCATCACCATAAGCTATAAGCCCATAGAAGCTCATTATCCTGAGTCTCAGGCACTGGGGAAGATGTTGCAGGCTGCAGCTATGCCCCTCCACCTTGCCCAAGAGCTGCCCCCTCCCAGCCCCGTGAGCAGTGGGTCGTTGTCCGGGCCCCAGGGCAGACCTTGCTTGCTGCTCTGGGGTGTGCGTCGCCTCAAACTGTGCTCCAGCAGCTGGTGGGTGCGGGTAGGGCTGGCACCAGCCATCAGGCGCACGGTGGCCTCGTGGAGGAAGACCTGGAAGAGAAGGCAGGACCAGTGAGAGGCAAGTTAGCTGGGGAGCGATGCTGCAGCTGAACTTGTGTCATCCCCCAGCGCACCGCATTTCGAGAGCGGAGTGCTGATGTCTCAACAACAACAGAGACTCTCTTCCTCACTCCTCNAACATAACTCTGAGTGGCCTAGAAATGGGGAGGAACGAGAGCAGGGAACAGGGTGGAAAATGAGAGAGCAAACCCTGGCCTAGGTGATCATCTCACCCCAGGCTGTGCAGCACTCTGGTAACAGCACCAAACTTTGAAATCCAGAGTCTGGACAACATCAGGACAGCCCTCTCATACACGTATTAGACTACACTTCCTCTATAGAGGCTTAATACTAAATAGACTAAACAGAATAGAATGGTGGGGGGAAACCAGATAAGAACCTGGTGCCCCACAGGTACAAAAGGCATCTGACCCCAGAGTTATCCACAGAGCCAATACGGCCAAGGAAGCCTCTCTGGAGGGAATGACCCAGCCTGAAGCCATGTTAAGGGATGGGATGCCACTTATCAACACATCTGTATTGCTGGTTTTCTAAGTAAAAACTAAGGTAATAACCTTCCCACATGGACCAGACTCCCACGGGAACCTCCCTCATCACTCAACAAGACAAAGTTTGGAAGCTGCTAGCGGCAGACCACCCCACCCTAAGCGTCCAAACTGCTCATCTTATGTTTCTCCAAGGGCAACAGCTTCCCCATCACCCCCTCGCGAAAGGGGTAGAGGTGGAGAGGACAGAGGAGGTAAGCTGTCACCTTGCGATAGGCAGGCCTGAAGCCATGGGCCAGCTTGCGCAGGCTGCCGAGGTCACGCTGGAAGCCGGTCAGCTCGGAGGCCGAGGCGTGGTAAGTCTCACCCAGGGCCTGGCTGGTGTTCGCCTGCTTCTGCCACAGGCTGGTGCGGAGAGAGAGGAGCAAGTCACAGGCCAGCAGCTGGATCATCTGCAAGAGCCAGGGGGCCCGGGCACACATGCTTATTAACACAATCCATCAAGCGAGTAACAGGCCATTTCCTACACAGCTGCTGACATGGCCTGCAGGAGGGCAGCCATGGCACCTCCTGCCCACCAACAGAAAGTCCCTGGCCCTCCCAGCCGAGCCATCCTTATCACAATGCACTGAAGGGAGCAGGACTTTGCCTTTTGCCCAAGCAGCATCTCTGGGGCCCAGCACCAAGAGGTCCAGTTTATGCCCAAGGAGCATCTGTCCCCTCCAGGAGAGGCAACCCCTCTACAAGGCCAACCCTGACCCCACCCCAAGACAAGATGTGCCAAGGGGATATTGCACCAGCAATGCCCTAGCATTCCCCAAAGGCTTTCCAGCCCAATCAGTGATAATTAGTGGGAAATATCAAAGACAGCCTTGCTACCTGCAGAGGAAAAAAAAAAAAAAGAAAAAAAAAAAAAAAAACCAAGCATGCAGTCTTAACAGAGCCCACAGTGGCTGCCCAAATCCCTTTTCCCCATCTGCTGCTGCCCCCTAGCATCGCTTGCTAACCGAGCTGCTCTTTAGGGGACCCTACGTGCACTGCCGAAGTGGAGAGTGCCTCTGTACTGCACTGCAGGAACATTGCACAGTTACTGCCACAACATGCAATGCAACTACAATGCACTACAGCTGCCACCCAGGAGCGACAGAAAGGACTAGGAACTGTGTCCCATACGCTACGCAGGGAAGCTCCAGCGTCAGGTAAACCTGGAAAGATGAAAAACAAGCCCCACACAAACCCAGGAATAGCATAGCGCAGTCCCGCTTTTGCAGTGGAGGGTACGAACACTTGTGAGTGCTGCCTGAAACAGAGCAGACTCGACTTCATGAGGTCCTGCTTTACAGGTGTCAGCAATTTCATTTGGAGGACAGAGACGGATGCTTTCCATGGGCCAGATTCAAAGTGGTCAAAGCATCAGAAAGGGGTGTGACAGTGAGCAGCAGAAAAGGATTGAGAATTCAGCTATGCAAGACCGTGCCCAGGGAAATGATACTGTATTTGCAGCTCTGCTCCTCTGTACAGCAGAGGCAGAAAGATATCAGTGCCCTTTGCAAGGAAAGGGAGGAAGTTTTCCTTCTAGTCCCATCAGACACAGGATGGATGGAGAATGCAGATACAACGGGGAAGCAATACACCTGCAGTAAGATCAACTTTACAGCTAAGACAGACGATATGTTCTCCTGAGGCTTATAGCTCTTACGCTGTTGAGGACAGTGCCAGAGACACCGCTGCTCATGTTGAGGCTGTTCCATAAGTGACTGCTGGCCCTCTCACAGTGACCCAGGGAGCTCTGCTGTCCATCTGCTTTCCCAGATAGTGAGGCCTGCATGGCTTTACACACGTAGAAGGTGGCTTTCACCAGGGCATTCCTGAAAGAGAAAGAAAGCACTGCTTTCAAGCAGTACCGTCTCACGCTGCCGCAGGGCAGCCCCAGGAGCTGAGCTCAAGCAGCAACCAGCATCAGCTTTCAACCTCCCATCTTCAAGAGCAGAAATATGATTTCTTAGAGAGAAGAGAGATGGAAATTGTTCCTCACCTACACAGACTGCACAGAGAAATGGAAGGAAACTGGCTAAGAAGCTTTAATGCAAAAGAACCAAGACAGTGACAGTAGCCTTTCCATCACTGTACAAGTTTTGTTGTTTGATTTTGGAAGGCAGGAGGGCTGTGCAATTAGAACAAAACCAGAAGGCATCCCTAAAGAAGCAATTCTGACACTTCCAGTCCACAGTTCAAGTATCAGACTGTAAATCTTGATCTCAGACATCATTGATTTCTGAGCACAGGGCATCCTGGAACACAAGAGGCATGTGATTCCAGAGCACAGGTAGGGGTAGCCCACAGGACAAGGAATGGTGGAAGAGCAGCTCCCATTTAGGAGAAGCAGGGGTTTGAAAGTTGTACGAGGCCTACGCACTCTGACATCTCCAGGGGCTTCGGCATGCGCTCCACTTCTGCAAAATGCAACCTCACAGCTGCGTCGTCCCCTCGGAGCCAACCGATAGCCATAGCCACTGCTGATGACCACCACCGGCACACCACATCGGGGCCTGTGAAACAGAATCACAAGCTGCAACCCAGAAGAGGACACACGGCTCCTTCCCCCTCAAAGAAGCAGGCAGGTGTCACATGCCTTTGTCAGTGCGTTCTGCCGAGCTCGACACTAATGAGCCCAAACTAATCCCACAGGAATATGGCTGTCTGGGTAAATGCTGAAACACGCTGCAGAAACACAAATGGATTTGCAAACACCCTACATCTGACTGCAGAGTTTTGTGTGCCAAAGTTTGTATCTTGTCAACAAGAACTTATCCCCCATCTACTTGTCAAGAAATCTCTTGATTTCCTGCCTGACAAGAATCTCCACTCACTACCCCAAAGAAACAACTCTGTTTGTATGCACTGTGCCTTGGCACTAACCACCATCAAACTGCTAAATAAAACATCAGGTTCCCCATAGCACTTCCTCTGTTACTTAACATCCCCTCAAAAACTTTCCAAAGCTTACCTAGGGCCAAAGGATATAGACCATGCTACTCTGAGCTGCTTTGATATTTCATGATAATATTGACCCAAATATAGACTTCCTTTTATATATAAAAAAAAAAAATTCCTTGAAAAAGAATTATCTAGTTTCCCTTCTGCATTTGCTCTACACATTTTAGGTACAATACAGTTAGTCTGTGTATACAGCTCCAGCAGCAGCCCAGTGCACTGCCAGGCGCTGTCTGTACCAACACCAAGCAAGAGAAATGCTGCAGCAGCCTGCTACCAGCCAAGTCCAGATGAGAACGCAGCTCAGAGGTAGTCTACAGCTCTCATTATCCCACTAAATATACACCAAGAGACTAAACAAAGCACCTCCCAATAGATGCTCATCTACGGCAGGAGTTGCAGGTCTCTGGAGATTGAGGAATATGCACGACAGCTGCTGTGAAAGTGAGGTCAACCTGTATTTGGTCCAATAGGTAATGAAATGGAAAAAAACCTTCTTGTACCTCCACTGCAACACTACCGTGCTGGTTTATACACTATACCCTTCCTCTCACTTTGCGTTGCCAGGAGCAAACTCTCAGACAAAGGGCAGAGTTCAGCTTGGAACGTGCCCAACAATACAAATAACAGTGGTCCCACCTGGGTACCCAGCATCACAACACACAGCCAAATTTACAAGCCTTCCCCACCCCCTTCTTCCAGCCTGAACCACCATAACACACTGTGGTGGGCTGCTGCTCAGCAGCCAAATGCCACCCTAAGAATTGCGTTTCTCCTTGCCTGGAGTTTGAGAGGTGATGGGGAGAGAGGGAATACATATCAGCAGTAGTTTCTGCAGCTGGGAGAGCTTTGGTTCTGCCAGACTTACCCAGAGCAGACTTGAGTACAGAATTGCTGGCGAAGGGTGGGGCTCCACTTCCCATTGAGTCCAAGAAAGAGTTGAGCAATTTCAGGTACTCCATGGCACTGGAGAACTCGCTGAAACAAGAAGCAAGGTAGACCTTTGCTATGCTGCCAAACAGGAGATACCAAAGCCTAAAGGCATTTCTCAGCACTCACAAGGCATTTTTAAACAATATTGATCCATTAAGCCAAGAGAAAGTTCAAGCTCTACAAGTAACACAACACTGCCAGACCAAAGAGACTTCCCTGAGAGCAGAAGTGCACAGACAGAGGCTCAGGGAGGAGCAGCCTCCCCCTCTATTCTGCCCTGGTGAGACCGCATCTGGAATATTGTGTCCAGTTCTGGGCCCCTCAGTTCAAGAAGGACAGGGAACTGCTGGAGAGAGTCCAGGGCAGAGCCGCAAAGATGATTAAGGGAGTGGAGCATCTCCCATATGAGAAAACACTGAGGGAGCTGGGTCTCTTTAGCTTGGAGAAGAGGAGACTGAGGGGTGACCTCATTAATGTTTATAAATATGTAAAGGGTGAGTGTCAGGAGGATGGAGCCAGGCTCTTCTCAGTAACAGGCAATGACAGGACAAGGGGCAATGGATACAAGTTGGAACACAAGAGGTTCCAATTAAATATGAGGAAAAACTTCTTCACGGTGAGGGTAACAGAACACTGGAACGGGCTGCCCAGAGAGGTTGTGGAGTCTCTTTCTCTAAAGACATTCAAAACCCGTCTGGATGTGTTCCTGTGTGACCTGATCTAGGTGTTCCTGCTCCAGCAGGAGGATTGGACTAGATGATCTTTCAAGGTCCCTTCCAATCCCTGATATTCTGTGATTCTGTGATCTCCCCCCATGCAAGGAGACCAGCACAGAACCAGAGTCAACCCTGGGTGTCTCACTTCAACTACAGACATGCTGGACATGACATATAAACTGATTACTGGCTCATTTTCCATCACTGAGGGCTGAACTACATTTCTGTAAGTGACCATTTGCACGTATGCAAACATAAACGAATGCAAGTGACAATGCGTTAATAGCGTTGGTCAGAGAAAGCAGCATAAGTACAAATGATCTTAATTTCTTGGGGCAAGCTACAGAGGAAGATCCAAGAGGTCCTCCCCCTGGAGGCAGGGAAAAGCTTGCTGCATTACTAAAGCTAGTCCCTCCCACCAGGAAACGGGACTCCCACAACTATACTGACTATCCACCTCACTTATACAAATCCTGCTACCTTCTCTCACCCTCAACAGCAGCCTCTGATCACAAGCATTTGTGCAAGCAAGTAGACTGAACTGCTGCTCGTCCTCTGCAATGACACTAGAAGAGAAACGTGAAACTGAACATAAAGCTAGATGTATACTATTTTCCCTACTTAAGAAGGGAAACCGGGTTTTTACACGCAGTTTTTTGGGACAGGACCCTTACAGAGCTTCCCATGTATTTATACAGCGTTTGCCTGGCACCAGCTTATTTGGAGATCAGTTAGAAACAGCACAGAATTGCTGGCAAAGGCTGGAGCTCTGCTTCCTGTGGAGTCCAGAAAAGAGCTGGATGCCGTTCAGTAGAAAAAGCTGCTCTGACTCCCACCTACCGTCCCCTTTCATTTGATCACAGAGTTTAGAGACCAATGACAATCTTGGCCAACATCATCTCCCCCCTCTTGCCAGGCATCAGTTTGGTTTTTAAATGCTGGTAAACGTGGCGCTTCTGTTAGGAGAAGACTCTCATGCATAAGGTAGCAAGCCAGTGAGGTTACTCTCCGACATGCCAGACATTCATGCTCTTAGAGCCATGGATGTAGATTCCAGTCTACAGCAGTAGAAGGTAAAACATTAATTTCACTGTTCCTGAACATTAAACTTTGTCAGCAGAGAAAGTGCCATCCATCCAGGTCAGGAATCAACCAGAAATCCTTACCACGCCCATTGGCAGGCAAAGCTTCACCTTTGACTTCAGAGCTTTTAATATGAAAAGGGAGAGCTTGCCCATATAATAAGCTGGAGTGGTCAGACTTACGTGGTCCTTTCATGTCCTTAATAAGGACTAACCACTCAGTTTGCCCCAGAGCACTTAGTTTTGCCTCAGTCAACGGTTTTGAGCTCTGCCTCAGAGCCTGCAGCTGGGGCGAGCGGTCCCCAGCACAGCACGTAAACTTACCACGGCTCCTCCTCCTCTTGTCCTGCTATCTCTTCCCTAGTCTGAGGTTTCACGAGTGAATCCACCGCTCGCTCTAGCAGGTTCTCACAAAACGCCTGATGAACTTGTGCAATAGGATCCGCTAGAGAGGAAGGAAAAAAAAAACAACCAAACCCAACCATTTCACTCACATGCAGCGAGAGCCACCTCTCGATACAACCAAAAAGAAGAATCAAAATGTAGCAGCAAGAGGAAGAGGAAAATTCTTGAGAAATTAATGCAAACGCTTCTAAAAACTAAGTTTTCAGGGCCTTCTTAACCCTTTAACCCATTTATAAAGCTACAGCCCTTGGCCAAACGTCCCTCCAGCCACTCAGCAAAACACTGATGACACCGATTTGCAGAGGATAAACCTAGATCAACGCCCCCAGACATTCATGGCCAGATCCAGGTTGCGTTCCGGCACATTAAGACACAAGCCAGGATGACACAGCACGGTGTCCAAAGGGAAGAGAGACAGCTCTTGCAGGCCGAGGAGACATGTCTCAGCTCCACAGCCCCTGTCACCCATCAAGACGACAAGTGCCCTGGACATACAAGAGCAAGCTCTTGAACAGGACACGTGCTTTTGGCGCAGAGGTGGAGAGGCTTGAAATAACAGGAGGCCACGTGCTCAGGACACAAGTGGGTCTCACCAGGGTTCCTTTGGGTGCAGTACAGGCTCTCCTTTGCAGCAGACTTCACCGTCCAGCTTCGCTCCACAAAAAACTTCTGTCCCAGGGGGTGGCAGAGCCAACGCAAGGAGTCAGGAATGGCACTCCGCTCTGAGCTACAAAGGCTTTGAGCCTGGCTCAGAAAGTAGCTCTGGGGAAAGGAGAGGCTAAGATTGAGAACAGCATCCAGGGAAAGAGACACACCACCGAAGACAAAGGTCACACCTTAATTACAGTCCATATCATAATTGCAGGCCATATCGTTATTGTAGTGCTAGCAGACACCCTGAGCTACAGCAATGCCAGCTTGCAGACCTTCCTAGAGATCTGGCTTGGAGGTGTGATGGGAGAGGAGACAACTCACCGCTAGGAAGCCAAGCTTGCCACCACAGCGGGTTTTCAAGCCAACGGCAGCTGTCAGGTGGATTTCTGCCATGGTGCTGGGCGGGATCTTCTCTTCTGCACACTCAGCCAGATTCACAGCACACAGGGCCATGTGCAAGCCTGAGTAAGCAGAGCTGGAGGGAAGCTTACCTGCACCAAGAAGGAAAGGCAAATAGTTACATTTTTATTACTACTTTTAATTACTTTAATTTTACTACTACTTTTAATCCAGTAGTGTCAGCTACTAAACTTTACCACGATTTGCAGGGCTACTATCCTAAAGAGACAAGAACCTGTTGACACGAGAAGCTTACAACATCTTATACCTACTTTGTATTCAGGCGACAGAACAACCATAACTGAGAGTCTTCCCTTCACAGATACCAAGGTTGGAATCCACAGTCTTGCTTCATCAGGAAAGCTCTGTGCAGCTAAACCAGCTAGAATAAAGTCACCAGCTAATTTTGTCTCACTATGTATCTTTAAAAGGAACTCCTTTGCAATCCACACCTGTACCTACACAGATAATGTTAAGGACAAGTACTTATTCCTGGTGGCATGAGCCACAATTTGCACATCAGAAGGAAGTTTAGCTTAGATTTCTGAAGTGCTTGGAGCCTATTAACTGCAAATTGGTTTGCCAAGGAAGTGGCAAAAACAACCATTCACAAGGAACATTCAAGCACTTCCTTAGTACATGTGCACACACCCAGGTTTCCAAGGCATATCAACACCAACTGGCAATCTGTGCTTTGCACAGCTTCGGAAATTTAAATTCTTCCAGCAATTAACCCCAGCCCCTGCTTCCACATCACATTCCCAAGTGAAATGGACGAAACAAGCCCTGAAGAGCAAAAAGGGACTGGACTCAATCAACTGCTGCTTGAGAAAGACTCTCAGCCACCTCTGCAGGCTCAGGAACTTAAGTAACTCAAGACACTGCTGTTGCTTTGGCCATTCTTACAGAGCTCTTTTATTGCACAAGCCTGTCATGTTTTACCATGTGGCTCCTACAATTTGTCAGGCTAATTTCTGAAAGCAGCCCTCCCAGAAGAGGGAGGCCATAGTCCTCTCCCTGTATTCCCCAGGACCAGCTCTGAGCCTGCTCATTTGGCAAAATGCCGACAGCAGATCTGCCACCTCTGCTCCTACCTGTTATGTGGAGCTGATGGAGCTTATGATATGCTAGAGCCGCATCCCGAGCACTGGTCTTGGCCTCGTCCTCGAAGCCTGCAGTGGCCTCCCGTGCCCGCCACTGATGAGAAGTCCTCTTCAGCAGCCACCGCACCAGTGCCAGCTTCTGCAGGCTATAGCGGATGACATTCCAGGACAGGCTGCAGGCCAAGTCGAGGCGGGAAGCCGGCAGTGCTCGGCCGAGTACCGACAAGCAAGTCTGCAAGTTTGACGCAGCTGCAGCAAAATCCCCCTGCAAATAACACGGCAAAAGGTTCAACAACAAAAGAGCACCATCACAGAGACACTTTGGGACCTCCTTGGCATTGGAAGCAAGATAAACTCATGTGCATGCTAGGACAAGACCTGAATGAAGTCCACACAGTCCCAGTAAACATGACAGCAATTTACATCAGCTTCAAATCTGTTCCTACACACATCTTTCCACACATGGCTCTGATCCTGCACTGCCTGTGACACATATCAGCACTAGGTGAAAGGGGCTTCCTACCTTCTCAACCCACATGGAAGCTTCAGGGTCCCCATATCAAAACACACAAATTTTGCCTCAACAACGGAGAAGACTTCCAATTGGCTGCAAGGATAGCAGACAAACAGACACAGCAGAGGCCAGATTCTGGACAAAACTCAAAACTAGACAGGATAATCCACTTGAGGAATACCACTCTCCTGCCAAGCACTGAGCCACTGCCTCACTAGGCCATGTTTACCCACACCCCCTCCTAGAAAAGGTGTATTTGATACAAAACAAGCCAGCTTTACCCGTGCCAAATCCAGGTCTGCTTGCTTGCGATGCCTCCAGAACGTGACCGATGACCTTGAGTGCAGCCGGGTCACTGGCTCTCCGTGCACCAGGAGCTTTACGAACACGCTCAGTACAATCACTCCATTCACGAGCCACAGGATCAGCGTGGGCATCATCCAGCCGAACCAACCACCTGCATCTGCAACGGCCGTCCCAGAAGGAAAGTTAAAAGTTAATCTGGACTCTGAAAGCCCAGCAACAGGATGAGCAGAGACCCAGAAGGATGTCTTTGCTACCTTTGCCCCATGTGGTAGCAACTTTTGCGAAGACTGCATTTTAATCAGGAAACACCTGTATCAACAGTTCTCCATCTGAACCCCAAGCCACAACCTTCCCAACCAAATAAAACCAGTTATTTTTACAAGACTGAATTATAAAAACTGAGTCAGCTCTTCGTTCTCCTGGAGTGCTTTGAATTCTGATTTTTCCAACTGATACACTAATGGGTATTCAATACCTCAGTGTCATTTTTCCTGTCTTAATTAAGTTTACAGAGCACCACTGAGGAAGCATATTTACCAGTCAGGGAAATGACAGCGTGCCTGCAGAATCCCCTGCCCCCTCTAAGCTACTGTACTCTAAACTATGACTATTACAGCATCAGCATATTGAACAAGCCAGTTCAGGCCCTATAATAACTGTGTTTCTGAAGTAATTCTTCACCAATTACTTCATTAATTAGTTTTTAAAAAAATAAATCAGCCAGTTACCTAAAAACAATTGTAAAGTGAACATGCCTCAAAGATCAGTGAGGACAGGAGGACATCTTACTCTGAATTGCTTTTCAAGGGTCTATCTCAAGAGCTCAGGCTGCTGGGCTTCAAGCTGGTGCCCCCTCTAACCTTGCCAGGCTGAGCAAAGACTGGTTTTGCTCAAGAAGAACGCTGGATGTGGATGTAAACTGGGACTATGTCAAAGCACTCACAGCTGGCTCTCCTCCCATGCCCAGCCCTGTGGTTACCACTCCTCCCCACCATTAAAAAGGTCATACAACTCCCTGAACACAAAACCCAATCCTACTGGATCACACCGACAGTCCACCTCGTGACCTGTAGCTGTCACACCTGGAGATGGTCTTCAGGGAGACCATACAAGCCCATCTCCTTTCTGTGGTCCAAACTATTGTAATTCATTACCCGACTCAATGGTCAGCACGTTCCTGCCAGAGCCATGGTGCACCAGGCTCTCAGGCTCCGGGGTTCCTCGGGCATTCAGGAGGGATGTCAGAGGATTGAAGGAAAGGCAAAGGAATGTGAGAGCACAGAGGAGTATTCGAGAGCGATCCACCATACCAAGGGCCACAGGAGGAGAGTCAGGCTCATCTTTAACCTTCAAAGGAATATAAGCAAAGGGAAAAGTAAGAGGAGAAAAAACAAACACTTACCATTCTTTAGAACAAAAAATACTTACGTCAAGGGAAGGGTAGGGAAGAAGGAGAAATAGAACACATTTTAAAATTTACTTTTACAATGAAGATCAGCAAAAACTCTAATAAAGCTTCCACTAGCTTAGTACGATAAGGCTGAAGTATTTGAGTGCCTTCACCTTCCTTCTGCTCCCAGACATTTCGGTTATCATTAACCGGATCCCTGGTTTAGGCTAGGATTAACCTTTGCTGCCCTCTCTTTTTTGAGGATCTCCCAGAAGATTTCCATGATATCCACAAAACAAACCTGCCAGCTGAAGACATCTAACAGCTTTCTGTTACTGTGGTTACTTATAGTCTTATTAACCACACTTGATGCCATCATCCATTTCTAAGTTCTCCTGCTTTATTCACTGGACATATTAATCCCTGGAAAGCCATGTGCTCTTTGGGTCATGAACATGCACTGTAAGTCCACAGAGACTCTGCGAGGCCTAAAGGCTAAGTACAATTCTTCTAGGAAGCTGTGGTATGGCTCAGGTAACACAGCTCAGGAAGTTGTCTCAATCATTTAAGAAAAAAATAAACCACACCCATGCGTCTTCCTCATCCTTACATCTCTGACCTCTACAGATCTGCTTGCCAGATGTCTGCTTGTTCTGCTCTTGAGAATTAGGAGAATTTAAATTTTGGCCCTTATGTAACCGTGAAGTAGATGTCTTGAATTTCACAACTGAAGTCACAAATACCTTTGCATCATCAAGGAGTGGGCTTCCTGGCTCTGAATCAATAGAATAGGGAGAGAAGCCAGCCTGGGATCCCGAGTCAGAGGCTGGAGGAGACATCAGCAGCACGTTCTGGTTGAAGTCATCTATCTTCAGATCCACATCATTGTCAACCAGACTGCTTAGGTCAATGCCCTTCAACAGCTCTGCAAAAATCAGAGTGCATTATGTACATGTTTCTTGATCCAGCATCCTGACAGTGTCACAATCGGTGCAACTCGCAGGTTATTTAACTCTGTCAAGGATAAAAAAACTGCAAGAAGCATCCTCAACTTACTGTTTTTTTGATTAGCCAGCTTCAGAACCATGTTCTCCTGCCTCAGCTTATGGTTGGCCTGCTGTAGGTATTTAATGTAATCAATGGCTTTTCTCAGGACTCCAGACTTGTGCATCTGCAAGGAATTAAAACATATGGAAAACAGTTTATACAAAGTGTCAAAGAGTCCATCCTGCTTCTAGGGATACCACAACCCTTTTTATCATGTGGAGACAAAGAAAACAGTGTAAAGGACCACTCAGCAGCTGCAAAGAAACTACTAGTGCAGCATACTCCCTGGGCAAGGTATCAGCCTTTGAAAGACACACAGGGACTGGGGTCTCTCAAAGACCTTGTAAAAATAGTACAATAGAAACAGATTAACATCAAAATTACAATAGAGTTCAGATCTAGGTTTCAGCTATAAGTAGTCCTTTGAAAGTACCATAGTTTTGAATTCAAGTGGCTCACTTCTGGGACAGAACAAGCTGCTGTTTGTTAACCATCGTTCAATTCTGAGATAAGAGGGTCTCTGTGTCTCAGTCCCTTGGCCTTCCCCATGAAAATATTTGCTTCCAGCAGAGCTTACAAACACAAGCCCAAAAGAGCTACAAAGCACATTACCAACACTTTAAAAACGTAAGCTTCCAGTTCCACCCAGCAATAGGAGGTGACTTCACTAGCATGCAAGGTATCAATACTACTACTCCCTGCTCTGCCAACATGAGGCAAAACGAATAGGGTTGTTGAGGGATATTAATTGTTTAGTGGCTGTTTCTCCTTTAACAAAGACAACCCTAAAGACATGGAGCAAAAGAGCTTCTAATATTTGAGCGAGCAGGAGCTTTTACAGCTCATATCCGAAGGAAACAAATTGGAAAGCTCTGTAAATCCTTGCCCCTACAGCAGTCACACAGAAAGGGAAACATAAATTAAGCAAGCTCTGCTTTGGCAGAGTTATCAAAACATCCAGTTGCGTATTCTACTTAGACGGTCTATTTAAGTTAGACCTAACGCCTAAGGTATAGCTTATTTTCAAGAAACAGTACCACTAGCACAGCAAAATAATCATTTTACAGGCGACCTTTCATGAATACAGTTATCTAGCTTTCCATCGTAGAAGTGTTTCTCAACAGTCCTATCCAACATAAGTGTGCACACTACTAGCAATCGCACATACCCAACCGCTTCATTTGGTAGAGAAATGAGCACCTGAAGACAAAGTATTTACGACACTAGATTTGCTCTTAATTCCACGTCTTTACCTTGGCATCAGTCCCCATGACAAGGTCCTTCAGCTCAATGATCTTGTCATTTATGGATGACCGGTAACGCTTTTCAATGATGTTGTGAGTTGTTCTCCTCTCGCCTTCTTTAGGTGGTTCTGGTTGCTTGGCACCCCCAGGAACTTGTTTGATAGGCACTTTTTCTTGCCCCACCATCACCGGCATCGTGGTCAAAATGGTCCCATTGCTCCCAACGAGGGTCTACAATGACCACATGCAACAAGTGTCATGAGCAATCAGCCAATGTAGATACGGTTTAAGATGGTCAAAGAAAAATGAATAAACAAAAGAATAATCAGGAAAAGTTGGTACAGCTCAAAAAATAAGAGATAAGCCAATTTCCTCCCATTTTTCTTAGCTGGCACAAGCACCAGCACAGCAGCACAGGAAAAATATTCCACTTTGACTGCCACACTGGTCACTGTGGAGTAGGAACATCTCATGTTCTCCAAGGGCAATAACACTCTTCCACTAATACTATGCTCTGTTCATCCACTAATCGAAGAAACCCTTAAGATGAGGAACTAAAGACAGTGAGTGATATACACTCACATGAAAAGCTCAAACTTGGGCATCTAGATGTAGGACAGACCATCTATACCAAACTAAAGGAGTAAGTACTCTGTGATAAAAGACGACGAATCCCACTAGAACAGTTGCATTGAGGGACTTCTAGGACAGCTGGGAGTAAAGAAAGTTTAGATTGCTTAACCCAACGAAACAAGACTGAGAAGGGTGCATGTGTCCTCTAAAGCTCACCAAAGATCAGGGAAGTGGTTATGGAGAGGAAGAGGTTTTTGCACCAAAAGACAAACTAACATAAATGGGAATAAACTAGACACAAGCAACTTCTGGAAAAATTTCAACTCTGAAACAGTCTTTTAATTGAGACACTAAAAATTAATTTAGTTTAATTTCAAGCTGGAACTTGACAAATAAGGGAATTTAAGTCCTACACCTTTCCTTGGCTAATTTCCACCAAAATTCAATGTGTTCAAAAATGCTTCACAGATTGCATCTCAGACCAGCACAACTGCATAAATCTCACCTCTGTGTAAAAACGTCACCTAAAAGCAAGCAGGTTAATTGAAGACTTTAGCCTGGCTGTTAACAAGCACATAAGAAGCCTATTGTGCTATGCAAAACAAGTCAAAACTCAAGTCCAGACTTGCAAGCTTATCTTTCCCCAGTAAATACTTGAACAGAGATATCTGTTCAGTATGTACAAGATTGTAATAAATGCATCTTTGGGGGCAGAAGTTTCTCCAAGTTGATAAGGAGTGGAGGCCATGAAGCACAGCTGCCATCTCCAATGATTATACTGAATCCTCACTGCAAATGCCCTCTGAAAAGTAGCTTTATTAGTTTTCACATTCAACATACTGCTATTAGACACTAGTGAGGGGGAAAAGAAAGTTCCACAGGTATTCTGAGTGAGTTAGCTTTCAGTTTCAAGTATCTTCCAGAGGTTAAAAACTGGGTGGAATTTTTAGGTCATGTTCCTCTCCTTGTAATACCAGAAAAGGGTAAACAGAAACGTGCCCTTGGTCTTTGATTACTGGACATGGGAGGCTGCCAAAAAAGTACAATCTGTGTGTTTAGCCTTGGCAGAAACAGGGTATTACTCACTGTGGACATGTCTAGAGCAGCCCTCAAAACCCCTCCCATTTGCACCACTGCAGACTACTGAAGCCCAAATCTCTTCCTTGCGTTAAGAGGAAAGGACATCAGTGAGGAGAGGGAAGGAAGAAGAACATCCACGTGGTACCTGCAGAGCTGTGGTCTGAATGGGAGCGGTGAGTGCGGTCAGCGCTGGGTTCTGTACTGCAGCCATAACGGGATTACCGTCCGCTTTCAGGGTTGTCAAGACGAGGGAGTCCGTTTTTATGATCTGGGGTTGGACCAGAACCTAGGTTGGACAGGGTTACAGGTGAAGCGGAGGGTGGGCACATATTGCTCTGCTGCTTTCAGTAGCCAGGGGTAAGCGATGACAGAGCTGTAACTTCACATCTCAGCGGATGGCAAAAGAGATGGGCGAGTATTTCTTTCTCCTTGTGCCCCACATCACCTGGAGGGTGTTTGACAGCCCCTGACGCAACCTCTGACCCTGAGACAGTCTGAACAGCGCTGGAGGGAGGGGAGCAGAGGAACCACCAGGACATCGGTTTTCAAATCAGTCACCAGAAGTAAACAAGTACGTAAAAATACAAAAGAGCTGATGGAAAAGCTCCCTTCCCCTCTCCAATTACACCTATAATTAGCTCTCTACATTAACCGGTTGAGTACTCAGAGTCTAACATGGCTGGTGCAGCCTACTTTGACAAATACCTTTAGTAGCTTCCCCCTCCTCCAGTTTCGCTGAAAGAATCTGTACCCTGAACATCAAGCAGATCAAAACCAACTCTAAGATATTTTGCATAACACAGCTTGCTCTTATTTTTTCAAATATCTCACCGACTCTCAAATACAGAGAATACTATAGATGGCCCAGTACAATTGAACCACAGCAACTTTGTTAGATCGAGGCCGTAAATGTTTTTAAATTTATAGCCACACATATTTTTATCCAATATAAAGACACACAGGACTTTTCATTCCTGTGTATGTTTTAAAACAAGTATCACATGACACTGTAGCAGCAAAAAGATCAAACAAACCGTGGCAAAAGTACTGGGAGAAAACATTCTGGGATCAGCTGGCTCTTACAAGACATGGTAGAGGTGATGGACTTGCAAAGAAATAGGCAAAAGTCAAAGAAAGCTTGCCCAAGTAAAGTTTCCAATTCAGTCTGGCAGCACCAAGTTACAAAAATATTTTAGACCAAGTTTAGTCATGCAGGTGTTTCAGGGCCAACAGTTTCTGAACATTGCCTATTACTTCAAGTCACATCACGGCTCACAACAGGGGCTCTCAAGCATGACTTGCACGAATTAAAAAGCTACTGGGACACAGGCGGGCTAGGAATACCAGCAATAGCAATAGCAATCCCAGCCAGGACTGCCAGCCCTACAACCTTCGCCACCTCTCCTCTGGCAAGCCACAAGATGAGACCTGCAAAAAGCCATTTCTTCTTCTGCTGGATCCCTGTAGCACTCTGCATTTTTACTTACTGGAACTTGCTGGACCTGTGGTGCAGCAACCGTCTGGACCGTGGCTGGTGCTAAGGTCTGGATGGTGCCGTTGGCAGCCTGGGTCAGCACTCGCTGGGCCTGCACAGTCTGCACTTGCTGCTGGATGGTAACCGGCTGCACCTGGGAGGATGTTACCAGGCTCTGGACTTGAGGCTGGAGAACTGTAAAGCAGAAGAGATGTCAGCAATAGCACAGAGACACAGGTCCCTGTGCTGGAGCCTGCAAATGCTTCTAGCTTCACTCCTTTTCTACCCAGAGCTTCTCAGTAGGCAGCGTTCATCTAACACATCCCACATGTTGGGAAAGCTTCCAGCTCCTTTGGTGCCTCCTGCAAGAGGACACTGCACCTAGAATAGCAGCTTTCCAGGAGGCACAGAGGGTTAGCTAAGAGAAAATAAAGTCAAAGACCTTTGGTCTGATAGCACAGGACTCACTACTTCAGTGACATAACACCAGAACTTGCCCACTCCTGCTGATCCCAGTGGACCTTAGGATCCTATTTATTACATAAAGAATCAACACCTACTGAAGAGGATCAAGACAACTGGAATTCACAAAGGAAGATCTGGTCATCGTTAGATGCCCCTATAAGCATCTCTGCTCAAGGCAAGTACTGCACTCGAGAGTTAGGTAGTTAAAGTGTGCCTTCATCCTGGACTGCCACATGGGACAGACTGGAGCTTCAGGAGTGGGATCTGCCCACTGTGGATCCACCCTGCACTAGGAGCACGGGGTTGCAGAAAACCATTTTTTAGACATCTTTCTCACGCCTGCCAAGACCCACAGGGGAGAAGGCTGTAACAGAGGTGAGCAGGAAGAATACAACTATCACAGAAGGTCACGTGAAGACTTTAAGATCTCATTTATGACAGTTTCTCACACTCCCCAAACTCCAAAGCCACGTAGGCAGGAGAAGGAATGCATCACAGGCAACAGCGCAAGAAAAGGATTGTCAGGCTTGTGGTGGCTGAGGATGCTTTTGGAGTTTGAACACCGACACCGTTTATTACGGGTTCACCAGGCACACCCAACCACTACCTTGGAAACTTGTGGCCGCGTTCTGGTAGATCACCGGCTGCTGGATAATCCTGGTCTGGGGAGCAGAGCTGAACGTTGGGGTGATCATCACTGTCTGCTGCTGGAGCTGAGGCTGGAGCGGGGGCCGGGGCTGAAGGAGAGGGGCTGATCGCGGAGCGGCTGGAGGTGTTGCCTGCGCCGCTTTGACCGGCAGGCTCTGGAGCTGGGGGGAGG
>VXBJ01000486.1:257725-303978 GCA_013400055.1 Nycticryphes semicollaris | reverse complement strand
ACCCCCCCCCCAACCCCAGCAACAGAGAGAGGATGCAGCAGTGAAGGACCGGGAGCCGTACCAGCCCCAGGACCTGGGAGTGAGGTCCCTGCTCGAACACGCCCGTCAGGTTGCAGAAGCCGATGCCCCAGCGGATGAGATTGTTCCAGTTGGAGTTGCGGTCAAAGTAGTGGTGCACAATCTTGGGGAAGCGCAGGACAACATCCCCGAAGAAGGCAGTGTTCTCTACCACGTGGGAGTACGCTGTGGGGACAGCCACCAGCCCCATCAGCACACTGGTACACACGTCCCACATCCCATCCCACTGGTGCCTACATCCCTACCAGGAGACTGGGGGCAAACAGATAGGCTCCCCAGTACAAACTGGTCAGAGAGGCAGCAACAGGATCCCTGACAGACAGGGACCAGCCCAGGTCTGAGTACATGAGACCCAGCACAGGTCCTAGGAGGAAGGTCAATGATGCGCCATAGCACTTGAAAAGGGAGGGGGGTAAGGACCGGAGCAGACTTACCATCCTTTATCTTCTCATCCTGAGGGAAAGGTCCATCAGGAGGCACATCAGCAGCAATGAGCACAGCCCGGGAGTCCTCCAGCACCTGCCAGAACCCTCAGTTACTGCCCCATCCCGCCAGCCCTTCCCTGCACCCCAGGGGTGCTGTCCCAGCCACCTCACTTTGATGCCCCACAGCATCCTCCCTTCAGGTCTTAAATCCCACCTGCTTGCTCAGCTCTTCTCTTTGATCCCACAGAGGCACCCCAGCCCTCCCTGCTTCTGCCCACCCTCCCTGGCCCCATGGCACACAGCGGCCCATGCTGTGACTCACTTTGAAGAGTCCCTTGAGCATGATGTCGATGATTTTGTACTGCTGGTTGACGTCGTTGAGCTCAATCAGGTTCTTCAGTGCATTCATCTGGTCCTTCCGCTTCACCTCAAACAGCTTCTTATCTGCACCACTGTCAAGGGTGCCACCGGCACACTCCCACCAGGCTCCCACTCTCCCCAGCCACCATCCCAGCCCCCTCAGTTCTCCACAGGGTGCTTGAGGGCCCAGGGGCAGGACGAGATCTGTGTTTCCAGTGAGCCCCTTATTCTTGGACACCCCAGTGGGATGCTTAACAACACTGGGGGCTCATAGGGAGATTTCTACTTGCCAGCCCCTGCTTTGGCTGGCAGACTGGAGGATGAGCACGAACTCCCACCTTCCCCATACGTGTCTCCACAAGAACACGTATTGAATACCTTCTAATAATTTGCCTGCTTGACAGGAGATGCTGCTGTGTGCTAGGAAGGGTTTGCATTAGCCCACATCCTCATGGGTGACAAACGCCCCTGGCACAGAGGAGACTGGGTGCTGCAAACCCAGGAGTCCTCTCCCATCATCCCAGCCAGTGACCCTGAAGCACTGAGACCCTCAGACATGCTCTGCAGCCAGGCTGACTGCACCACTCCTGAGAGCGGACCAGGAGAGGTGCTCGGCGCCCAAGCACACTGGAGCAGAAAGGAAAGGCATCGTGCTTGGGAGAACACCAAGCACCACTGGAAAACCCACCTCTGCTCCTGCACCGAGCCGGGCACTTGGTTAGCAAACCCTGGAGCACGGCTTAGAGCCCTTCTACAGAAGAGCAAAGAGGCAACTGCCCAGCAGCTCTGGGTCCTCTCTCTTTCACGCCCTTGTGCCTCTTTCCGCGGTCTTTGACCACCACGTGCATAAGTTCCCTCCAGCCTCAGCAGGCATGAGCACGTACATGGGAACACAAGGGTCAGGCTGCAGAGGAGGATACAGATTTCCAAGCCAGAGTCCACCCTCTGTTTTTCCAGGTCTGCAAAGCTGCTCCGGGACAGCAACAGCGCCAGCAGAAAGGGGCAGGTGAAGAGAAAATCCATGTTGGCCGCCGCAGCCTGGATCAAAAAGGACCAACAAAACCAATGATCAGGGAGGAGACTTATCAAAGGGAGACGCTGCACGAACCTCCTGGATCGATGGCACATCACACTCGGCACCAAGGTCTTTGCCTGCCTCTCCCTTGTCCCCAACAAGGGGTTTGAGAGAGACAGTGGCCAGAGCTGCAACACAGGGTGCTGCTGCAGCTGGCCCATTCTCCCCTGTGAAGGAAGCCCCGGTCTCCTCCTCCTCTCCACCTGCCTCTGCTGCCAGCTGGGCCCCCAGGGATCTGACTGAGCACTGACCCAGCAGAAAAATTAAGTCCTACTCCTTCTCCCAAAAATCAGAGCTAGCTTTTTGCTGGGTTTGTGAGTTTCTAACATCCCTGCCCAGAGACCGAAGCAGCAGGGATGAAGAGAGGAGGATAATCACCAAGGGACTGAAGTCCACCTCAGCCTTCAAGCCCCAGGCTCAACCACCTCAGCCATCTCACTTCATCTCTTGGGGTGCTGGTACCTGGACCCTTTGCTTTGCTACAAGCTAGGTGCCAGTTATGGGCCCCACACCAAAAAGCAGCATTTGGGTGACCTGGTGGTAACTCCCCCGAGTATGTCCTTTCCCAGCAGAGCCCGGTGCTTTGCAGGGATGCAGCCGGGCAGAGCAGTTCCTGGCTACAAGGGCACCTCAGAGTCAATGTGCAGAAGAAAGGAGAAGCTCTTTGAGAGCAAGGACACTAGTCCCTGGGACAGCCTAGACCTCAAAAAGGAGAGCAGTACCTCAGCCTCCAGATGGCAGGGCTCGAGGCCGCCTGTCTGCAGGGACGAGGTTTCTGTGGAGCCGAGCAGCAGCCACCGGCAATTATGGAAGCAGCAGCAGCTCCTTCAGAGGCATCCCCTGAGTCAACCTCCTGCTCCCAAAGGAAAGTCAGATGTGTAAGGCCACCAGAGCTGCCCTTACCTTGCCACCCTGATTCCCTCCCGAGACCAAGCTTGCCTGACCAGAAGAGCCTCTCGTTGTGAGGCTAACAACTCTCTGCCCTAACAACTGGAACAGAAACAAACGCCTTCTTCACACCAAATCTGAGAGGTTTGTCCCTTGTTGCTTTTCTGTTTTCAACACATACAATTTGTTCAACCTCAGGCAGAGCAGGCAGCACTAACAGCCCTCCCAGCCCTGCAAGGAGCAGCAGCAGCAGCTCCCACCATGCGCCTCCCACCGAGGCTGAGCCAAGGCCCTCACACCCTCAGCACGGGCAGGGAAATGGCATCAGGAGAACACGAGACACCCTCTGGGTTATTTTGCAGTTGTGCTCTGCAAAAGGAGAACGGGTGCTGAGTAAGTATACAACCAGTGTGACAGAGGAAGACATGGCTGCTCCTGGTGTGGGCTCTGTATCATGCCCCATGTTTCGGATACAACGCAGAGCCAGGATGGCAGCACAAGCCTCCCATGCCAGACTCGGCGTCTGTCCCCTCTGCCCACTCTGGCACGAGGCTTAATGCCTATTCCAGCCACCCTGAAGGCTGCAAAGCATGTTGACAATCTGAGGCTGCAAAGAGAAATTCTCTAGCCTGGGCAAGCAGATGCTCTGCTGGACCCACCAGCCTGGTTGGCTTCCAAAAGACTGCTTCACCCTGCCAAGAACCAGGACCTAAAGGCCCAAGACCTGGCTCAGTAAGGGGGTATAGGTCCCACTCTTGCAGAGGCCCCCTTAGCTGCTTGCTCACTCACAGGATCTTGGGGAAGAGGGAGAGCTGCAACTCAAAAGCACAATCTGCAACTGCCCTAGGACCTAGACTCCTGTTTGCCCCTCAGGTGGGACACGTGGCCATAAGGGCCAGACTGGGTATTTCCCACGCTGGTGGAGAACTGGAGAGAGACCTTGGAGGCACCTGGTGGCCTCCAGACGAGGCTGAAAGGCAAAGAGCAGAAATGCTGCCCACAACAGCTGTGCCACACTGCCCATGGCAGTCCCAGCACATGTCATGAGGGCAGGGGCTCCTGCATCCCCCACTTCCGACAGAGGAGTCGAGTGCACGGAGGGTGCCCTGTGGCCACCCCATGGAGGAAGACACTGAGCTGCAAAAAAAAAACCCACTCAGGCGTCAGCAGAGTGAAGCATGGCTCTTGGCCGAAGTGGTTGCCAGCCAGCTGGCTGCTGCAGCAGAAAGCCCACCAGCCTGCCTGGCTGCCCCCAAGTCTCAGAATGGAGACAGGCTTTTCCAGACACACGACAGCAGATGCTGCGATATAGATGGTTAGTGTTCTCAATGAAAGTGTTTTTAATGACTCTGTAAATCCTCCTGCAGCAGCCCTACACATTGAGGCATGGGACAAGGTCAGAAGAAGAGGAGCAGAGAACCACACCATACCAGAAGCTCATCACCTTTTCGTCTGGCCCCTTCCCTGCTGACCCTCTTTCTCCCATTGAAGCTACTGACCATCATCCATGAGGGCTGAAACACCCCAGTGAAAATGAAGCAGGAGCCAGTTGTTGCCCTCACCTATAGGGAAAGTGAAGCTTCTGGTGTCCATGTGGGACCAGCTTGAGCTAATTTCCCTTCACTGCCCTGCCCATTCCACCCCCTTTTTAATAGCAGAGGATGTTCCCTCTTCTCCAGGCTGGGCTGTGTAAGCACAGGGATGCCAAACCTTCTGGCAAATGTTCCTCCATGCTTTTCCCACAAACCGCTCGTGTCTTCACATCCGCTGAGGGACAAGACAAGACAGAAACACTGCAAAGCTGCTCCTCTCTTCCCTCCCTGTTCCTCCCTAAACTGATCCCTGCCAAAGCCAGCTTTGCCCAGTGCTCCCAGAGCAGTTTGGGGAGCCAGGGCCTGGCCTGATGCTGCAGATGGGAAGGAGTTTCCACCAATATTCCCTCACAGCCCTGGCCAGCTGGTTGCCTCAGCAGAAAGCCCACCAGTCTGTCTCGCTGTCTCCCATTCTCTTAATTTAGACGTGTTTTTCCAAAGACATGACAACAGATGCTGTGTTATAGATGGTTAGTACTTTACATTAAAATGTTTTTAATGACTTTATAAATTCTCCTGCAGGAGCCCCATCTGAACTGAGCATCCCCGGGATTTATTCACTTAATGAGCTCACAAGACAGAGCCACGCTGCTACGCTTCAGTTCCTGGGAGGGACTTTTACAGGATCCCCCTTCTCCTCTGCAGGGCACTAGAATGCAGAGGGGAAAGCAGCGTTGGTCAGCTTGCCCCAGGAGCACACTGTGGCAAAACATGAAATGAAAAATCCTGGCCACACAATTCCATCCCTGAGCCACTCCTCTGTCAAACGGGTGAGCATCAATCTCCTGTCAGAGCTGAACCGAAAGCTTCAGAAGTGAAGCACAGGCTGCTCAGACTTCTTCTCCCCACAGCATCTCAACGCAGCACTCACAGGATCAGCTGCTTCAGTGAAACACCAACAGCCATTTACATCTGCTTACCTCCAAACTCGCTTGACCACCAAAACCAGATCTCATGTATCACAGGGACAGCTGCCAGCCGGGGTTAGGCAGCCCCAACTGAAACCAGCGAGCTGCTGGGATTGTCACTGGGGACGGACCAGTCCCAGCCCACCTGCCTGCCATCCCACCTGAGGGGGCCAGCAGCACCCCGAGGGGCTCGGGCGGCTGGGGGCGCAGCGAGACGGGGATCCTCTTTCGAGCACCGCTGAAACTAACGGCAATCGCGCAGGGACGGAGGCGTGGAAATCGGATTAGCCGAGACGACGCCGGCCGCGCTGTGGGAAACCCACCCAGAACCGTGTGGAGTCAAGCGGATGCAGCAGGCAGCACACGAGGGGATGCAAACCCACCGGGGCGGGACGGCTGCCTGCCCGGTGCTGCCGGCGGTTCTGCTCCTCGCACCGGCTCCAACATGGGCCTCCGGCGGCAGCGAGGAGGAGGAGCAGGGGGAGCAGGCGGTGATGGCAGAGCCCTTCGGGCAAGGGTAAAGCCGTTTAACCAAAGGTCCGGCAACGCGCCCCCGGGGCCGCACTGGCCGCCCCGCTCATCGGCCACGCGGGCTGCACCGGCTCCCCTCCCTCCGCCGCCGGCCGGTGGAAGGGAGGGGNGCCCCTGCCGGCCCTGCTAAGAACCCCCCGCGGAGGAGAGGGCGCCCGGCTCCTCCGGTCCTTCCCCACGGGCTGCCCCGCCGGGCGGCGCGGCGAGGCCGCCCTCCCCGCCCCCCCTCACCTACGGGCCGGGTAGCGGGGCCGTGGATGGGCGCTCACTCCCGCCGCGCTGCCATGCCGCTGCCGCCGCTTCCCCGCTCCGCCCCGCCGTGTCACTTCCTGAGCTCCCGCCCCGCCCCGGCACCGGCACCAGCCGGGGCTGGAGGCAGAGGGACTCGCCGGGAGCTGCGCCCGTTGCTCTGCCCCGACGGCGGGAGAGTTTCCCCCGGCTGTGCAAGGGAAGGAACCTCGTTAATTAAAGGCCCGAGGGGAAAAGGGTTCGGAGGCAACCGGGGGTCTGGGGCTGTAGCCTGAGGGATCCTGGAGGGATGAACTCTCTTCTTCCTGGTGGGATGAGCAGCACATCTGCTTCCCCGGGGGTCCTGGCTGAGCCCCCCAACACCCCGGGCAGCGCACAGGAAAGGGGCCGTCCCGCTGCACCACCAGCAAAGGCAGGGGAGCGGAGCACCTCTTCCTCAGCACCCACCATCCATGTGCAACATCACTTCCACCGGGCAGCTCTCTATTTTGCTAGCTAAAGAGCATCAACCAAGCTTCATCCCACACAGAAAAAGAAACAAGGAGCCATTTCAGTAACTGGGCTTTATAAATTATTTGCAACAAAAGGTTTGGGGTTTTTTTAATGAAAATGAGCTACAAATTACTTCCTTTGTTCGTCTTCTCTCTACTACTCACTGGGAATAAATGGCAGGATGGGGTCTTCTGTTTCATTCTTGCCTTGTTCCTCTGCTGCCTGCACCATAGCTTCTCGTTTCAGTCTCCAATGTGTGAGAGGGACACTGCCACGCTTCCCAGACATCTGTCATTGACAGCATGAGCAGAAACCAAATAGAAGGCATGTCTGAAACTCCAGCATGGCACTGGAATTCCCACAGTTTGCACGTTGCTGGCAGGAGGTTTTCATTACTAACCCACCCTTCCCCCAAGCCATAGAGCCTCCCCCCGCCCCCCAACACATAGGAGAAACACCAGTGGGGGAGAATCTGAAGAAAACATTTTCTTGACAAAACTGATGTTGATCAAAGCTTGGTTCTGACCAGAGGATTTTGTCTTCCATGTTCATGACTACCTTATTCAGGCAGCCACCACTGCTGCTCTTTGACCAAATCCAAAACCCTTTCTAAAAACCAAGATTTGAAGGTTTCTTCATATATGGAAAACCCTGCAATGAGGAGCCGCTTTAGCTACACAACATGACCTCCTGTCCATCTTCCCTCCCCCCCACACAAACAAGCAAAGGCAGTGGAGAGGAACCCCATGGAGCTGATGGTCTCCACCTGGACAACTTGCGCTCTGAGCGCCGCACCGCAGAGCGGTGGTGTCACACTGGGGGTAAGCGCGAGGACAAGCTATTCCTCACAGGTAACAAACACCTCACCCAGCACATACCCTGCAGATGGCTGATGGCAGCGTCCCACAATGGAGACTGTCCCCACCCCAACAGGAAATCGCTGCCTGGGCCACTTCCACCACTGCTATCTGCCTGAGGTAGTGCAGTGTGATGAAAACAGGAAGGCAAAAGCAGCCAGATTGAGAAATAAACAAATAATGCATCGAACTCTCTCTTTCTCCAAAAGTGACCTGGGAGCAGGCCCTGCCTCCCACCCATGGAGAAGAGGGGGATTCAGTTCTCAGCTGAGGACTCTAAGGCCAAGCAGAACACAACCGAGCAACTCCGCTCAGCAGTTTCCGAATACTTGCTGTACTTTGAGAGCGCTCGAGTCACCTCTGGGTTGCCAGGACTTCTGCAGGCGTTAGTTAGCACACAGACAGGGGTTAAGTGATTGTTCATCCTCCAGGAAAATCAATACAGGGATCGTTACTGCTTTGAAGTTACGGGCTCCCCGCTTTGCTCCCCCTTGCATCAGAGACCACCTCTTCCATACAGATGAATGCAATCCCAGCACAGACCCATCCTTCATCCCAAATGTCTCCTCATTTCCCAAATGCCTTCTCAAATTTGGGCATGACAAAGTCTTTCATACCAAAGTCAGCCAAGTGAAGTAACCACTCCGGGTTTTTCCACTTGTTTGCCTTCAACTGGAACAAGGGCAGGATTAATTATCCCTTTCATCTCTGTCACACCTACCACCCTCGCATCACTTATCAAAGGCATCTGCCCAGCAAAGGATACACAATGTCCTGATGTTTCACACAAGTGCTCCTGTGTCCCAAGAGGCGCTCCAGCAAGGTCTGAATGGTCCCTGACTGCGCTGGCTCCACCTGGTAATGACTGCTCTGAATCTGACAGTCAGAAGAAAGGATGAGTTCCAGACCAACAGGTAACTGTTGGGCTTGTTCCTTCACACCTCCCTCCTTCATCTCCACACAGAGCAATGAGACCTTCAAAACTTGCTCTGGGGGAAATCAAAGGCCGGCACAATACGATGACACAGTTTAGGCAGCTGCTGGCATCCATCACTCTACATCCCTCAAGGCAGTCGGCCAAGCTAACAGCTGCAGGACTCTTTTTCATTTTACTATAACCTCCTCAAAGGAAGTTTATGGCTCCCCATCAAAGGCTAAAGCAATTCCCCAGGGATTCCCTTCTCATTTTCCAAGGCAGCCAACCGCTCTCTTACCTGACAAAGGAAGAGGTGAAGAGCATGAGACGTGGCCTCAGGCAGCTCTGCTAAGTTGGCTTCTGATGTCTCCTGGAGAATCTGGCTAATTTCTCTTTGAGAAATAATATTGCTGCTCTGATATCTCAGAAACTTGAACAAAGGAAAAAAATAGAGGCATTAAAAAGTGAAAGACCCACAGACTCTAACAGTGACTCATCTCCTGGAAAGACCTCTTCTGCGTAATGGGATGAATGGGATGCTGCAGCACCTTAAACGCAAGCCTGATTTTTATATCACTTATCAAAGAACCAGTGCAAATATCCTTGTTGATGGTACTCTGATTTATAAGCAGATTTATTTTGGTTTAGGCCGGGAAGGAAATTAAATGAACTAAGTAACCTTTAAAAAGTGAAATAACAAGGATTCACAGACCCAGCATGTATTTAGAGGCATAAGCTTCACATTAATAACCCCTTCCTTTCATCCACTGTCATGAGAGCTTTATATTCAGCCTTTCTGCAGCGTAGGACCACGTTCCCTCTCTTGCATCAGGGCAGCAGACTGCAGTAACTCCCTGCCCTGAAAAGTCAGGTCTGTAAGGTCAAAGATGAGGAGACAAGTTGTGATGTCAAGCAGTCCTCTGCTGGAAACAGCAGTTGCATGGTCTCTGTAGGTTTCCCCTCTTGTCCCCAGGGGTCCTAGATGATATAAATAAATGCTACAAACACCAGAAGAACAGGACGTGCTCGCTAACAGCAGTGTGTGGAAAGGAAGTTCACTTTAAAGTATCATTATTATAGGGGACAAATATATTGATAGACAAAACCACAGCAGTATCTGAGATTGCGTGTGCTTAGGGGGTGAGTTCCAGTAAGTGACCCACACACACTGTATCAACACACTGGGGAAAAAAATGGAGAACACTGCCCTCCCCCTGCTTACCAAAGTAATCAGCCTGAGAACTTCTGGCTGCAGAAAGGACTTCTGGCCCCCACTGAGTAGTGTGAAGAGCAGGAATCGGTGCCAGGGCTGTGAAGCAACATGTAGAGCTGGGAGAAAGGAAAAGTCAATCAAAGACAGTTTTAAAATCAGGCAAGTGACAGGCTGGACCCCGGTAAGAACAGTCTTCAGCATTGACCCCAAGTTTTCTCTGGTAGACCCCATGCTGTGAAACACTAAGGGGATATTTTGCTCCGTTCTTACTTGCTTTTTAATCTGTCACGCTTTGCACAAACGTTTAGTCATGAGGACAAAAGCTTAATAGCTTTTTAAAGCAGCAAATACATTTTGTCCATCTTTGTGCTGGTACAGGAAGAGAAACCTTCTCCTGGGGTGCGTGTCATAAAATAGTAAGGGGATATCTTTAGCCCAGGGTTTTAAAAATAATACCCTCTGGTTTCAATATGAGGACAAATTTCCTGAGCATGGGTTTTATTTAGCTGCAGAATACTCTTTGGGGAATGAAGAAAGACCTATAACATGAGCTGCACAAAGCAAGCCTGGATCTGCATCAGCAAGTGTACTACAGGGACCAGAGAGGCTTATATCAGCAATGCAAACAATCAGTTATGTTCTTAAGGTGTACACATGCTGAACAGAGGGAAGGCTCAAGGACACCGTCTGTGACAGCCTGAAGTCTCTCACTCAACGCTGAAGTGTTATTATCTCATACTTATTGCAGGTTAGGACGTATTTATTGCATGGGTTGGAAAATTACAACAGGTCTGCTGATATAAGTTGTTACACCATGGCAACTCACGTCCCGGTCAGGGGACTCAGAAAGCTCCCTCTTTCACTGGCAGCCGTGTAACCTTCCCATTGCCACTACAAGAAACTTTTACTTGGGAAAACACCACTGAAAAATCATGTAAAATGTCTGGGGTTATCTTTTAGCTGGTGGAGGTGAGAAGGTACCAGCACCCTGCACTGTCTCGGTTTGGGGTGGAGCAGAGCCAACTTTCTCTTCAGAGGGAGAGGCTCTTGCTTACACTTGTTGCTGTGGCAACCAGGGCCAACTGACTTGACTCTTTACCCCATGGAAGGTCTGCACCTGTGGGGAGGAGCGTACAAGTCAGGTGACTCAAACTGACCAATAAGGTATTCCACCTCACCTGCTCTGCTCAGTAGAAAAGCTGAGGCACCAAAGGGGTTAAATTGGCTTCTCTTTCAATGGCTCTCTCTCTTCAATGACTGACATCTGAAGAGAACACTGTCGGTTTGCCTACCTTTGATCCCTATCTGTCTGTTCCTGAATCAAGATCCAGAAACCAGTTCACATTCGTCACTGAGTCCATTCTGGAACTTCCCCAGTACATGCCAGAGACATCTCCTTAGGAGCTTGATAGAGTTTTGTATATAATTGTATATATTGTATCTATTAATTATTTCCTTTTGTTTTATTATTAATATTTCATTAGTTTAGTTTTCCCTAAACTCATAACTCTCTTTATCTCTCTTTTTCCTCTCCTTGGAGCGGGAGGTGGGGAACATCATCTGTCATCTTGTCTTTGGCCAACCCAGCCCAAGCTGCTACATGCACTGAGCCTGCTCTACACATCTGCAAAAATCTCTGGACCAAGAGAGGGTTTTAGAAAACCTCTAATAAGGCAACTCCTAGAGACAGAGTCCAGGCCATGCTCTTTGCAGTGTTCTCACATCTTTCAGTCAAACAGGGCTTGGCATAAGGAGACTCCTGTTATCGTCGCTGAGAACTTATGCACCACACCAAGAATTTAGGCAGGCAAAAGTGACAGGTTCAGCTGTTGCTGAAGCAGCATTTCATTAGCATAATCCCAAATCAGCAGAACCTTCCCATAACATGCTGCTTTTTTTTTTTTTAACCCAGCCTTTTAATAGCCTCCCTTCAGCTACTGGCTGTCATTCAGCTGCAGTATTACATCTTCATTCAATCACTGCCTTTCTCCCACCAGTGTCCCTTTTGTCTGGTCTTCATTCCCTCCATCCCCTTCTCTCTTAGTGTTTAAATGACTGAATTGAACAGGTCAGGCATACAGAGAACTTTCTGTCAGCTTTAAGATCACAGCCAGCACCTGGACTTTGTGGCAGGAGGCTGACAATAAGAAGAAGGGTCTATTCTTCCCTCCAAGTGTACCACGCTGGCATATTCCATTATATTGCTAACGTGGTACACGTTAGGTCTGCCATGGACTCTGGAAACCAGGGTCTGCATTCGCCCCTGGAAATGTAGAATTTCCAGCTTCCATTCCCGAAGGCTACCTAATATCACTGTTCTCCCCCTCTCTCAGGGCCAAACTGTGACCAATGCTGTCTGTGTGGAAGACTCATCATATTCAGATTATCCTTCCCCTATACTTATGGTCTAAAGATTTGCTACAATTTGCTTGGAAGTGAAAGACTATTCCTATATGCCTTTCATTCCTAAAGCTTTCACTCTTACCATAGCAGGGGTTGGGAAATGACTATTTTCCTTCTGGAAAGCATGTCAGTGTTCAGAGCCAAAGTGAGGGCTCATGTCTGCAGGGGAACCAGGCACTGTGGTTTAATCCCACAAAGCACATTATTAACTTTAGGCATACAAATAATTCTTCTCATTGGGCATAAACTCATTAAACATCTGCTCCGGGACGCTCCTGAATGGAGACCGAAGAGTTCAAAATCACTGCAGGAGGGAAACCCAGGAGAAGAAAGGGCAGGAAGACTTTACCAACATCCTGGTTCTTCACGTACAGGTATTCCACTAAGGTTTCCAGGCAGGCAACCACAGCTTGAGAGAGCAGCAAGTCTTTCTGGAATACCAAGAGGGGGGAGGAAAAAAAAGGGGAGAAAAAAACCAACAAACAAACCACGTCAACAGCTATTGCAAGAGGAAAATTCACAAAGTGGCAGGATCTGAAGAGCATGCAGCACATGAAAATAACACCCTTCATCTCCTTCACGGGATGCAACATGCTGCAAATTACCTGTCACATCAAGAAGCCAGACAAAGGCACAACTACTCATTCCGAGACTAAAAACAATTAAGTAACAGCCTCCAAAGAATTAAATGGGAACCCGACATCGCTTGAGAGAGTTAAATGTAAACTGATGTACTATCCCCTCGAGCCCAATATCATTTCAGCAAGTTAAATGTATACTGATGTTCTATCCCCCAAAAGGACCTTGCCAGGGGTGTGAGGAAGGGACTTTTCCCACCTCTGTGCCTATGGGTGTGGCATCCCTGCAAAGCAGGAGACAGGAAAACAGAGACTAGTACACAGAATTTCAGCTACCCAGTTCAGCAGCAGGGAGTACCGCATAGCTTGATTTACCTTCTTTCTCACTGCGCCATGCTGCAGCAAGAGCATTTTCCCTCCTCCTCATCACATGTCTGTAAGGGGTGGAAAATGCAGGCAGAAGATAAAAAACAAGACAACCCCTTAGGTTCTGCAACAGGGTGGTTTCTCCTCAGATTAGTGTACGTGGTTGAAGCCCAACACTAATGTTGTTCCAAAAGCCATATTTAATATACCTGTAACTGGACATGCACCAAAAGGTTCTGCAGACTGACAACAAGCGAGAAGACCTGCTGCGTGGCAAGTGGGTGCAAGGCAGCATCCTGCAGTGTTGATGGCTGTGGCTGTGTAGCACCTTGGGATGTGTTTTGGCCAATGGTCACCAGCAAAGAGGAGGAGAAGTTCTGTCGCAGGACAGCTCTCAGGAACTGCATGATGCTTACTAGAGAGGGAGCTCCTTGTTAGTGTGTGTCAGTGGTTTTCTCTCCCCTGCCCTGTGTTGGTGCCTGTGCAATAGTATGGGAGAGGTGAGGAAAGAAAATTTGGTCCCCCAGAGTTGCCCAGCAGCTGCTGACACATGCTGGCAGGAATGGCAACATGAGTCCCCTTGTTAGTCTCCTCCCTGTGAGGCACCATCCCAGTTGATGCTCAGTTCCAGATGTCACTACCAACCTCCAAGAAAGATTTCTCCAAACACAGCAGAAATTCAGACAGTTCCCTTTTGCCCATTCTCACCACCAGTTATGTACTCTGAAAGCCAAATGGACCAAATCCTTCAGATTCCCACTCGACCCACACCATCCCATCCCATAGTCACCAGTTCTCCCTTGTTGCCTGTAACTTGGTACTAGCAGCTGCTTTCAGTAACGCATGCAAAATACCTAACAGAAGGATTGGCTTCTTCTTCCTGAAGATGACTGCATTCAGGACTTCTGTTAGGTCTAGAGAAAGCGTCTGGTGAACCTAGAGAAGAATTAAGCACAGGACAATAAATGGTGCTGGTTTGGACCAGGTAAAAAGCTCCTTTACATACTTTCAGTCCTTAGACACTACCCCATGACGACCATTTTAAAACAAGGGAACAGCAACAGGGTTTGAGGAGTCTGACCCAAAAGGGAGACTCACATCATTGGGCCCTCAAGTTTCACTCATCACCAGCTGCTAAGCCCTACCCAGCTTCCAAACCACAGTGCAATTTGTTTGCCTGTTTCACTCTCACAACTCCCTTCTGGCACATGGCAGGCAGACCGCTGAGCACATGGGATAGGAGGAACAGCCATCACCAGACACAGCTGTACTTCAGCCACACACAGGCAGGCAGCTTCAGCAACACTAAGCAGCAGAAAGCAGTAAAAGAAGTGAGTCTTCCTCTTAGCCGCTCTCCTTCTCCCACAGCAGAAGATTAGAAACACTGAAACTTAGAAATGCTGGAGCATCCTTGAAGGATTTTGATTTGCCACCTGCATCTGTAGCTTCTCATCACAGGTGCAAGAAGGATTCTGGATTGCAGGAATGATGTGCACATCAAGCCAGTAAGGTATTGATGAAACCAAACAATAGGCTTGTAACCACTAAATGATTGCACTTCAAGGATCAATATGAGCTGAGAGAGTCAATCCCAAAAGATGAAACTCAACACTAGCCACTAGTACTAAGTCCCTCTTGGGACCAGCACAACACTGACCACCCAGACTCTGCTGTGACTTGGAAACTGAGCTAAACTGTGCTCAGCAGTTAATAGAGCAGAGACAGGCAGGTCTTTCTATGCATTCGCACATCTGATAGTCCATACAAGTCCCATGCTTTAAAACCTAAGCAGAGGCAGCACACCTGTGATGTAACTGGTGCAGACTTAGTCTGGTTTGGCCTTTTGGAAAGAGTCTTCCCTCAGCATTAGAGAAGAAGCCCTTGCCTCTCTGTACAGATACATGCGTGTCCTTAGTGTGATTTTATCATTCATAACTCCCAAAGAACACACTCTGCCGGGCAGAGCTCACAACTCATGGCATGTTGTTTAACTCCGTATCAAGAGAAGGAGAGAGGCCCAGGTAGATGCTTCAAAAGGCAACGTTATCGTATTATGTTGGCATTAGAGAATGCCTCCCCTCAATGCTGTAATCCCATTACCAGCTGACAACTCCAGCTTAACTCTCTGATCAGACTGCAAAGCATCAAATAAAATGACAGCTGTCCACGTTCATATAAGCTTGCTGATACTGAGCACTCACTTTGCTACCAATAGGTTTGGATTGTGACTGTTCCGCTATCGATCAATTTAGTACCACAAAAGCACTTTGCAGCATGGGAGCTGTGTCTCCCACCCCGAGCCTTCCTTTGAGAAAGGCCTTCAGGTGCATTTTGCTCTGTCCTGAAGAGGCAAGTGATTTGGATCTGGAGGGCTGAGTATGCACTTTTCCTCCTATGATTTCTGCCCCTCTCTAACTAATGATTTGTGTCTCAGCCTTCCACAACATGCCATCTTCCAGTCCTGCTGGAGAAGCGCAGCAAGGAATAACTTGTTGACTGTAACAAAAGAGCAACCAAGGCGAGTAGATTCCAGGCCAAAGCAAATCACTTCCCTCTGCTAAAGATTTAATTTTTTTTAATTTTGATTTTGTTAAGGTTTAGCCATTCCCTGGATCTGAGCAGTAGAGTGGTTCTAACCTCAGCATTGTAGCGATGCTGATAGAGTAAGAGGGAGGCAACCAACAGCCATCCAGAGCACAGCAAGGCATCTTCAGATGACAGGTAAGCAGGTTCAGAGGGAGGGGACCGCAACCAGGTGCACTCCAAAACCTTTTGCAGGAGCTCTAGCAAGGACACATTGGAGAGCAGCACAACCACTGCTGTGTGGGAGAAACATAATCAGAGAGGCTGATGGGATGGCACAGGTTAAACCAGCTTGACAAACAGAAAAGATGTGCAGAGTATGCCCCTGCTGCAGTGAGGCAGCCCCAGCTGCCACAGCTCATCAGAGTAAGGCTGTCTGGCAACACTGGTATTCATATCCCACAGCACAAGCGACCACGCAGCCACCTAATAAAATGACCAGCCTTCAGCTAACACAGCTGGAAGGTTGGTTAGAGCTGTTCTCTATTATTATTTAATTTCTTGAACCATGGCTATACCAGGACATTTCAAACAAGGCACCAAATCTCCACTGCTGTGTTTTACGAACAGAAAAAAAACAGTGATTCTGTTTCAGCAGCCAATTCCTGAATCATCATAAGGCAGTAAAACCAAAGCAAAACAAACCCCTCAACTCAAAAAACCTCATCCCAAATACAAAATGGTTTTTGTTAACTGTAACGTTGTGTATGGAAGGGGGAAAATCCACCGTACCCACCGAGACAGTTAGAACACAGCCTCTGATGGCCAAGCTACAGCCTCGTCAAGGTTAACTTAGCAATCAATACAGTGTTGCCTCACCTCTCTGCTGACTACCAGGTGTTGTCTGATGAAGGCTGCAGTACAGAAAATTTAAGGATGGCTGCAGGAGGTCAGTGTCCCTCGGCTTGCATTTCCCACAGAGATTACTGACTGGAAACAAAAGAACGAGAACAACACAGACACCAACATAACAGAGCACCTCAGCACAAGACAGAAGTCGGTCAGTGGGGAGAGAATTCAGACACAACCTGAAGTGAAAATAAACAGAGCGTGGTACAGACAAAGCAAGAGGCATCTGCCCTAGAGTATTCGCTTTAAGCTGAATAGTGCAGTGGAGGATGATAACGAGGAGGAGGGAATAGAAAAGGGTATGTGCACATATAACACTGGGAAGTAATGACTCCAAGAACCACAGACTGTAAGTTACCTGTTTCCACAGAGTGAGTTTGATCCTAATCCTAGGTTAGCCATAAACAGCTGGGTGCCTGTCTCACACGGTGACCAGGCTGGGGGATTGGCATGGGGAGCTGTACTCCTCCATTCTCACCAACTCTGCTCACACTAGGAATAAATGTGCCATGTTTGTTGTAAGCAGACAACATTTAGTAAGAGTTTGGGAGGGAAATCCAGGCTCAGCAAAATTGTCAAAGGAGATCTTTTGAAGAGCTTAAAGTTTGAGTAAGCAATTCTCAGAAAACACACATCAACATGCCTCCCCACATGCCTTCCATCTACGAGCTGGTTTCATGTAGGTCTCATCGGAGGAGAGTGCCCTGCACACCCACCCCTGAAGAACATAGAGCACACGCAGGGAGTCAAGCAGGGAATGAAGGGGATGGCTGGGGCAGGGTTGTTTTGAAAAATACAGAGCAGAAAGCAAGAGCAGAAGGAGCTTGTAACTCCTGGGAGCAGCTGAGCTGTGCTATGAAATCAGAGCAGCTAAAAAGGGCTGGTATAAAGAGGACGTGCTTCTTCCACACCCCCATTTCCCTCGGCCATTGAATGTCTGAGAAACACTGGTTCTTTACCAGGGCAACACAGAGAGCCCCAAGACATGGAATATTTCAGATTAAAGGGGACAGTCGTTCAAAGTCTGCTGGAAAAATCAACTTGTCAGAGCAGGGAAGAGATGAGAGGATGGATCAGCTGAACTTCCCTGTAGTATCTACTCTTTTTTCACAGCACTATGAACTTCCAATAGCCAAGTAAGAAGAGAGAAATCACCAAGTACGGATCACCAGACAAGAGAGTAGGTAAGCAAACAGTCACAATCCACTCTTCTATGTCTCTGGGGTGGATTGGGCAAGTCCTGGTTGGGACCCATATACTCTGGACTCATACTCTAGGGAGAGCCCAGGTTCACTAGGCTGCTGGTCCTTGATGGCTGGTTCCCAGGACATCGCTGTGGCCTGAACCCCAGAGGAGTATGTTAGCAAGTGTCAACAGGGAAGGGTGCTTCAGAAAGCACAACAGCAGTACCGTCATGTGCCAAGTCAACAACATTCACAGACCCCTAAATCATGTCATGGCCAGGAGAACACTTTGGCCACCTTGGGAGGTTTCAGACAACACACATAAAAGCAAAAGGCACAGAAATTGGGTTTTGTTGACTGGAATGGTAGTCAGGGCTCTTTACAATGCTCTAGCTATGAAAGTATTTCAAAGCAACCATAACTGTAATGCAAGGTACACCTTCTCTCAAAGAACAAAGAGCCAGCCCCTAATCATCTTACGGAACAATTAACAAACACAGATCAAAGCTCTCTGGGAGAAGATGGATGCACAGACTCACCCTGGTGAAGCAGCTTGAAGTCTGTGCTGTCCAGCTCCCTCACACCCTTGCTCCTCAGCTGTACCAGGAAAAGGAGGTTCAGCAAAACAGGCAGGTTCCTGTTAGCTAAAGAACAGCACAGACAGCTTAGCTTGTCAGTGAACTCTAAATTGTTGTAACTTAAAGCATGCCAAGAATTGTTATTTTCCAGAATGAATGTGGGTTAGGGCAGGAAATATTCCTGCTTTACAAACACACATATACACACGCTCCCAACTAAATTCTCATCTCTGCAGCCCCCTCTGGATCAAGCCCCCTTTCTGCCACTGTGGGCTGGCCTGAATTACACACTGCATCCTGCTAACACAGTGCTATCCTGTTGCCAGCAGGTCCAGAGAGGTGATTCTGCCACTTTACTCTGCTCTGGTGAGACCTCACCTGGAGTACTGTGTGCAGGTCTGGAGCCCTCAATATAAGAAGGACATGGACCTGACAGAGCAGGTTGAGAGGAGGGCCACAAAGATGATCAAGGGGTTGGAGCACCTCTGCTATGAGGACAGGCTGAGGGAGCTGGGGCTGTTCAGCCTGGAGAAGAAGAGGCTCCAGGGAGACCTAATAGCAGCCTTCCAGTACCTGAAAGGGGCCTACAGGAAGGCTGGAGAGAGCCTATTTACAAAGGCCTGTAGTGACAGGACAAGGGGCAATGGGTTTAAACTGAAGAAAAGCAGATTTAGATTGGATATCAAGAATAAGTTCTTTACAATGGAGGAAGTGGAGCACTGGAACAGATTACCCAGGGAGGTGGTTGAGGCCCCTTCCCTGGAGATATTCAAGGGGAGGCTCGACGAGGCCCTGGGAAGCCTGGTCTAGTTGGGGGTGTCCCTGCTGACTGCAGGGGGGTCGGACTAGATGACCTTTGAAGGTCCCTTCCAGCCCAGATGATTCTATGATTCTAACATTGTTCTAGGAACAACTAGAAAAGAGGGGGGAAAAGGAGGCCAGGGTCTTTTCCACACTTAGTGACTATGTAAGGGATATGGTCACCACACATTCAAATTGACACCTTTAATAAGCTAGAAGTCACTAGCTCTTTGCAGATTGTCCTCTTCCCATCTACTTGACCATCACATCAACTAGATAGTAGCCCATGCTTTGACAGCAGCCCACCACCTCAGAGCACTTGGCTGCACAGCATTTATTCTCCAGCATCTTGTGATGCCAGACAATGCAGTCCATCCTGCCCCAAAGGGCAGAGCAGACAGTAGATGATGTGAGCCCCACATGGCAGGTCTGTATATGAGGAGAGTGGAGCTGGTCAGACCATCAAGTTCCTAGGGCAACCCCCTACCTAGCATATTCACTCTTCTGCAGCACTGTAAACAGTGCTTTGCATTGTATATAGCTATGCGTACAGCAAACAACTAGCACCTCCAGAAAATGTCTTCACAAAAGCTCAGGAGTTTTCAGTTTTGAGGAGGAACCATTTATGGGTGTCTTTAATGCTAACACATTCTTGAGGGAGTCCCACTGTTGGGCCTTCTTGTTGTGTAAGAGACGGCTACTGTTTGAACAGGAATCAAGATCCCCTGGATTTATCCGCCCCAGGCCTCACAGAGAGCTACCTGTGTGCTGGGAGACAAAGAAGTCATGTCTCCAGAGTACATCTACTGTTTGACTTTCTGGATAGGGTTGCCAGTAACTCAGCTAACGAGTTCAAGTCACAGTATGAAGAGGAGCTGGGGATAGGATACTAGACACAGCAGAAGGGCTCTAATCTTGCAAAAGCCACTCTAGCCCAGAGTTCTGTCTCCATCACCAGCAATCCAGAGGAATAGGTCTGACTCCTGCAACTGGAAACGAACAATCTTCCTTCCCACAGCCCCTGGCACCACTAGATCAGTGACAGAGGAACACCACAAAGGTGCACAATTCCAAACAATATCAGATCTGTCAGAGGCCAACATTGCCTTTTTTATCCATAACTTTGTAGCCTCATGCTCAACAATGCTTCTGTTTTCAAGCCCCCCCTTCTCCAGCCTACCAGTTTTGCTAGAGGTAAAAGGAAAGTGTTTTTGCCTTATTGATTCCATGCATTTTGCTGCTGCACAGCAAAACGCCCCAAATAGAGCAGGGCTGTTACAAGTGTCAGCAGCCCCTCAGAAACAACCAAAAGCTATGCTGGGTCCCTATCCCAAGGGAGCCAAGGACATCCTAGCACTGCTCCCTTTTTCAGTTCAAGCTCACAGATTGCTTTGCACAGCACCTTTCATGATGAGACAACAGTCCCAACTCTACAGCCAGGGCTAGTAAGGAAAACAGAAGGATTTCCTCTAGTCACAATCTTGGTAAATCTTTGGGATTTAATAGAATTATGAGATCTGGTGATACCACAGTTCCTGTTTGAATCATTCATGATTCATTGATCTCCAGCAATTTCTGAAGTGCCCTGGGAACCGAGTGTATTCAGGCACACCAAGCTGTTTAGCACAGAAAAGAGGCAAAAAGGAAGATATCTTTCAGTCACCAGTTGAGCCCCTGTTGAAGCTGGGAGATTTACCAGCACAGCTATCCACCTGAACACTTCCCACAGTATAAGAAAACCTTGCCTTTTTTTAACAGTCACAGTTTGAAGCCAGAACAACCTAAATCGGAAATAGACTCACTTCAAAACAAGAATCTCTGGAGAAGGAAACTAAATCAGCACAGTTCTGTCTGCAGATTTCCTCACGTAGATAAGTATTGAAGCTACATTAGCAGTTCAAAATCACTTTATCCCAAACTGCCTCCCTTCAGCCATCTACCCTGCTAGTTGATCTTACAGGAAGACCAAGTGACAGAAGGCAGTCACCTTGTAAGGAGGCTGAGCTGTTCTCTACCAGCAGCTGTTGCAGAATCTGTAGGAACTGACTCCGGAGGAGGTCACAGACAAGGACATCCTCATTTTTTTCCAGGAAAGTCCTTAGAGTCATCAACACCTTCCAAGCCACCTCCACAGAGCTTGAGCAGACCAGGTCCTGTGAGGGAAAAAGCACACACATTACCTTTCTGCCATGATTAGGCAGAAGTCACTACTATGTAATACCATTATGCTAATCTAATGCCTTGGGAAACAGCCTAATAAAGCACCATTTAGATTAAGTATGTCCTGATTAAATAGATAACTGAATAAAGCTGACGGACTCTCCTCTGATAGGCACTTCTGGGTAATATCCTGTTTAAAGAATGCATTTGGCTATATGCAGCTCCTTTCCAGCACACAAGTGTAGGAGTAACATACATAAAATATCAAGGTTTTAGACAAGTAAGATCCTAAAGCCAGGGCCCTGTTTCCAAGAGCACAGAATCTCTGGCACCTTTGCTCTCCTTGTTGTTTTGAAAGATCAGGTTGCATATTAAAGATGCATACCTAAATTCAAGCTTATGAGTCAGTCCATAGTTACTCATTTTCAAAAGGCTGGCAGCCTCGTATCTGCAGTAGCAACGTAACAGCTAAACTGCCTGAAATGTACATAAACCAGACAAGCAATCACTCAGCCCCAGAAAATGGAAGAGTCATGTACACAGCATTCAGCCCCCGAGCCTGTTTCTTGACTACAGAGCTCTGTCTGGAGCCTCTGAGCTGAATCCCACAGCGAGTAGCCTTAACTCGGGCATACTTTTGTTGTTAAAGTTATGTTAACATAAAATTCACTGCACAGCATGTACAGATGCAGTTCCACAAAGATCAGGCAGAAAACGCCTGTTAGAGCTGACATAAGTAGTTCCTCTTAAAATGTATTATATCAGTACTACCTTTCCTCTCCTCCCCAAGTAGTCCTGGCTACTGCACTGCAAATGGTACAGCTGAAAGTGGTAGACAGAAAACTGGTCTCAGCAACCAAGCCTAAAGCCTGTCAGGGCAGCCTACTGCCTTTTCCAGCTGCCTTCCCCTATCACACAGCAGTTATGCAAACTGGGATGACAGAGAGGAAATAGATGTGGGACCCCATAGCCAAGGAAAGCAGTTAAGGTAAGAGCAGACTGCCTGTGCCAGAAAAACCTCTCTACTTCTAAGCCTGATTCCTGCCCATATCCGAGACCTTCAGGAATAAGGGACAGGGAGCTGTCTGGACAATTTGCTGACAATAGATCTGCTCCATATGACATTCAGGAATGTAATCTAACATCTAACATCAGTCAGCGTATCTCCATTCTCTGAGAGAGCAGCTGAGATCTGGAGCATCGAAAAGACAAGTAGGACAGCGTGTGATCATGACCACATTCACCCCCAGATGAACACACAAAGCACAAAATGGCACTAACCAAGGGCCACTGCCTTCCTGGTCCTCGTAAATGGATCACTGTGTTAACATCTTCCTTCCTACTCAGGTGCTAAAAGTCTCAAATGCAGCCACTAACCATCTGTTCTATCTAATCTAGACAATTATTAAAAGCAGATCAGCAAATACATCATCCTTGGAAGGACATTCATTTTTGTTTCACTGTACCATGCAGAGGCCTTTCCATTTTACTAGTGCATTCTCAGGCTGAGGTTATTCACCTCATAAGTTTTGTTTACATCTGACAGTATATTTATCCTAGGACATTGCACTGTTTTATTAGCCCATCGAAATTCAGATTGATTATACTCTTCCCCAACTGAAAGGTGAACTGTCAAAGCCTGTGATTTATTACAACTCTAAAGACCAAGACAGAGCTAAATTAATTTATTTCTGCAAGAGTACATGGGAAGACAGAAATGGCAAAGCAGAAATGCTGTACCAATCAGGGCAGGACCCACTGTTTCTCTTTTGCCTATTGATAGATCTGTGATGTATACATCTGCTTTAGTTTATGGAGTGATAGGTTCCAGAACTGCTGCCAGAGGTAACAGCATAGGCAAGTCTCACGGGACATTTCTCCCTAATTTGTACTGATGTGTCATCTCATTGATCACTTTTACTAATGCTCTGCAATGGACAGATCAAATGCCTGGAAGTTGCTACCTACTCTGCAATATCAACCTAACTCTGCCCTGTGCAAGAACCCTCCTGTCAGTCATTTCAATAATCTGCGGTATTAAGATTTACTTTGTAGCCTCTTAGATCAGAACAAATACGTGCCAGCGTGCGATGTCTGATGGCTGCTCACTCAGAATCAAGCCTTGCTTCTTCACTATCTGCTGACATGGCTTTCTGTACACATAGTTTTAATTTCTCTAACAAGCTGGAAAAAAAAGTCACAGCTCTTAGTGTTTGCCTTTACAGGCAAATCTCATGTTCTCGTGTGGAAACGTTAGCAAGCATTTACTATATGACTAGCTGAATACTCATGGGACAAGTGACCACTGATGAGGAAGAGGTGACAGGACAGCTGGGAGAGGTGGAAGTGAGAGAAGGCCTCTAAGCATCCACCAGGATTCTGTCACAATTACATAGGTTAACAGAGCTCATTATGCCAGCTAAAGGCAAACACACTAGCTCTGCTACTTCAAGGCTCCTTTCTCCCTTCACTGATTAATTTTCCCTGCCCCAAGATATTTATTTTATCTTTTAAGAGCAATAAAACACGCTATTTGCAGTTCTGAAAACTCAAGACTACTGCAAAAATCTGTGACAAGGCTCTCCAGCCAAAAGCAAACGAAATTAAAACCCCAAGCAAACAGAAAGCTGTGCCCTCAAAACCTGTTCTCTGCACACAAAGAGCTTTTTCAAAGTTCTTTGTTCCTCATAGTCTTCTCATCTATAAGAAACAAACCATTGCTCCCATATTAGCAAAACAGCTTATTGAAAGGCTACCACAGAAGCTGGAGTGCCCAGATGTATAACTTGATATAGAAAAGAATGGGATTCTTAATGGAATATATCAGCAGCAACCTTCAGCTCTCTTCCTAGCCAGCTCTCAAAAGATCCCTTTCTATCACAGTGTATGGATGACAGAGAAAGAGATACCACCCATGCACAGTCCCAGTTTCCCTGGGAGGTGGAAGTCTGTGTATACACACATGGGCCCTTCCAGTAGAATCCTTAGCCTTGTAACAGCATTAAGAAATTTAAGAGCCAAAAAGTCCTCTAAATCAGGGCCAAGTTAGCAGCCTGTCCTCATGCAAGTCACATACCAGTAAAATAAGTAAAATGCTGGAATTGCTTTTCAGAATGGGAAGTAATGGGTTAGCACTGTCCAGCTGATCAGACACACCAAAACCAGCTCCTTCAGTCTCAGTTTGCTTGCAGTCTCCCCAGGAAAACCAGAGTTGGAGGACCTGGTGTCCAAATCTCCCCGTAAGTTCAGGGTAGTGCAAGAAGAATTTCAGCAGGAGAGGACAATGGACGTATACACAGCTCAGATCTGGAAGATTATTCAGGATCCTCTTTACGGTACACAACGACCTCTGGTAAGTGTGTGGGAGGGAAAGAGGGAGAGAGAACAAAACAATCACTAGACATTGAATATCAAAAAGCTGAAGCGATGAGAGTTTACTGTGAGAAACAGTCACACTGCCTTTTAAGTAGACAATCAAATATATCAGTTAAACATCATTTTGTGAAGCCCATTTGCATCACAAAGGCTAAGAAACTTGTAGGCTTTATACAGTGCTCAAAGCTGTGCAGCAGCAGCAAAGAGCCATATGGGAACACTAGAAAGCCTGCTGCAGAGGCTGTAGATGTGTTCAGAAGACTGAAGCTATGAAATTTATTATATTCCGTATGTGAATTCACAGCCTATCCAACGCATTTACACTTCCCACACATACACAAGTTTATTCAGACAAACCTATATTCTCTAGTGGCTTTTCACAGTTAACTTTCCAGAGTGTAGATGCACTGCACGCTCTTCACTCATTCACTGCTCACCACCTATGTCAAAATACTTTCTGCAAGGGGGTTGAGGGGAGCAGGGAGAAACCTTAGTTTCAACAAATAGCACCCAAGAGGTTGGCATGAAATCGTCTTTTACCAAGTCCAGGGCTTTGCCTTTGTCCTGAGAGACAGCAAGGAGGTAAAGAGCAGCTCTGAGTATGTATGGAGGGGGACAGTCTCCATGGTCCTGTGCTGATATGAGGAAATTTTTTATGGCTAAAAATAATTCTGCTTCTGGGACAAACCTGCATTCGAGGAGATTGGAGTGGAAACAACAACATTAGACGTGTCTTACACACCAACACATGGTATGTAAATGCCACAAAACCATTTGCCTTGTATTCTTATGGCTCACCTGTCCCCAAGGATGTAGGCAAAATATAAGAGTAGTATGAAGCAGTGCTGGTGGTTGCAAAGAGACTGATCCAAAGAGAAAGGCTCAGGGGTTTCAGCCAGGAGGAGAAGGCTTTCAGCAACAGTGTAGTTTAATTGAGGCAGACCCTTCTGCAGGAGCTCAGACATCTCTTGCTCTAAAAATAAAACTAATATGAATGGGCAGGCAGTGATGAGGAATGTCTACAACAAAGCAGAGTGGAACAGGGAGATGGAAGCCTGCCTTAACTCAAGCACATTAAATTAGGGAAGCTCCTGATGTAAGAAATATCAAAGGCCACCTACTACCCCACAGTCCACATACAGCAAGTGCACTTCTATGATTTGGCATGAATAGAGGTGTGAGACCTGATTTAATGGAGCTGGCTTTGAGGATGAAAAGCCAATTCTGTTTGAGGTTCCCAGCTCTTTGCTGATGCTGTCTGTATGGACACCAACCACTACCAGTGGGAAAAGTGGTTTCTGTGATGTGGAAACTTTAATCTCATTTATTTGGGACTTACCTATTATGGAAAGTTACAGTATAGATGGGAAAGATTTATTGAATATGCCAGAGCAAAACAAAACTACCTTAATCTGCAGATATAGGTGAATATGTGGCAAGTAGTATTGTTTCAATTAGGCCATACACAGTTGTGCCAATAAATGTCACTATGTAAACAAAACCATAGGCAGATGAAACACATTCTTTCAGGTAAGGTTCCAAACAGCATTCTCTGAGTGTTATCTCCTTCCTGGAGCAGCTCTTAAAAAAGCTGAGGGGAAAAATATCTAAAGGGGTTTATGTGTGTCTTCACTTCCCTCTTCCTTTGTCTCTTCATTATTATTACTATTTTTGCACCTAAACAGAGGGTCGCAGGGTCTCAAACTATGTAAAGCAATTTTTCTCTTTCCCCAAACTTGCCCTCCTGAGAAGAAGTTCTTTCCTTCTCTGTGGCAGAATAAAGGCTCAGGCACAAGCTGTAGAGGAAGCTGGAACAGGCCTGATTCAAGGCAGGATTACTGTGAAGAAAAGCAGAAAGATGCAGTGAAGAAGGCTAAAAACATCCTTTTCATACTTCTAATAGCACATGCTGTCTGCCAGAACCTCAGTTTACTGAATGATCACATACAAGCACCTGTCCCATCATGACAAGACTCCAGGAGCCAACATGGGCTTCCCGGAAGATGATGAGTTCAGTCAGCTCACAGATGTGGCAGCTGCAATAGCGACGATGACAGTGAACGTCCTCACGTACTTTGGGACAACAGGAATACAGTGGGCTACACTTACAATCATCACTAACACTGCAGGGAATGGAAGGCTACTCCAAAGTCAGGGTGTTTTATCTCTACCTGTGCAGCTCACAACGGAGCACAAAATTCTCACAAAGCTGTGTAAAACTACCTGCCCCCTACCCGACTGCTTCTCCTTTCTCCCACATTCAGCTTTTCCACTGTCAGTTACCGTTTGCATTTTGCAATAACATACAAACTCTCTTGAGTTCTTTCAGCCTCCCGTCTTGCCTATGAGGTGCATTAGGGAAGTCATGATATGCTTTCCCATCTGGAAAGTTTTTAGTCACTCACAATACACACATCACAATACCTTTGTAAAGAGCAAAACCTGGCCTTCAGCTCCAGTGTCAGTCGGATGAAGGAGGAGGATGCTAAATAGAAAGCAAGGCAGAGATGTCAAAGGAATGCAGAACATATACAATAAGGGAAAAGGGCAGGCAGGTCCCATAACCATCTCCACATATCTCCTTGCAAACCAGGTGAAGAGGGTAAGCCATCTCAGTAAGAATACATTTGTTAGGCCTTCTCCTCCAAAGCAAACAACTCCGAGCTTGGTTTGGAGGGGAGATTGTTTTCTCAGGAAGAGAAGGGAAGACTTGTCTGCTTCACATGTTTAGAATAGAGGAATTCTGTACATCACCTCTGTGCTGTGCAAAGAGTAAGGAATACAGAGTAAATAGGATTTCCAGATATAAAATCCCACCAATAATTTCAGCATAATCCCTCTCTACAGGAACAGCCAATTCTGAATACTACAGAGGAAAGAGTAAAACTGACACAACTTACTTAAATAAAATCTGTCCCATCACCGTTGCTAGACCAAATAACTCTTTCATGCTGCTGAACATGACTGCGCACTCCATTCTTACTCATATAAACATGCAATATAATCCTCCACATAAAGTCTCGTTAAGCTCATTGCCTCAGTAATATGCAGCAGCAGCAAGTTCCATCAGTTAAGTTAAGAGCACAGAGAACATGATTCCACGCCACCCTCATACCCAGCTTTTTGGAGAACTTATTCCGCATGTTTGGCACCACTGTAAAGAGGGTAGTAAGTGATGAGATGAAAACCTCCATCATTGATGGGCTGACAGCCCTCCCCAGGTAGTTCTGTGGAAAGAAGAAAAGATCAGGTATGTGATACGCAGTAAGCACTGAAAGCAGCACCTTTTTTCTGGCCTCCTGCCCACCCAGAAAGTTAGATTTCTATAAATCAAGCAAATGGAGTAACAGTTCTGCTACCAAAATGCCTGGTAGCAAGTACTCAGGCTTACAGAGCATTTTGAAAACAACTAACACTCCCCTCTTCCAACATTATGAGCAGTGCTTCTAACTCTGCAAGACATTACATCAAGCAAGAAACTTCTTCCTGAGTCCAGCTGGCAACCAGTTAGGCATTAATGCACAGCCACTGTCATTACTGCCCCTATTGCCCTGGACATAACTGCTCTTACAGGTCATTTGGCTAATTCTTCAGTGTGGCATGCAATGTAGGACATAAGCTTAAGTGCAGCTGACTTCAGTAACACTTAACACCTGTGCTTCAGCATTTTATTCAGTAGCGGCAAACACAGGAATTTAAGGTCTCTGTAGAGTCCAGCCCTAAACTGTTTAGAACAGAATGACTCAACTCGCTCTTGCAGAAGGTCACTGGACAATGTTCTCACAGTTCATTAATTTTTACCCGAGTTCAGTGAGCGAGAAACAGCATACTGGCTCTGGCTTTGCCAAACTGGACATGCACTGCACCCTCCCTTCAAGGAGGAGAGCAGCAATGCCACTGCAGCTGCCTACCAAGAAGTAGGTTTAAAAATTACAAAACAAAGCCTCTCCAAGCTCCTAACAATTGCAAGAATCCATACACCTGAACCTGCAGCAAAGCACAAACAAGGTTTACTCCACATTGAGAACAACAACACGAGTCTCATTGTTTGGACAGTTCTGCTCAAAGCGTCTTCGTAAGGGGTCTGCATTGAGAACTAAAGCACAAGTGACTCCCCAACGTTGCTCTTTAAGCTCTGTCCCTGACCTTACCGAGACGCAATGCTTAGTGCTGCTCTTGCTGTGTATGTGGGGCAGCTCCCTCAATACCTTCTGGAAAGAAGCAGGAAAACAAAATTGCAGAGGCAAAACACCTCTGCTTTCTAGGACACGGGCAAGTTTTGAAGAAGTGGCAGAAGGGGAAACAGCATTTGAGGCACCGTTCATTCTCTGTAACATCCAGAGGTGCCACGGATTAGACAACATGGCAGGTAGGCTATGGAGATTGCACAGTCTGAAGAAAGACACTGCCATCTACATGGAATCTTTATGAATTTCTCCACCCTGAGACTGTACACTCCCATTTTGTACGAATTGTATAAGGCCACATTTGGCTCTGGAGATGTGGTGAATGCCACAGCTGTTCTTGGTTTACTCTATACGCTCTTTTCCCCAAAAAAAACACTTGTGCAACCCAGTCTTGGTGCCTGAAAGCAACTTTCAAGATACCCAAGTAATAGAGCAAGTTCAAAAAAATCCCCTACCATGACCATGGGGATGTAGAGACTGTCACAAATCCTCAAGAGGAACTCAGAGAAGTTGCTCAGTGTGTCCCTGCTCTTGGAGTTGGGGGCAGTGAAAGCATTCTCCTGGGCCATGGGGTCACTCTGGAATTCCACTGCTAACCTACAAACACAGAGCGGATACCAGAGGAGAGAGGAATCCTCCTCACTCTGTAAAGGAAGTTGAAAAATACTACATATGCATCACAACTGTCATCATTAAGGACTGTACAAACACTTGATGGGTTGGAAACACAGGAATCTGGCAACCACACAGTCACCTCTTGAGTGAAGCTATTAAAAGTCAGCAATGTTGCACAACAGTCCAAGTTGGGAAAGGAAGACAGTTTCTGCAAATAAAGTACCCGCTGTGGAAAACCCTAGTGTGGCAAGACTAAAAGTTTTCATCCAGGCCACAGTGTCTGGAACACAATACAGCAAACCTCATGAAAATCAGTCAGGGGACCCATTCAGCCAATGTAAAAACCATGACAGAAACAGTGCCCTGTAACACCACCCCAAGACATTAGGTCAGTGCAGATGAGGACACCTGCTTCAGATTGAATTATCTCAGCCAAACCAAATGCAAGTGATGCAAGGCAAAAAAATAAAAAAAAGTTGGCCAAACTTCCCTAGCAACAGATCCAGCTTCACAGACCACCGTCTGCCGTGCAGCTAAATGTGAGAGATAACTCTCACCCAGAAAAATAGGAAAAGTTGGTGCCTACAAACACACTTGCGGTAACAGACAGGAGCAAATCCAAGGCCAGCCTCTGGAGCAGTTAACCATCTCTTAAATGGTTAATCCCATCCAGCAGTGAGATCGCATACCCAAAGGCGCAGGAAAATGGTTTCGCACATCTTCCAACCATTCTTACATCATCACCAATTTTGGAAACTTTTCAAGTAGTTCCTCAAAGGCCAAAGACATGAAATGAACTGCTAAGTCCCAGGCAAACTTCTTGGGGGACACATACAGGTGCCACAAAATTTTCACTATCGCTACATAGAATCATAGAATTGTCTAGGTTGGAAGGGACCTTTAAGATCATCTAGTCCAACCATCAACCTCACTCCGATAAAAAGCCATCAACTAAACTGTATCACTAAGCTCTATGTCATCCTGTCTTTTAAATACCTCCAGGGATGGTGCCTCAACCACTTTCCCGGGCAGCCCACTCCACTGCTTAATAACCTTTTCAGTGTTATTTTTTTTTTTTCCTAATACCAAATCTGAACCTCCCCTGGGCACAACTTGAGGCTGTCGTGTCCTATCACCTGTGACTTTGGAGAAGAGACCGACCCCCGCCTCTCTACAACCTTCTTTCAGAGAGTTGCAAAGAGCATATCCCTCCCTCTTTTGTTTCCCTGACAAGTGCCATGCACTGAACTCACCTGTGATATTTCATTGGTGGGGTTGGGTAGAAGATGTTAGTTATTAGGACAGAAGGATGGATGGATGGATGGATGGATGGATGTGGACACACATACCGCCCACCTCCCTGATTTGTTCTCACCTGCAAGCATTCCTGAAACTTTCCAGGGTGCTGAGGAAGAGCTGGCCCTGTCTCTGAGGAACTCTGCTGAGATTTCTGTTTGCTGGGTGACTCTGAGACACTGAGAACAGATCATCCTGTTAAAGGAGAGAAGTCTTAAAAATCTTATGTTCACTGTTGGATAAAATAGCTTTCTTCTCTGATACCAGCTGCAGGAGGAACAGCAGATCTCCCTTCAGTCCTTTCACATAACTGGTTTTTTTTACTATTGTGTTTTCTGATGGGATGGCAGAGTCAGAGAGTTTCTGTGCTCTTCCTAGGGAGGACAGAGTTACAGAGCTACTAGTTCTGCACTGTTCTGTCTCTGCAGTCTGTATTGCCATGGTTTGCTCTAATCTGAGCTTTGAACAGCTCAGCTAATGGAGCTTCCAACCCTTCTGGGAAAACTCGGGTGTTGTTTTTTTGGGGTTTTTTTTAATTTTGTTCTTCCAATTACTCTTCATATGACACCAAACAGTTCCTCCCCTTGAAATCTTAGAAGTTCCCTGCTTCGGCTCAGTTTTATAAGCAACTATCCATGTACTGGTTCTTTTTCCCACACAACATCCTACTGAGTTCAGCCAGAATCCAACTGCAGAGTCAGAGTTAATCATTTGCCCAAACTGGGAAGCACTTGGAACTCAAAATCTGCTTTTAAACCTTAACCTGTTGTGGTGGTCTTCTCCTAATTGCCTGGCAGTTCAGAACTCCTTCTGCATCTGATGGTGAGACACCCTAGTACAAGTACAATCATTTCCCCTTTCTCCCATTAAAGACAGCCTGGACGTCCTTATTATCTGCCTAATTTCCCTCCTGTAAAGCTCCTTATTCTGCATGAGACACCAAGCTCTCTATGTATGCAAACAGACTGACCAACATCTGCCTACGAGGCAGAAAGCAGTTCTACCTTAAGCAGGGAAGATAGATATCTGGTACCACAGAACTTGGGCCTAAAGATAGTTCAGCAGGCATTTTGAGCTCTGGTACTCCAGCAAGATGCTCTTGCTGCTACAGACATGCAATCTAAACCTACATAGTTCTAAATCTAGATCAAGAAGGCTCAGCCCTTGTCTTTTCACTAGCCAGAAGTGCACTGCTCCCAGCAGCAATCACACAAACTACATATTCCAGGAACAGGAAAGGATTTGCAGGTCAAAGAGTGGCTAACAGCTCCCCTGGCTGAGGCATCACAGTGCACATGTGATGATCCTCTTGGTCTGAAGCCATAGCAAGAGACGTTCATTGCCAAAAAAAATAGATTGACCAACACAGCCTACAGGTGGGGCCTGAAGAAGCAGAAATTCAAATGACTTTGGAGTACTGGACACATAAAGAGAGAAGTGTGCTCAAGTGGTGCCCCACAAATCTTCATTGATTTAAAAAGACAACATTCACCAGCATCCATCTCCAGCTACTTCAAAGACTGTACCGTCTCCAGATACTTCAAAGACTGTACCGTCTTGAGGCATGAGGATCAAAAGAAACACCAGAGAACCCAATAGCCATAGGGTAAGGGGATGGAACATATATGCAACATCCACACAATGTGCTAAGTGGATCATCCCCAACAAGCAACAACCATTTTGACTTACTGCATGCCTCTTGCTACTCTGTGGTGGGGAAAGGTCAGCACAGCGTTTCAGCACTGCCTCCAGCAGCTTCTGCAGCTCTTCATATGGGACTGGAGGGGAGCTCAGATGGTCCTTCCTGAACAAGCACGGAGAAAGACAGCATGCACATTCCCTGCTGGGGACATTCCACCTGGGAAGGCAACACTAGCAGAAATAACTGCTCTTCTGACAGCAATATGCCATTGCTACTTCTCTCCAGCACAGCATACTAAGATCACGGTATCTGAACAGTGCCGTCATCCAGATGTGCACCCAAACACACCCTCACTGCACTCACTGTCTGCTCCCACTACAGTCAGGAAGCATACGACTGTACAGAACCTTATCCTTGCCCTTATCTATCCAGAAGGGGCACGGAGTGACAAAGCCACAGCAGCTGTAGTACAAGCCTGCCTGGGCCACTAGGTCCTTCCTTGCTGCAGAGACTTGCAGCCTACCACAGCTTCATTGTCCTGGCAGCCTTCTGAGGTGGGTGGGAAGCTAGCTCTGCTGTACCCACGCCTGTCTCAGGCAGAAGTCCCACTGCAGAGCACGCTCACCCACACAACCACAGGGGAGCTGCAGAGACCAACATGGCATCAGCAGATCTATCTGAAGAAAAGCCTGCAAATACTTTCCTGCCTACCTCAGGAAAGCTGCCACAGCTCTCACAGCCTCCACTACCACCTCCAGCACAGGGCAGTTCACTGTCTGCATCAAAACATTAATGGCTTCCATACACACACCTCGGTTTGTGAATAATTTGATTTCCACTGGTTGCCTGCAAAGAGGAAACAAAGTAAACAAGGAAAATACTGTCAGAGTTAAGTAGCCGTAGTTCCCTCTCCTTCTTTCACCGAATGGACAGCTAAGCCACGTGGTTCCAGCCATGCTTTTCAGTATTCAGAGCTAGCTGCTCTCAGGAATGAAGTCTCAAGCTTCAGCAGGTGGAAGGTTTGCTACAAAGAGTACACTCTTTTAGGTCTGGAGCCCTACTATGATGAAAAAAACCCCACAGCTTGGATAACTGTGTGACTGCACCAGTAAACACTGACATGAAAAGCACAAGAAAAACAGGCTTTGCAAAACACAGTGATCTCTCTGCCTAGGACTCTACACTGAGGCCATCTGCTCTGGAATTTGCAGGTTCATCTGGTGATTTATATTCCAAAGTAAATACGCAAACCTGACCATCCTAGAACAAGGATGACGCCATGAGAATAGCTTCTCTCACAGAGAATAACACTTCTAATGCCAGATGCTGTCAGAAGGACAGAGACTTTCCTGAACTTGAAAAGTAATCAGGAAAATAAACATATCCAACTGTTTTGACAATTCTTGCTAGTGAGTGTTTCGGTCATCTGATCACCTTGTGGCCCAACACCTTTGAGCATTCAGCAGGAGAGCATGGAGGGATGACAAGCCATTAAATCCGTTATTGGATAGAGTTGTGTAAATGGCAGACCCTGCTCATTTGGCCCTGGCAAGGCAGGTACAGCCAGGAAGGCAGGGGGAAGACAGGCAGCTATATGTGAACAAGAGGCACTAAAAGCCTGCCAGAGGGCCTCTCCAAAGCGAAGCAAGAAAAGCAGCACTGCATGACAAGAGCTGGACTTGGGAGCCAGTACTCCCTGTTACTCAGTTTTTACAGGTGTGCCTGACTAAAGCAAGCCATGACTCCCATGCACAAACTGGAAAGGAATGTGAACTTCAGTAGAAATTACCCTAGTAGCCCAGCTACAGGGCAAAAAGTGAATAGAGGCAGAACCACTCTTCAGTCTCTCAGTGGGATGAAACCCAGCTTGGCAGTCACCTCACATTCTGCTGTGAGAAAAAACTGTGAGGAGGGCAAGGCAGGGAAAAGGCCTTGTGGAATTTATGCACAAGAAGCAGACTCTGGCCTGAGCCATAAGTGGTGTGCTGAACTTCCAAGCTGTTTCTGCTTATACTGTAATTCTGTTAATCCTCTGTATTTCTTTTCTTTAACTGCTGACCTTCTGAAGTAAAATACATCAGGAAAAAAAAAAGTCTTCACTGACTCATGCAAGGAGGAAAGGATGGAGGAGTATTGCTGACTCATTCAAGAGGCACAAACCCACTGGCAATATGGTGCGCTGTAACGGCTTTGGGGCCTGGGAGAAAAGTGTGAAGGACAGCACTCTTGCACCTGCCACTGGCACTGGTTGTGCTGGGAGAGACAAAGGGCACACCAAGGAGAGCTCCCCGCCATTCCTGACATAGGAAGCAGTACAAGGAGAGCAGTACGTCCTGCCTGGACAACACCAGAGTGTGGGGCTTACTTACTCAAGACAATCCAGCTGCAAGCAAAAACCAAGAGGGGAGGTTCCAAGATGAGACCCCTTTCCCTGCTCTGAGATAGTTTTAAATAAAACATCATTTCTAAGGCAAAGCTTAGAGAAATAGAATATGTGTGCTAGGAAATGAGAGCAATTGCACAGAGTGTTCTCTTTGTTTTACAAGCATAAATGCTGTAATTAGTGTTTCCCACATCCTGGTTTCTCTTTTTGACAGATCCTACACTGGCATCATCACACTGTTCTAACACTGCTGCTTTTTCTTCTCTTTTTTACCCTGCCATTTGCTACAAAATTGACTATGACATTTCCAAAATTCAGCTCAAGGGCTCTCTTGGGGGAACTAAGTGGCAAAACCAAGACTCTGTCACTAGGATGACAGGACGGGAACAAGATCATAGAGGCAAGAACAGGAAACACAGAAGAAAAACAAGCCAGGGTATGTTACCCCTTAGCAGAAAACAAGAGGGAAAAAGTGACAGAAGACATTAATATTTCAGCCTAGAATTTGTTTTTGCTGTTTGAATTTAGCTCAGATGATGATACAAGACTAGAAGCCATGGAATTTGCATGCTCTATTTTGTCACAAAGGCACACTTTGCAGGAACTGGCCTGCTCACATACATCTGGACCTTCCTACCCTTCCCTCCTGCTCTGTCAACAGCTGAGAGTAGATTTCACCTCCCAGATTGCCAAGGAAGCTGGAAGAGGCAGATATATCAGTGGATGCAGGCACAAAAAGGACAAGCTGGGAGGTATGGAAACAACCATCAGGCCCTTCTTCACAAGAATAAGGAAGATGCATTTGTTTAGCAACATCTTTCAAACACAAAAGCTCTGGGGTATAGATATTTGGTCTCAGACAAAAAAAACCCCAAACAAACAAACAAAAAAACTTAAAAAGCAAAAATACCACAGCCTCCACTTTGGGCCACCACACTCTGCCTGTGCAAGCCTGATGTGGGTACTCCCTTACCGTTTCAGAATCTCAGTGAAGAGCAGGAGCCCTTGTTTGTGCAGCTCCACGTTGTTCAGCTGCAGGACATCTTGGAGACACCTCACCAGAGACTCAATGCCTGCACATGTTTAAGAGAAGTCACAGAGAGGGCTTTTAACACTTCAACTTCCAGGATGGAAGCAAAATTAATTTTTTTAAAAGGAAGGAAGATTTGAACAATTATTCTTCTGAACCTCTGACCAAAACAACTGCCCAAAACTGCTCTGTGTTCACTCATCTCCCTGATAATAAGCCCCAGCCTGCACTGCTGGAGCTAAGTCCAGAAGAATGGAAGGAATTTAGCCTTTCTTCCTAAATACACTCTTAGCATGTCCACAATAATACCTAATAGTAACTTGGGTATTGTCAGTCATGGTAACTGGCTATTATAACGAATGCATGCTCATCAGGAATCTATTAGGACAGAGGCACTGTAAATTCAAGCTATGTTGGGTATCACAAACATGTCTCATAGGTACTCATTTGCTGTCCTTTATCCATCCTGACTGGAAATTGTGACTGTGTGTAAAGCACTGAAATTCAGCTAGAGGCACAACAAATGCCCACAGCGTTACCACAGTTGCTCTGTCAGAAAGGTTGATGACTCACCATAGACTGTGTGACACTTTGAGAAGAAAAGGCGCTCTTCAGTGAGGAGAAGCAAGCAGCAGAATACTGACCGGATGAGAATTTCGCTGCTGCACGAGAGACACTCAAACAGGAATTCTGCAAACATACACACAAATAATGTCACCCTGTCTGCTCACGGCATGGCACAGCTGCTCCAAGAACAGAGCAGAAGAAGGAGGAAGAAACGAGGAAGCACAGCAACAGCCACGGGGAGAATGGCTGTATTATGAAATGGCAAGAATGGAGAATGAAGTGGATGCTTGGGGGTACGCCAGTCTTCAAAACAAGGTGACTGGAGAGCGGAGTCCTGCAGGCAGGCATCTTCCCAGCACAAACTCAGCAGGCAGGAGCTGAATTGTGGCTCTAGCCTTGGGCACAAATGAAATGCCACAAAGCAAGATTTACCACAGATGCAGTGATCTTTATTATTCCTCGGAACTTTTACATCTCCCAAAGAATTTGTAAAATGAAAGCATTTCTCTCTTTTAGGCTTACAGAGAAATAATAAACCATCTTCCATAGCCACATTCTAAAGCTAAATCCTAGGCCAAATTCTGTGCAAATTTAGAGTATTTAGTGGGGTAAGATGGAACAGCAGTCTGTTCAGGCTTGTATCTAAGGTCCTGCAGAAGGATCTTGACCTCAAGGACTCATCCAAATTCTTTTGTGGAAACTCCATTCTCCCTGTTGACAGCTGTTTCTGTACTTTCAGCTGAAAACTTACTCTCCCCTTCTAATCCTAAAATCACTTTGGCTGCTTTTACTGGCATAGAATGGTCACCGCACATGTTATGCCATCAGTGGATTTCATGGAGCCATACTGATTCCTAAAACAAACAGCCAGGGAGTGCTTTGAGATTGGGAGATGAACAGTAAGAAGTTACTGCTTTTCTTCACCTGGAACATCTGCATGGATAAAAGCAGGAGCATATCTGCTGGGAGAGTGAACCAGCACTGCAGCCACACAGTGAGAACTTGCTGCCTGTAACATCTCATCTCTGGTCAACAAAAGCTGTTGGGAAACAAAAGTCAAAATGAGAGAAGTCAACTATGCAGGTATGAGTAGGAAACTGTTCCTTCTACATCTTAAAATGGAAAACATAAATGAAGATGTCTCTTTTGGTACGTATTTCATGCATTAAACTTGCTAAGGCAAGATAAAACACTGGTCCAGATACACATATTCTGAGTACGAATAGGTCTTAGTCACGCTTGCACTACAAGTGCTGCATCAGACCTCAAGTGTGAGTAAAACCAGCTGATGCCAAGAGTAAAATTTCCCTCTCCAAGATGCAGGAGTGAACAATGAGATGATCTATGGGGGGGTGTACCCATTTCCCTCTGCTGGTGTTGGCAACAGTATACTCAAGTGCGTCAGATAAAGATTCAATATAGGCCAGCAAATTCTTTACGTCTACCGGTAATTCACTACTACTTCAGCAATCACCTTTTTGAGAATGAGTGGCAGTGGATTTTCCCCTTCTAAAATTTCAGGGGTCTCAAACTCCTCCTCTGGCTTTGAATTACTCATAAGAATGGATACAAAATGGTCAGATTTCAGCAGCTCCTTTAGCAAACCTGCAAAAAGGGGGAGTAAGAGTGATCACCACCCTGGCTATAACAAGGATTTTATTAACACAAGAGTATTTACAGCTTAAGACTTGCTGCCAATATTCTCCCCTTTCCTTCACACCTAACAAAGGCCTTCACCTCCAGTTGAGGAAGCTTTTTCTCAGTGTGTCCCCAGATACTGCCATGAGCCCCATTTCTTGCAACTTCTTGGTGCTGATGCTTTTTTGCTGGGTCTGGTCTGCTCCCTGCTCCTTCAGAGATGTGCATGTGTATGGTATATAATGTCAGCAGCATTCTACTCACATTGCCTTCTGTGCTCCAGCACCCATGTCTTAAACTGTTTCTTGGGAGAGCTCTAGACCTGCATTTTTCTCCAAGCTACAGCCAGTGACCCCACAATAACTAGACATTTTCCATGGAATATTCCCTAGAGAACTGGTGTTTATCTTCCCTTTTCAGTTTCACAGGCTCTTACTGAAACAGTTGTGTTTAGCTAAAGGATATCCACAGACACAATAAAGCCCTTGGTGTGAAAGTATAGAGCAGCACTGAAGGTATTGATGCAAATCATCGCTACATGTCAGTATAAATTCACGAGGGATATCATCTGAGCTATAGAATTCTACTTTCAAAGGAATGATCATCCATATATAGTAGCTAAATGATCTGAGCAGCAATCCAGTTCCTGCATACCTCCTACAAGAAAAAGGAATCCCCTGGATGGTTTACAAACAAGCAATGTCAGAAAGGCTGAAATTGTGCTCCCCAGCAACGTCGATATGTGCAGTTGGAAGCATAAATGCAACAAACTGCCACTTCCAAATTAGCTTTCTAATTGAAATACTATGATACCATACACCTGAAGATCATATTTGTTAGACTTCATCCCACTGCTCCACAAATTCGTGTATAGAGTTCACATCTGGACACTTGAGAGATGGTTTGTTCCCAGAATGAAACATCAAAATGAGACAGGCCAGGCCACAGTGCAAGCTCTGACGGGACTCTGTTAAGATTAGTCAGTGTTAGGCAAACGTGGGGCTCGACGAACAATGGAGTGTTGGGGTTGCTCAGCAGCAGGTCTGGGCCATTTGATTGCTGTGGAGTAAGAGAAAGGATTGATTGCTTCAGACAAGCAGCAAAAATCCTGCTGTAGGGAACAACTCGTGTTAAAACATCTAAACCACCCAAGGATTTCGTCCTCACTCCAAACTTTCCTTTGCACCTTGCACTTTCTCTCGGCAATGCCTTACCCAAACAATTAACCTGAAGCTCCTTTGTCTGGGCATGCCCCAAGGTATTCAAGAAGAGACCACACAACCTTTCTTCAAAGTGTGCTGAGAGCCGTTCTGCACCAACAGAAGAGGAGTACACCTTGCCATATAAGTAACAGACAGCAGCCTTTATACCTTCATTTGGGTACATCAAGCCCGTCGGCAGATGATCCACTAAATTACCTTGTGTGAGAAAGACAAACAGCAAACATTCACACCAATGAACTGACTTTTTGAAAGCACCAACCTATTTCCCTTGAAAACCTGCAAGAGTCCACTGGACAGACTTGTGTATGCAGATTAACAAATGCCACAATTAGGTGATGTGCTCCACCATCTGTCCCTCTGAGCTGAGGTACAAGTAATAAATGGCTAGATGAGCTCACTGGTCACTTTATGAAGATCCATCATCCCAGCTACTTCCACAAACAGCTAAACTTGCTGACCAGACCCCCAGCGGCTGGAGCAGGGACAGTAAAACTAAATGTATATTACCTGTGAGGCAGACTCCCAAAACCTAGTTCACAGAGGCTGTTTTTGCCAGGCTGGCTAAGATCACAATGACAAGCCTGTTATTAAGGTACTGACCTCCAACCCAGGAGACCTGAACACCACGCTGACTTCTGGACAGGCTTCTTGTGTGACCTTCATAAATTCACACGGGGGACCAGAAGTGCATGCATGTGTACTTGTTTTAGGGCTGTGAATACTACCCTTCAGTGGGCATGACACGTTACTCACTGTGTTCTATCACCATTATATCAGCAAAGCCTGAGATGGCATCTGCCAGCTTGCCCAAGAGAATGAAAGTGGGCAGGCTGCCTCTCACAGTAGTTGCTTTGCACAGCTGTAGAGGAGACAAAGAAAGAAAATGTTTCACTAGTGAGGACACAGTCCAAACGCAGACATGCACACAAACCAGCAAGCTCTCTGTGATGCACAATGCTCCAGAACACGATCTTTTCCTAAGCTGCATCCTCTTCACCACCAAGGTGAAACCCAAACCACAAGAAAACCCCAAACACCATTCAATCACCAAAATGTCTTAATCCAAGAAATCTCTTATTGCTCCTTTTCCTCTCTCTCACCTCCATCTCTTACATGAGTGGATGAACCAGTTGGACTTCTCCCTGCTTTCACTACTTCCCAATTTTTTGTTCCCCATACAACCATTGCAAACTTAGGAATGAAGAGAGCAAGAACCCAGGGCACAGGTCAGAAAAGCTCCTCATATCACTGAAATGGTAAGGGAGGAAAAGAAGAATCTGAGGAAGTCACACAGCTGCACAAGAGCATCATGAAGCCATATGGCTACAAGACATGCTGGGAACAATTGGAAAACTGCAGAGTAGATGCCAACACTGCCAAAATCACAGCACAGGAGCTGGCACTAGGATATCCCACTGCAGCTGAGGCTGCAACCCAGCACAGTAGCTGCAGACTTGCAGGGACGCTCAACTCCTCAACCTCTGAAGGACTGAAAGGAAGGGCAGGGAATTCATCATCACTGACCTCTTTTTGGCTTTCCTCCAAAATGTAGCGTAAGTACTGCTCTGACTTCAGCTCCACTACAAGCCGCACCAGAACTATGCAGAAGAAACAGGATCAGTAATTCATACCCAAGAGCACTCACAATCCATCTTCCACAGCGCTTTAGCAGACCAGTGAGCAAAGAGCTTAGAAATTAAATGAGCACAGAGGTGCTGAGAGAGCCTGGTAACATTGGCATTCCCAGAACTATTATTTCTGATAGCCCGGCCCGAGCTCTCTGCAGCAACATTACAGCGGTCCTCTTCTAGCTGCGCTACGAACCGTGCATGGAAATGAACTGCAAGGGACAAACGAAGCATTGGGACACCAAGTAAACATAAGGAACCAGAAAGAGAAGGAAACAAAGATCTAATTTAAAAGTAGAAACATTTCTGGGAATTGAATACAGCAGGTTTCCTACAGTACGAAAATCGGCCTTTAAAACTATCTTTCCAGAGAAGACATCAGAACTGCAACTGCTGAGTATCCCTGAATGCAGTCTGAGAGCTACTACTGTCCCTGAGGTAATAGTGCAGCCTATCAGCCATTCCTCCCCACTGCAATTATCCCATACACCTTGCCAGAAAGCAAGGCCCCAGACACCTTTCTGGTACTGCTCACCTCCTCAGCCCCAAGAAAGGGCTGTTATTCTTGGTTCACTTCAACTTTAAGAAATCTGTCACCTCTGTCCTAATAAGAGGAATCAACAAAAAACTATGTTTACCAGGCACTAGCTAGCTGCACATCACCTGGAGTTTCCCCAACAAAAATCACAAGGGAGTTGCCTAATGCTGGCAGGCTGCCCCTGCCTCCACATACATACCAGTGCACCAGTTTCACAAAGCAAAGTTCTTCTGCTGGTACTTTTAGAACCTGGGCACCGGGATGTTCAGCAGATAAAGTTTTGACAATAGCCCCCTAAAGGAGACACTGTGCAGAACATTGTTCCGCAGGATTTGGTAAGGCTGTCTTGGATGGATCCTGCTGTCATGGCATGACTCATTTGAAAAACACATTCTTTTGATTTGTATTCTAGGAAAGCATCACAAAAAAACCCAAAAAAACTCAACAACAGAAAAAAAACACACAGAGATTTCTAGGTTCACTGTCTCTTGGTATATCCAGGGCAATACTGGAGGTTCATCTAGGAGACCTACTTTAGCTAAAGAGCTACATATCTCAGCAGAAGCGTATTTGAGACAGGTGATTTAGAGATGGTTTAATGTCCCTTCCTTGCCCTGAACTCTCAGGAATCTCTAAACTTTCAAGTTAGGTAACACTAAGTTAAGACTCTTCTGTTCAAGAGCATCCAACTCTCAACAGACTGGCAACATGACAGAAAGACTTCTCACCTTTTCAACACCATTTCAAGCAAGTGCCTGAAAACTGAAACCCCTCTGGAAGGAGCTTGTCACACCTCCTTTCCTCTTTCATGGCTGGACAGGAGGAAATCATTGCATTGCTAATAACACTAGACTCAGCAGAGGTTAACTGGACTGCAGATTCTTTTGTTAGCTCTGTAGGCATTTCCTTCAGATTTCAAATGAAGGACTGCTCACAAAGAGGAATCTGCAGCCTGTACAGGTAAATCCCAAATACTCTCTGTACTGAGGAGAAAGCAGTAGATCCCAAAGCTCACAAAGGCCTACAGGAAGATTTCCATTTGCTTTAGACTTTGGTCAAGACCAAAGATGCTAAAGATGAGGCATCATTTACAACTGTTACACACTTAACACTAAATACATGGCACGCAGAACCTCTGAGAGAAATGCTAAATATTTAAATCTGCATGCACTCTCCTACCCCCAAATATTACAACAGCCTGCTTGTCACTGTTGCATTGACAGAAAAGAGATGCTTTTCCCAGTTCCCAAGCTGCATAGAAGAGCGTCTCACTACAGTTATCAGACAAGCCAGAGCCTCCCTTCACAAACTGTCACTAATTGAGACATGGCATCTGCCACTCACCTTCTACAAATAGGTCCAGGGCACTGCTGTCTTCCACAGTATGCAACATCCCTAAAAGATAAACTACAATCAGTCATGGAACAACTTCCTGCTTGTGACCATCAGTGCTGCAACACCTTCTTGTAAAGAGCTGCAAATTTTTTTTCAGAATTGTTTTGTTTTCCCAGCTTCACAAAAAAGCCTGACTTTTTCAGAGAAGGGTGGATACTCTCAAGGAGTATCGCAAAAGGCACCTCCATAAGCAGGACACAGGGACATGAAGGCATCTGATTTTCTTGCAAATTGTTTATGTGCTTCACAGCTGAAGTCAATGGCTCCACCTATGTAAGTAAATATGCAACTGCTACCATCACCGTATCTCACTCCATGTATCCAATATCATATAACTGAAGCACTCCAGAATGACAGAAGTTAGAGCCTGGCTGTGAGTTGGTCCTTTCTATCTTCAGTCTTCTTCCTCCACAGTACTGAAGATCCCAAGACCAAATCTGAACACCAGATTTAATGCATATGGGAACTATTCCAACATTAAATTCAACCTGAAGGCACCACTTCACAAGTGCAACAAGAGCAGAAGGTTGGATATATTAAAATAAGCCACTGTCTCACTGTACTACACCACGACACATGAGAAACTCTACCTCCCAGCTCCTTCCAACTTCAGGTACCTACACCACCAGGCATCTGGTTCAGACCCTCACTTCTGCCACATCAAACCACCTGTTTCAGAATACTTATTTCCTGCCTCATCTGCCCATTCCTCAGTAACTTCCTTACACTTTGGAAAAGATCTGCATACAGCATTAGCGACCATTACAGTGTGAGCTGCATGAAATTCAGGCAAATTCACCATCTCTTCATATGTAACACTCCACCCTACACCTCTCTTCTCTTGACCATCTTTCTTCTGCTTGTGCTTACCCCAATATTCCCTCTCCAAAAATGAATGTACTTTCCTAAACTTACTATTAATACTTCCTCCACAGTATTGCTCAAACCTTTGTGGGTCCCTCTTACACCCTTGCACCAAACAATCCTTGGTTAATTCAAGCTTTATCCAAAATGTACGTGCCGTTGTTTGTAGCTCCAAGCTTAGATTGGCATTCCAACTGCTTTAGGAGTTACACTGAGTAAAATCCCAAAGGTGCCCCCAAACCATCCAATTGTAAAGCTTCTTAAAGAGTGAGAAAATTATTTAAAACCAGACAAGTGCATTGAAATGCAAGCACAGCTTCCCTGTCTTCTGGGGTATTTCTTGTTAGGGTCATACCGTGTATGTATGTACAGACTGAATTAGCCATAAGCACTGCTCCCTCCACATCTGTATAGGGTGATGTGTGCAGACAGAGCTCAATAAAAATTCATGCAATGGAAAGAACTAAACCTGCACAAAGTTCCATTTCTAACAAAGCTGCTTCCAGCACATGCACAGCACAGTTTGTGCCGGGAAATCAACTGGGAAAACACTGTTTGAATTATTCAGCGCGTCAAGGCAGGGGAAGGGGCATGTAAGTCACTTTCCCCCAAAGAACCAGAATTAGCTGTGATGTGCAAATCAGATCATGGAATTAAAGGAATCCACTGTATCTGCTCTTTGAAGGCACTCGCATTCATACCCTCCACCTTTCTCTTCCTCATTTAGACCATAATTTCTTCTCTGACAAGATTTTAGACATTTCAAAGATCTTTCCCACAGCACTGCTATGCAAACAGAAACCAGTAAGAGATGTTCAAGATCACAGAGGCTGTTACAGGAAAGGCACTTTCTGTCATCCTGCTGGACACTACTCTGCTGTGAGGCTGGCCCACCAGAAGGAAGGAGGAATTAAGTCTTATGGCTACAAGAGTTCCTACAAAAGTGGCGGCGTGAAAAAAACCACTATGTAGATTTGCATTTTGCACATTTGATATTAAGTCCTGCAACACCTTTTTAAGCTCACATTTTCATTTCTGTACGAATCTTCACACAATGCCACAGTTCAGCAAAATGAGAAAGCACTGAGGCACAAGACCAGAAAGGAGGGCATTCAGGGAAGAGTCTTATGCCAGGCACTCCCAGTTCTCCAGAAAGACTTTAGAGATACGTCAAGACACTTTGGGAAATGGCAAGAGCTTTACAAACATGCCAATTCTGCTCCTTGGGGAGTAAGAAAATTAATTAACCTATTCTAAATCAAATGACAGGCAGTTTTCCACAGGGAGTAGTAACAAACCTAACACAGAACACGGTGGAAGTATGAAATTAGGTACCTCCATATTCTTTTGCCTTTTTTTTTTTTACTGTTTTGCTTCAAATGTGGAAAAGCTTCACATAATAGGTATACTACGTATACACTTATTAAAAAAAGTGGGGTAACTGCCTTTTCCCTGCACTAAGCCACAGGATAGCTCTTACCAAACAGAGTTCCTATCAAATGAAGGCAGACCCTCTCATCCGGTGCCAGCAGCTGGACGACTGGCAGTGCCTGCCAGGCCAGGGCATCGTGGAGACGGGAGAGGACATGCTTCTTGCGCACCAGCTACAGATTAGAGACAATAACCATTTAGTATTTGGGCCTGAGCCACCTTGCTTGCTCCCACCACCCCAGGAGGAATCACAGCCACCTTCATGCTTGGAAATGACATCTGAGATCAAGTCCAACCACACACACACAAAAACACCCTCAGACACTAAACATGCCCCGAAGTGCCACATCTACACGTTTCTTAAATACCTCCAGGGATGGCGACTCAACCACCTCCCTGGGCAGGCCCCTCCAGTGCCTGACTAGTCTTTCAGTGAAGTAATTCTTCCCAATATATAACCTAAACCTCCCCTGCCCCAACTTCAGATGATTTCCTATGGCTCTGTCATTATTCACTTGTGAGAAGTGGCCAACACCCCACTGCTATACAACCCCCGTTCAGGTAGTTGGAGAGGACAATGAGGTTTTCCCCTCAGCCTCCTCTTCTCCAAACTAAACACAACCAGTTCCCTCAGCCTCTCCTCACAGAACTTGTTCTCTAGACCCCTGAAGAGGAAGAGGGTGCCAAGGTGATACACTGGGCTGAGGTGCCATGATACACCTAGCCAGGCCCCAAATTCAGAAGGAGGGAGAGGCCAGCCAAGGCGGCAGTGTCTGAAGGGGGTCGCAGCACCAGCCGTGAGGGGTCCAAGGCCCCGCGGTCGGCCGGCCGGCCAGTGGAGGCCAGCTCTGCGCGGGAAGTGGCTGAGGCGCTGCCCACCGAGGCGCTACCGTCGCCCAGCGTCTCCACGGCGCAGGCGAGGCAGAGCGGCGGGCGAAGCGGCAGGGCCCAGCGCGCCCCATGCCCTCCATCGGGCAGCGGACACACCGCCGCCATCACCCAACGGCCGACCAAACGCCGCCGAACCGTCGACCAACTACGGCCCTGCGCATGCGCGGGGCCACCGCCAGTGGCGGACGGGGAAGGGAGGCGTGTTCAAGTGGCACCGCACCGGCGCGGGCGGAGGTTCCGCCCCCATCCCCGCGCACGCGGCTTCCTGACTTCCGGCGGCGACGCAGCGCGCAAGAGCGCGTCCGGGTTTGTTCCCTGTAACGCGCTCGGGCCGAGAGGAGCGACTGGGCCGTGCTGCCCAGCTCAGGCCGCGGCCATGGTGAGTGGGGCCGGGTGTTGGCCGTCTCCTCGTCTGGTTTCTTTTCCAGGGCCGCCGGGGTTGGGGGGGGGGCGGGGCACTGCCT
>VXBJ01000486.1:200070-257716 GCA_013400055.1 Nycticryphes semicollaris | reverse complement strand
GGTGGGAAGCACGTGGAGGCCGGTTGCGGGTCTCCTGCTTGGCGCGCTGCCCCGGAGGAAGGGTGCTCTGGGAGGGGGTGGTCGTGGCTGTCCTGGGGGCACCGAATGACGGGGCAGTCGTTCTGCTGGCCCGGTCCCGCTGTGTTCCCCTGCGGGGAGCGGGAGCATGTGCGCGGCCGGGGTGCGTGAGGGCGGGGGGCGGGCGGAGCACCGGAGTGTAGGGCCGCCCCCGCCGGCTGCAGCGATGGGGGCTGAAAAAATTGCGGTCCTGGCAGCGGCAGTAGTTAATGCTGCTTGTGACTTTGTGGCTGTTCTGCTACGCCATTGGTGTTAGCGCTTTGGAAACTACTTGTAGTTTGCAGAAACGAATCCCATATGTGCTCTTCTTGGGGTTTCTTTAAAGTTTCGTACCTGAACTTGTTATTTTGCTGCTGGCAGGAGCTTGTTCCTTCATTTTATATAGTATCTGTGGCAGCAAATGCTTGAGACTGCCCTGTATGTTCACTGCAGCTAGTCTCTAGGATCTAATATCTGCTTTCTGAGAAGAATCGCACCTTTATAAATAAAATGCAGTGGGATTTTTAGTGTATTTGCAGATCAACTGAGGACAGTGATGTGACTCCAGTAGTCAACCTATGTGGTAGGCGTGATACCTATGTAGCGTTGTTCAGACCAAAGCCCCCCTTGCTGCTGTTGTAATACTCTGCTTTTTCCTTTCTCTAGAGTGAGGCAGAAGTGAATCCCAAAGCTTACCCCCTGGCTGATGCACAGCTCACCAAAACGCTACTGGATCTTGTGCAGCAATCCTGCAACTACAAACAGCTCCGCAAGGGAGCCAATGAAGGTGAGACCCGTGTGTTGTGAAGTGTGCTAGAAGTCATAGGAAGGATTTTGTGAGAAGTTGTGGCTAGGGATTGTCTATTATCTCTAGTGGTGGGCCAGTAATGTCACATAGATTCGGATATTGTGAGTTTCCCTCTCCTTCCTCCTTCTAGCCCGCTTAAGCAATATTCAGGGACAGAACTAAGCTGTAACCTTTTTCAACATCTGTATACATTTCTGGTAGATGCCCAGACTGTATTCCTGGTGTGTGTCCTGTGATCATGTGGCACTGGCATCTTTAGAATAATAAAAAGATTTGGGTTTGACAGGACCTCAGAAGGTCTCTAGTGCACCCTGCTCAGAGAGTGGCTCCCTTCAGTGGGATCAGGTTGCTCAGGGCTAGTCAGACGTTTGAAAAAACAATCCCTAAGGATAGAAACTCCACAGTCTCTCAGGATCTGTGTCCCATGGCTTAAACCCCTCTCATGGAAAGGGCTGGGGGGTAGAAAAAAAATTCCAGCACACCACCAGAATCTCCCTGAGGCAACAATCATAGTCTTGTTCTTTTTCCTGTGCATTCATGGGGACAAGTCTGGCTCCATCTTCTCTGCAATCCCCTTGAAGCAGTAGAAGACAGCAGTTGTGTCCACTGCCACCTTCACCCCCTCTTCTCCAGGCTAAACAAACCCCGCTCCTTCAGTCTCCCTTCATCCATGGTGTGCCCCAGGCCCCTTGCCTGTCAGCAGCCCTGGGCTGCCCTTGCTTCCTTGTGAGTCTGTCCCCTGTGCCCAAGGGTGGCACTGGGCACAGTATGCCCAGAGCAACCCTGTGGATAACCCCCTCCCTGGCTCTTTAGCTGTCGTTTTACTTTGGCCAATCCTCCTGCTACCACTAGATCTCTTTGCTGATGCCAGTTTCCATATCTCCTAATGTTGTTCTTTGTTAGATTTGCTTTCCACAAGGACGTGGACTTACTCTTCAGTTTCTTTTACAGCCACCAAAACACTGAACCGAGGGATAGCAGAGTTCATTGTGATGGCAGCAGATGCGGAACCCTTGGAGATAATTCTGCACCTCCCTCTTCTCTGCGAGGACAAGAATGTACCTTACGTGTTTGTGCGCTCCAAACAAGCCCTGGGCCGGGCATGTGGTGTTTCCCGGCCTGTCATTGCCTGCTCCATCACCATCAAGGAAGGATCACAGCTAAAGCCTCAGATCCAGTCTGTCCAGCAAGCTATAGAAAGACTGTTGGTCTAAATGCCCATGAATTTTTAAGCGTGCGTGGAATAGGAGAGCTGAGGTCAGGGGAATTAGTGTCTAGCTTCAGTTGAGGTTACAATTTTGATATCAGTGTTTCATTTCAAACACCACGTTTTCGTTTAATAACGGCTTAATTCTTAGTGTTTCTGTCTCTTGTCCCCCCTCTTCTCTAATATTCCACCCCAACACATTCATTCTCATTGTATTACTTCTTGAAAAGTGATTGTACAATTGTATTCCCTGTTTGTTGTTAAATAGAAAGAAAAAACAAATGCCCCCTTATCTCCACGTCTGCCTGCTCAGGGCTAACTTTTAACCCACCCATTAGCTTACTCTAGGTCATTTTTGCTAAGCTTTGGCCTCTTAATAGGTGTGAGTAACTCTGTGTTTCTGAATGGTTTTAGTTTACTACTGAGGATAAGGCAGGCTGGTTCCTTGCACAGTGTGTGCGTGATGGAGCAGCGCAGACCATGCGTAAGGCAGGCAGCAGCTACTGTGTAGCAGTGGACGGAGCCAAGATGAGTACACATAGCACAATCCTCCTCCTCCTTGAAACCAGAGAAGAGGCATCCGTAAGAGGCTTATGGGGAGCAGAAATCTTATGGCAGTGTGCAAAGGGGAAATCTCGTATCGCGCTTATTTTGAAATACTGACTTTTTAAGAAAAATAAAATTGCTGACAAAGCTGTATATAATTGTCATTCCCCTGGGGAAGCATTGGCAACTAACTGAAGTGTTCCTGCTTGCAAAGCTAAATTGCTCAGAGATTGCTGAAAGGCTATTGCACTAGAATAGTTCATACTACTCCAGTTTTCTTTGTGTGGACTGTATAAATGAGCTTCAACTTCTAGGGTATTTAAGTACAAAACACGTGTTAGGGAGCAGCTTGCTGTGGCTGATAAGTACCCTACGTAATGCTTCTAGGGAAAATGTACTGTAGTCACTTGAGTAAAGATAAACCCTTTAAGTCAGTGCCAAGGTAACAGACAGCAAGTAATCTTTCAGCTGAAAGAACTAGTGTCTCAAGAAGAGAATGTTCAATAATCTCATGTGCTGGAAAAGTATGAAACACCACCAGCACTCTGGATTAGCAGTGGTTTTACAGAGCTGGCTTTAGTTAAATGCATATCGTACAATAAATCCAGATACTGCTCTGAGCAGAAGAGTCTAAACCTCTGTGTTGGAACAGGTCATACCAAGCCTGTCTACTGCAAGATGCCGAAGCAAAGCTGGCATGGAAAGACCAGTATGTGCAGCAGCAGAAGGGAAAATAAGTTCTTCCATAACGTTTCCACAGAGGCACTAACTTCATAGTAAATACATTGCAAGAAGATGAAATCGGCTCACAAAAGACTCAAGACAAATGTCTCTGTATCTTTGTAAATGGCTGATAATCAATATCTTTCCTGGGGTGACCTTAATACAAAGATTTTAGAGTCCTTTCATTGGTACGAAGGTTTAGAAGGTTTGCTTTTCCCTTCTACTTGATGCTGACTGTTCAGCTAGTTGTGTTTAAAACCACAGCTTTGCAAAGGACTTGCCCTGTTTTGCCATGCCAAGGCAGCTGATGTAAGACAAAGCACACAAGGAGCAGAAATAAAAGATTCTTGAGCAAGTAAAACTTGGTTTTCTGCTCTGAAGCTTTCCACCACCATCCCCATTGAACTTCTGCTAAATAAAACAGCTTGCTAAAAAAAAAAAAAAAAAGCCAGGAGGAAGATCTAATAACCTAGACAAAACATGTCATCATCCAAAACCTGGAATGTATTGTGCCTGGGGGTTGGCAAGCAAAGAGAAAAGTCAACAAGGACATTTGGGCAATGAAAATTCACAGAATTAAGGGCAGGATAATCTCACTGGTTTATTGCATTTAAGTCTTGCTAAGACAAGCATTTACAGTGATTTCTTTGACAAAGGGCAAAATAAATCGATTGCTTAGACAAACCTTTATTAAAAATAGCCACTCCGTTGCAGGCTGATTGGAAGTGTAACAGACTCTGTAGCTTCAATACTGCAGAGCTCAACGTGGCTGGGCTAGCTGCGCTTTTGAGCAGCATTCTGGCACAGTGAGGGTGGTCCCAGTGCCAAGACAGCGTTTCACAGCTGGCTCCAGTACGTGTGTCACACTACAGCGCGGACATGACCTTAATATATGACTTAATTCTTCAGTAAGTTGCCTAAAAGTTTGTGTGTCAAACACAGGAATCCCTGAAAACACCATACAGACCAAAATGGGTACCCTGCGTATCCTGCATTTGCATCCTGTGGAAAGTTTTAATTTAACTAAACAATCGGTACTGTTTCCTAGAGAAAAGGCAATGACTATTGGCTTTAATCAGCTTGTGGTACAAGACAAGTGGAGCATGCGAGACATGGAAGTTTAAAACCCAAAACCTAGACAGGTACACAAGTATGATTTAAAAAAAAATAAATTCTGGAAGTAACAAGGGCTACCCTCCACAGGTTGGGGTGGTTTTTTTTTGTTTTTGTTGGGGATTTTTTTGTATTTTTAAAGCACAGATTTGAGAACAGAAGCCTGCACAATAGTCTGACTCACACTTGTTACAGAGGGAGAAAAGCTCTATGCCCTCTCAGTCATTTAACTGGGCTAAGTGCTTGCAGCCTTCCAGGGAACATGAGTTGTTTTTTTTTTTTCTTTTTTAAACCAGCTTTTGATATTACCATGTAAAAATGGAAAACCTGGCTGTGCAGCTTTATGAAGTGCTGGCTTTTTCCCCAAATGATTGGCTACTGTTTCCCAGTAATGATTTTCTCCTTTTTGATCTGCTGGTGATCTTTATAACACTGATGATGGAAAAAAAAACCCCATTTGATTACAAGTACTGATGCTGACTGGCTGTTTCGGGGAGTAAGAGAGTAACACATCACATTTATACCCTGTCACCACACAGATTTGACCCGCTGCTTGAACTCACGTGAGCTCATTAACACAGATCATTCTGTCTTCTCATTCACATTGAAGTGAGTTTTGCCATCTGTATGATGCAAAGGTGGTACAGCCAGTGTTGCAAAGAAATCCAAAATAGCTTTTATTAAGAAACCAAGAAGGCACAACTGTGTTTACTTGCAGTGGGTGACCTGAGTTAGCAGGGAATTTAGTTCTGCCTTTGGCTACTGCGAACAGAATCCAACTTTACAGAGGCTTTTCACAACTAAGAGTAAAAAATTTCTCCACTGCTAGATTCAGCAACATTTAGTTGCTTTCTCCTCCACAGCAAGGTTAAACAGACACAGTTATCCACAGAAGACAACCAAAACTTTAAGCAGTCAACAAAGACCTTCTGCTCCTGCTTAATGCTCATTAAAGTATTCAGTCAGTGCATCCATGAGCTCTTGCTTCTTTCCCCCACCCTTCAGCCCGTACAGTCTGCATGCCTCTTTCAGAACAGGAACAGTCAGCTTGCCTAGAGTGCCCTTCTGCACGTGACTCCACAGCTCATCTTTTGAGATTTCAACCTTGGGCTTCTTCTCAGTTTGACCATCAGAAGCTAGAAAGATAAATTTTAGGTCACCGAGATTTTTAAAAGTTTCTTGACAGAAAGACATCAACATTTCAAATACAATGGTTAATGCCTGTTAGCACAGGGTACGTTAACAGCCACCTACACTTTCACAGACCAAGTGTCTGTATTTTGTTTTATGAAGTAGGTGTCACTCACTACGTAAGTCATACAGTATATTTCATTGAAAGGAATGCTCTCAAACTCAAGTATGAAACTTTGAGTTCTGATGGAAAGATTACCCCAAATGAAACTTTTAAGGGCTTCTCATCCAGATAGCAGAATGCAACTATTCCACAGAGAGCTCAGCTGACACTCCCACTTTATGTGAAGTTTCATAGACTCCCAAACTATACACGTACTTCAACATTGCTTAGACATCTAGCCCTAAAAATACCCGTCTTGGACTCGCTAAACAGCCTGCACATAAAAGTCAGCTTCCTCACCAAGAACACAAACTGAAAGCATGAACAATTTTACTACTGTTGTAAGAAACACAACATTATTAATAATTATAATGATAAAATAATAATAATAAAAAATATATATTTTGCAGTAATTTACCCACATTGCTTCCTATACTTCTCCATTTTTTCATCATGCAGTTTCTCATTCCAGCAGTTCTCTAGCTGGGTACCACAACATCCTCTATTCTAAGAGCCACCGCTGGATACATCTCCACTTTGTTGTGGAGATGAGTAAAGAGTTATTGCACAAGCAGCTTCTTTAAACTGTGAGAGAAACTGAAAACACAGAAACCTCTGAGCAAACACAGACACCACACTGCACGTCTCCACCATCATGACATACCTTGTTTTCGCTTTACAGCCTTCCCATCAGGATTGTAGTCAGGGGGATAAACCATCTGCTTAAACTCTTTCACCAGGTTGCCCAGCCTGCGGTCCATCTCTTCAGACTTTGGCACTGGCAAAACAGAAAGATTTGCCCTCTCAAAAACTGAGCGATGACAGGAAAAGTCTCAACGAGGCCATCACAAGACACAACTGCACTTCTGTAATAACTGGCATGCAAGTGTCTCGCAAGCGTGCAAAATGCAAAGACCTGTGTTATGATATTCACAAATGAGAAACTTAAGTGTTTGTATTATGCATATGTGACAGGCACATATCCCTGAGCAGGAAATATATACGCAACAGCCATACAGAAGATCTCCTACCTGATTGCCCTGTTACCCAAGTCTACTCTCAGACATTTAAAATGCAACAGGTTACTGTCTAAGGTTGTGAGTAGTTTGAGGCAAAATAGCTTGTTTCTGTCACGTATTTTTATGACATCTAACACAGAGACCTAGGTTGTTTGTTAGGTATCACTTCAGAAGTTAGGTATCACTTCAGAAGACAAAAATAGTTACTTTAACGTAGTTCTATTCCTAGAACTTCCCCTTCAGAAGAAGGTTTCTATTCATTAACACAATATTCTTCTATAAAACCTCTCACACCCACAAGGTGGCATCATTGCCTCCTAGCAGAATATTCTCTACATAATTTTTCCCATGTATCAGACTGAAATATTAATTAGATTCTTGAAGAGAGGAATTTCAGAGAAAACATTTGTTACCACAGGAAAAAAAAAAAGGTGATTCAATTTTAATTTTGGAGGGTAGAGTGTTCAATTTTCCCTTTGTCTTAGAAGTGACAGCATTAGAAAGCAAAGTTTCATTATTTCAGAATGGACACATCCAGAATTCTACATCTTGGAACTGCACACAACTGAAATATTTTTTTAAAGGCATCTGGTTTTGCAGTAGCACTTCTCTCACTTTTAGAAAAAAGTCAAGAGCCCTCTACTCTATTTCCCTTTGCACTCATCAATAATTCTCACTTGTAAGATCCTCAGCTTGTTCTGGCTCCATCATATCCAGCGCCAAAGCCTCAAGATTCCTGAAGTACTGCTGCAATACTGGGTTCTCAAAGCTGTCAGGCCTGTCAAGAAATCCCAAAATGTCAATGCATATTGTCAAGAAGACAGACAAGACACGTTAAGATCTACCACCAATCTATTTCAAAGTAAAACTTCCCTCTTTCCCACATAACAATCCATCACACCAGAAGAACTGCTTTTCTTCTTTTCAATTCACCTGCTGAATCACCATCCCATCATGCATCAGCCACATTACAAAGCTGTGTGAGATAAAGGGAGACCATGGCATTCTACTTTCTACCAGTTATGCTACTTTCCACATACCTAGAAAAAAAAAATCTTCCATAAAAGCATTTCATAAAATGTATCCTATTTATTATGAAAAAGGCCTAACTATTCTCTCAAAGTGCTCTAATTTAAATGATCCAGGTCCAATCTGCAACAGATTGGAAGAACCACAATAAAATGTGATATCTCTGCAACAAATGACAACAGCCCAGAGAACAAGAGCAATTCTATGAAGAACTCCAGAACGTGCTACATACTGCACGTGGCGCGTGGGTATTCAGAATAACTACTAATAAAATTGGACAAAGCTACTGCAAAGGGAAGCAATTTGCATCAAAATGCATCACAATCCCATCTTGTGGAGGCTGTAGCAGAACAACGTATGCAACAGAGCAAGCAAGTGTTGTGTTTTCTTCCCTGTGTCACCCGCACTACATGCACACTATTTATCTCCATGTACCTGTATTTGAATCGGAGTTTTTGAATTATTTCCTTCATTTTGTCCACCTGCTCTCGACTGGCTGGAACCTTTTCTGTAAAATCAACATTCCGTTTGTCATCTGCATATGGTAGGAAGATCATGTGGAAACCTACACACAAGGCAGAGCAGAGAACAGCTATGCATAACCATCCCCTCAAAACAATAATTTATGGCAAAGATCAAGATGCTAATTAGCTAGGTCTGATGACTCCCCAAACTAGCTGCTATTTTGCTAAAAACAAGAGCAATCCATAATATCTTCTAGTACCTATAGCATGACATTCAATCTTAATCTCAATGTATATAACCAGCATCAGTAACGGTTTTTTGAAAGACTTATTCAAACTAAAGGCATAGCTAAGAGCTGGAAAATTTGTCACCTGCTTTTTATACAGGAGATAATTTTGTGCACCTTCCCCTTCTCTCACTGAGTCTGAGCTTGAAAAAGGCTTGTTTCAAAATTAAGTTAATGCCCACATTTTATTTCCGAAATGTCTTACGTTGTACACAAGCAGTGTTATCCCCCTACTTTACATCCCTCCCAGGAGAGAATTTTCCACTTAAAGTGAGAAATGGAAAAGGGCAAGAGTCTGCCTTTGCTCCCTGATCATGCCCTACTCAACTGCTATGATGCTCACTATGTGAAGTTATTTATTTAAGGCTTTAAATCTATCCAAGGTTACAATATAATTTAGGGAAAGATACTCCATTTAGTCAGCAAACAAAAAAAAGGGCTTTTAATTTTTAGGTCAGTTACTTTAATCTGCTAAAAAAAAAAAAAGTGGGAGGCAGGAAAATACTGTAGCCTGAGCAAGCACTGATGCAACTGGAGCTTTAAAAATAAATTCAACATCAGATGCTTACGATGACAGAAACTGAAGAAAAGGGATGTTGGAAAGAACTCTGCCCAGTTTTAAGAGGAGCAGCACCAAGAATATTTGTACACAACACTGGAGGCTATTATGCTGACTGCATCCAATTGTGCAGGGAAAGGCAGCATCTCTTCCAGTACCTGGAGGGGCTATTTGCACTTTCTGTTCATCCACCTCTTCCTCCTGGGGAACCAGGGCCACAAAGCGAGGGGGATTGTTCCGGCGGGCGATATACCTGCACAGTGCCATCACTTCCTTCTCCAAGCATTTCATCAATAAGGCATTAAACAGCGTTGTACTCCCTGCACAGTAAAGATGGTATCGGTCAGATTGACAGCTTTGCTCCTTTCTTCAGGATTGTAACCCTAGATATTACAGTTTCAATACCTGTGACTTCTTTGAGATGCTTGCATTATTTCAGAGACAAAAAGCAATTTTAGGGAGGGAAAGCCCTTAAAAATTATGTTAGTGTCTCCTGACCAGAGCAGTGAGAATTCTGATGAAAGAAATTAAATCGCTAGCATCTGAGCAATGAAACACAGTTGAAAATTGTTAACAGCTATCTACAAAGCCTCTTTCTGGTCTGGTGGGACATCACAGTAGCAGCACACGATAGCACCTTTTCCAGAAGCAACACACTAAGAATTCAGATAGTGATAATCCTCTCGAGGCACATGTTTGCTTTGTATTTTACCAGATGTGGTGGTCAGGAAGAGACTGACATGTAAGTAAGGTGTTTAAGTCGGGAAGATGCTAAGCTGGAAAAGTTAATGTAAAGTTTCTTTAGTCAGACACTGCAAGATGTCTGGTTGCAACTCAGCCTTCTTTATCCACCAGTGGGTTCAGGAGCTAAGGTTCTTTCTTTACTATCCCAGCTTGGGATGGATTAATTCTATATTTTTAGATAAGCAGACTTACAAATAACATAAAAAGGGGAGAAAAAGCAGTCCTAAGCATCCTCTCCTCCTCTCTCTACAAGCCCGTGAAGTGCTGTTCATTCAATCACACTTCCCAAGTACTGTGTTCCCACTTCTAACTGGAATTAAAACCAGCAATTATCCTCAGTGGTTTGGAGTTTGTTTGTTTGGGTTTTTTTTAACTACCTTTGCCTTGTTGTCAGGTACTAGGATCCTTCATTTTCATGAACAGCAAAACCAAGTATTTTGGGACTATGTCTGCATAGTTTGATTAGCTGCTTATCATGATGGATGAGATTCCCATCCAGCCAACTAGACTCCTCTGCTATTGAAAAAACACTAGAATTAACTTCAGATGAGAGTGGCAGTAACAGTTAATTCTATACTTTTTAACACTAGCAAGTTTTTGATTTAGACAAAGATTTCGCTCTCAATGGTCCTCTCTCTAACACACTATAAATCAGCCAGCTACTGTAATGCAAGGTGGTGAGTCTTGTCTTGCCATCTTCACTTACCACTTACTAGAGACTCCTCAGGATAGATGAACTGGGAGGGCCTGATATGGTGATGATGTTTTAGCATTGAAAGTGGTTTGAAGCCAATCAGAAACAAGCCTAAAGAATCAAACCGTTTTAGTTCTTCTGTTTCCTCTTTCTCCAGCACAATCTGGCGGTTTCCATATGTCTAAACCAGGGAAGAGCAGATAGTAGTACTGTTAGCATTAAAAAAAGAATTGCTGGGGGCAGGGGGAAGGAGGGAGGAAGAAGATGCAATTGCTGTCTTTCTCTACTGAAAAGAGGGTTATAGACAAGACAGAGCAAGCTCTCATCATTAGCACACACTGAAATGACACGTCGCAGTCTGTGACCATTAACCTAAGGGAAATTCCCCCTCAACATTAGCAAAATGCACTTTCCTAAGACAATAGTTAAGCCCTGGCACAGAGAGGCTGTCACATCTCATCCTTGGAGTTCTTCAGAGCTGTCCCAAACAAACCCTGAGCAACCTGATCTGGTTTTGTGAGAGTCTTGCTCTGGGCTGGGTTGGATCAGATCAGATCAGATTTTTAGAGGTCCTGTCTAATTCTAAATGTCCGTCAGCAGATGCATGTCAGCTGCCTACTCCTAGCAGACACAGCAATAGAGATGTTGAAGCATCACTCATGCCTCACAAAACCAAAACCATATGGTAGTCTGTTCATCTCCTGTACTTTATTTCAAGAAACTAATGTCCAGGATAAATAAACTAAATATTTAATCTTAAGACAACAACCTTAAGAGCCTTTGGCATGGAAGGATGCACTAAGTGTGCTCGTGACAATACACCTAGTAAATGCATATCCTGCTTTGAAATAAAGCTGTACCTGAACAGAACGTGGTATTCAGTCTACATCAGCCAAACTATCAAGCAGGAGGGCAAAGGAAAGAAAAAATAGCAAAAAGCCAAAGCTAATATGCCTTTTTTTTTTCCCAGAAAAGAGCTCCAACCCACTCCCTGTGATTCACACTTGTGCATTTAATAAAATGGACAAAACCTGTTCCTAATGAATCCAAAGATAACTCTAGCAGCGATAGCATAAGGCCATATAAGGTCAGGCTCTAACAACCTGGTTCTGCCTTACAGAAAGAAATGACCCGTGTTCCCGAGAGCACTTCCACCAGCAGCTGTGCTTTCTCTTGACAGTCAGTCATACCAGAGAAACAACCCTCTCGCACTCTGCATAGTTTACGAAGTGACCAGGCTATACCCAGAGGAATATAGATGTAAATATCTCTGCATCTTATCTTGAAAGTGAAATACAAACAAAAGCAGCAAGAGAATCAGCATTCCCCACACACACACACACATCACAGAGATGGGAAAAAGCAGGCACATACTCAATACGTTACCTGAGCCCTTTTTGTGTCAGTAGGCAGGAGCAAGCTGCCTGTTTTTCCATTAAACATCCTTGTTTTTGTTTTAACCGGTTCATTAGTTTCCCGATAAAGCTTCACCGGATATGGCTTACAAGCTTTTTGAACAAGGTTGTAAACACCCACAGAAAGTGACACATCTTTGCTCAGATACAGATTTAACCTGTATTAAAAAAGCAGATACAGACTTGAGACTTCAAAAGAAAATTTTTGCAAAAGGAAGTCATCTCCTCAGATAACTTATTTTCTCTGACCTCCTCATATTCTCCTCCCCCAGTATCACATTTATCTCTGGAAACGTACTATTACTTGAGTCATAATCTCACTTGTATAAAAACAGTCTTGCAATGCTATCACTTTTGGTCATAAAAATTATTTAAGCACAAATAATTTACCATATTTATTTCACCTTTTTTTAATTCTGAAGGACAGCTATGCTCAAGCAGAGCACAGGACAAGTTCACATTTGGGCACCCTACTTGTGCTTAATGCAATGTGACCTCTGAATTCACACAGCTGTTCATGCAGAAGGCAAAATTCCCCAAAAGACCCTCATCAATACAAAAAATACCATGATTTAAGAAAAAAGAAGAATCAGAAGTCAGAGAAAAACATCAGAAGTAAAGGTTTAAAATTGGAGGTAATCTTCAAGTTCAGAGAGCAGAACAGTGAATTACTGTGAATGTTACTTCTCCTCTAAAAGGTATCACTGTTACAGGATTCTTCCTCCTCAACTACTAGAAAACTTGAGGAACATCCCCAGAAGAGGAAAAGCAAGCTGCAAACAGGAGTAAGAATGCTTGTGACAACAGGCCAGGATAGGATTTTTTAAAAAATACACATTAAAAAAAACCCACTAGGCAGTGAAGTTCATTCTCGTATTGTGCTTCCACATCATTCTGCTATGAACTCGCTCATTAAAAAAAAAACATTATGGAATACATGGTTCCACAAATACTTTTTTATCTGCTTTGTCAAGATCCTTTTAATCTCTCCGTAAGTATCTCTAATCTTTCAGTAGGAGATCAGAAATACCAAGGCTGTGTGAATCCACAGAAAGTGCCAGAACTTGCTGGCCACATATATATATATATATATATATATATATATGCCTGGCCCCATATAACTATTTAATAATAGGGCAAAATACCCACCAGTCACATTGAGGTGAGTTTTTTCTAAGCTAACACTAGTAATAAAAACCTAATTTCAATCAGATTTCACTATAACCATTTTACACGAGAGAAAAAGGAGGCCTAGCTTCACTCTCCGCTCCTTTCATCCACCAAGGACAGATATCCTTGGAAGCTATGCAAGAAACACCAATCCCAACTAAGGAATTAAGATTGAGGAATGTAATTGCTGATGTCTTTAAAGACCAATCACGCCAGAAGAGGAAGGTAAGATGCAATGTAAAAATAACACCAGGTGCCTCCATGGAATGAAATATCCTAACTAGGCACAAACCTGACTGCAGTCCGTTTCTTTGTATCCTTTGCTCGTACTTTCTTCATGAGATGTTCGAGTTTCCCTGACTCCTCAGGTTGGATCCCAAGGTCCTCATCCTCTGCTATATTTATGATATCCCTGTAGAACAAAGAGATATCGAACCCTCCAGGCTTCTTCAAGTGCATCAAGTCCAGAATGATACCTAGAAACAAAGTAAGAGACAGGAAGATCACAGAAACCGCTTTCTTCTTACATCAGTATGTTTCTCAGCGCTCTTGGATTTCTCTAAGCAAATAATTTAAGCAAAAATAATCTCAAATTGTCATCTGCACCAGATGTGAAAGTTTCCAGGGAAAGGCATAAGACATTCTTCAACTTCCATCACAATAAGGTAGCATAGAAAGTGTTCCCTTCCAAATTAAGAATCCAGACAACATCGTGTATGAAATAGCTCCAACAAGCTCCTATAAAACATAATCTTAACTCAGGCATAGAGGTAAGTAATGAGTTCAGAAAGTCTCCTTTCCCAGTTACCAGGGTTAATGGATTAAGGAAGCCTGACAGCTTCTAGATCCAGCACATCTGCTAACCTCCAAAACCACTGGATATCTCAGCTACATAGGTGAATTAATGAAGCATTTGCTCTCAGCTTGCTGTTCTTGAGTTAATTCAAAATGGACCCACTGTGTTAACTTAGCGTTACTATTCCCTTCCTGGAAAATGACGGAACAATGAAATAACGTAGAGTTTTCCCATGGACCTCTCAAGTCCGGATTTATGCTATTAGAGTAGAAAAAGAAATCCTAGAAAGTAAGTGTTAGTTATCAGATACCAGACTGCTTAACCGATTTTCTAATTTAGATTAGATATTAGATTCTGATGATTTTACCTTCTTTATCCTTTAAAAACTTGCAATAAGGTTAACATCTGCTGTGAGGACACATTACTTTTATTCTGCCTGAAATTAAAGGGGAAAATAATGACCTGTGTCTCTCAGATCACCAGCTCTGGTCCTGGCCAGCTTGGCTTTAGCACTGTCATTAGCATGAGGGTCATCCTCGTTTGTGAAAAGCATGATCCTTTTGTGGCTCAGTCTGACTCGGACATCACTGAAGAGATTAGAGCAGGCCCAGAGTGCTTCACCCAGTGAGTAGTCAGCATCGTGGCCAAAGGTCTCACGGAAAAGTGCTCGTCCTTCATCTCCCCTGTATTGGTCCAACTCTAAAACACGCTTTGCACCTAAAGGGAATAACAGCATTCACATGCATTAGAAGCATTGAAAGAAGTACCACAAACTCTTCTAAATATGCACCAAAGGTCTGTTGCAGCTGATGTCTGAGCAATGTCTCCTAGCGCCTCTGTGGCAGTGTCCTTCCCACACCTGGCTGGCAAAATTGTTCAGCATAGCTTAATCCTTCCAATATTGCAAGCTGGTTACGACTTGAAAGCACCTACTAGGGCCAATAGGACACAACATGCCCTGGAACCAATTCAGGACTCTTAATTTTGTGGGAGGGAAACAGATGGGGATCAAAGCATCACAAACCCTCTACCCTGAAAGCGCTCAGCAGAAAGGGCAGCAATTGCATCCGCTGCAGAGGCATGACAGTGCTCTGCAATGAGAGAAAGGAGAGGAGACTGAAATACATCCTGTATCTCCACAGCACGTTGGGAAGGCGGGAGAATCGCTCGTGCTCCTTTGCCCCTCGTGTCAGATAGAATCAACCTAGAGGTCAGATGCAGCCCATAGATCAGCATGTGGAGCACAGCAACATTCAGGGCAGGTGTTGACAGCCTTTTTAAAGCTCTGCAGATTATTCCAGCCCAGCTATGACTCTTTTTCCCACCTGTCTAAAAGCAGATTCTCTGTCTTCTCCCATAATTCTACAACGGGAGACAAGCTTTCATTATTCAGCTGCTGCATTTTGCAGAGATTCTTCCTTTGTCCTTTAACTCAAATTCTATAGCACTTCTGAAATTTCATCTGAAAAAGTCTTTTCCCCTACTATTTACTACTTTACTTTCATCTCCTCAGCTGTCATCTAATTAATAACATACGTGTTCATAATTACATACTACTTAATAACTACCTATAGTATTTCTTGCTTCTTCAGAGCACTCTGCTTGCCAGGGGCAGCAAATTCTTTTCCTTTTTAACAACACCCAGTTTTCACCTGCACTGTCTTTATCAGCACAGCAAAGCTACTGCCTCTAATGCAGGAAAAAGGGCAAGGAGGGAAGGAGGAAAGGATGAGCAAGAAACCTAAGGCACTTGCTGCCAGAAAAGCGAGAAGAACCTAGGGCAGTCTCGTCAGGTCCCTGTCATAATTAATTCTGAAACTAGGACAAGGCACAGTTCTTTCAGGAAAACCCCATGTGTTATTAAACCTGCACCTCCTAGTTAAGAAAATGAAATCAAACCTCCTCAGAGACAAAGGCTGCTATTAAAAACTAGTAGACAACCTGACAAGACTCTTGGCTGTCAGAGAATTTGTCACCACTAGCATGCATTCTTTGCCCTCCTCCACTGCCTTTTCCAATTCAGCATCTGGGACTTGTTATCAAGCAGATGCTAGGCAATTCTAAGAAATTATAAGAAAATGGAAGAGCGAAATTCAAGAATTGCAAAACTTACTATGAAAATAACAGGTGGAACACCCCAAAACAAGTTAACATATTGGACAACCTGTTCTAGCTGATCCTGCTTGAGCAGGAGGGTTGGACAAGATGACCTCCACAAATCCCATCCAAGCTATGCCATTCTATGATATCCTCCATCAACTAGAGCCTGTGGTGACTTACCATGTACATGCACTGCTCTGAAGTGTGGCAGACACATGATGGGTTTTCAAAAGTTCTGTTGAGATCCTTTTAGGTTTAGTAGAGAAGTGAACCACCACATTAAAATAGAAGAAAAAGCATTGGCAAGGGATCTGAACCAACTACAGCAGGAAAAGCTAAGCTCCCGCTAAGTTTCTAAGCTTTCAATAAGTTTCTAAATCTAACACCCCCAAGAATCTCAGTAACAGGAACTTTTTTGTTTATCTGATAGCTCTCTGTTACTGACAATGCAGCTACAGAGGTTACTCCGTCTCTCTATATAACCTTCATATCATTTTACTGTCTTTACCTGGATTATCCAGTTCCTGAAGAACATAAACGTGCTTGAAATCTGCCGAGTTCTTGTTCTTTTCTGTACCATAGAACACAACACTTAACAGGTCCCTGTCACTACTAATAATTTTGCTGGTATACACATTCCGGATGCACTGAAAAAAAAAAAAAAATTTAAAAATGCACACAGGTCAAAATATGAAGAAAATCAGTTGCAGTAATGGTGCAAAAGTTTCACCTTTGGCAATCAGCAGTTTATACAAGTAGACTCTAGCAAACAGAAGAATCATTACAAACACTAAGTCACATAGAAAAAGAACTCAGGATCTTGGTTTTTGACAGATTTTTTCAGTACACAACCTTAAGTATTTTTCACTACCACTCCCTTCCTACACGACGTAAACATCTCATAAATACAGCACTCTGAAGACAGATTGATCACTCGTTCTATAAACATTTCCCTCGCCGAACTCTGGGCATGGCCCATCAGGCAAGAGATCTCTCCAAACCCACAGCCATTCAGCAACCTGAGTTGCTCACATTTCAGAATGGCTTTACACCACTAGATGAAGTAGCACACTGGGTTGTTGCCCGGTGGCCATACCCACGGTTGTGAAGAAGGTGATCCCTGAAGGGTCTGCAAAGCCCCCCAGCGGTTCCTCAGACAACCTTACCTGGACGGTCATATCAAAGGGTGTCACTCCATCGTGGTCAGGCTCAAACATGGCCTTCGTGGCATCCACTAAGAAAATGAGGCTGTCCCGACCTGAGAACTTGTAGTCTGCTATGGAACGAGGTAGGGAAAACAAATCTTAGTAGCGGCCCCTTCCACCCACTGACTCCCGAGGGCATCGGGCGCCGGGTTGCCCTCCGCGAGGGAACGGTAGGCCCTTACCGACGGCCTCAGCCCCCTCTTCCTGCTGCTCCTCTTCCTCTTCCTCCAGCCCCTCGTTCCTGCCCCCTGGGTAGTAGGACTCCCACTCTGACATGGCTCTCCGACAGACGCCAGGCCCAAAAGCGGCGGCCCGTGACCCCACCAGCGGCGCGAACTCTCCGCCAGCCCTCAACGCTCAACCAACCGCCGCCGCCACGCGCAGCAACCTGCGACTCATCAAAGGACCCGCCTCCCATAGCAACGCTTGACCAATAGCGAGGCGGGAAGAGCGCAGCGCCCCGCCCCTCCAGCGGGAAGTCTTTACCTCTCCTCTACCGGGATTGGTTGCGGAACGAAAAAGAGTGGGCGTGAGCTCTGCCTGTCGTGCGCGTGGCAGCGGCTCGCCAGCCAATGACAGGGCGACTTCCTCCAATCCCACCTCCTCTAGCCCTGCCCCCGAGACCCCCGCCCCGGAACCTCCGCGCTGCATAACGGCGCAGTGACTGGGCAGCCGGGTCCGTCGCCGACTGCCGCGCACGCGCAGGAGGAGCGTTGCCCCCCTTCCCTCTTACGTCTGTCACCTTACGGTTGGTGCCGCCGCACTCGGGAGCGGCGGCGGGATCGGCACTAAGGCTGCCCTTTTCCCTCTTTTTCCGTTTCCCGGTGCCCGGCGGGTGTCTGCCAGGGCTCCGGGTGCCACCCGGTGGCCGTGCCCGCAGCCCCATGGAGGAGCCGCTGGCTCTGCACCCCGTCAAGCTCTATGTGTACGACCTGTCCAAGGGCATGGCCCGGCGCCTCAGCCCCCTCATGCTGGGTAAGAGCACAGCGGGGCCCGGCCCGCTCTGGCCGTCATGCTACCCCCTCTGGGGACTCGGGGAAATGGGGCCGAAATCGCCTCCGTCAGCCCCCGGGGCTGGCTTCTCCTTCCCGGTATGGCTCTTCCCGAGCGAGCGGCCCACAGGGGAAGGGCTTCCTGAGGGCACGGGCAGAGCTGGGCGGCCGCGGCGGTGGCCGGTGGCTGGAGGGGCTTGGGGGTGTGCGGGCCTTGCTTGGGGGCCTGGGGCCTGCGAACAGCGTGGGTTTGAGCCGCGGCATCCTTGGCCGCAGGACGAGCTCTGTCAGTGAGGCAGCCCCGGGTGAATAGGGCCTGGCTTCTTGTACCTACCTACCTGTCCTCTTGCTCCTCCATTGACATTATTTACTAAAGGCAAATATTATTTAGCCCCCGAAGCTAGGGAACGTGCAGGTCCTGACACACCGACTTTGGTGATGCCTTGGCAGGAAGGCTGAAGTGGAAGAAAGCCTTCTGATGTTTACAAGGGGACTGAGTTTGAGCGGCTCCATGTTGTGGTGAAGCCAAGCGGGGTGGTGCAGAGTTTGTGATGTGCAACTGGCCACCGTCTCCTTCCAGAGGGTTTGTGGAAGTTTGTTGGATGTCTTATCAAGAGTGTGTACTTTTCTAACTGAGCCTTTGAACTGGGAATTTGAAAGTGTGAATTAGTAATACAAGGAGGGAGTGGGTTATACCTGTTAGGTGTAGACTCTGGCCCGTGTCAGACCAGCCATCTGCATGAGATGACACTTCTCAACAGGCTCGGTATCTGAACAGATGGCTCTGTGTAATTTTGTTCTACCGTTTGTTGGCATTCACTTCTCTCATCTGTCCTACAAGGAGATTCTTTGCTTTCTTGGAAGCTTAAAATGAAAGTCCCAATAATTCTTAGCGTGAGATTTCATACATGTCAACAATAGGCTTGCAAAGTTGAAAAGAAAATATTACAGAGATTGTATGTGCTCTGTTAGCCAGGCAGCAATAACAGCTTTGGGAAATGCGTGTTTCCTACAAAGGATAACCTCCAAACTACTTGTGTGGTCAGAGTCGCTTCTGTTGTAGCCCTCAGGGATGTAACTTTTCACCTATTAGTTCAGAATAGCCATGGTTTTTTCTTGTGCAAAGAGCTATAAATCTGAAAATACACGTGTGCATAATTTATCTGTGTTTGAGGTGAGCAGATTTTAACCAGTCTTACTTCAAAGTGTTGGTCCAGCAAAAACTTGTACAGTAATAGGTCATCACTGTGTGTATCTCCATGCCAGTCTCAAGATAGATCAAGAGAAAGCTTTTTTAGCTCTCTTCTTATCCACAAAATCAGTCCTGGGATCTTGTAGCTTTCTGAATTACCATGTAAAAAACGCTTAGTGTGTGACTTCATTTTTGGTGCTTTTTATGCTGCCCAGACAACAACCTTAAACCTTTGTTTCAAATACAGTTTAGTGTTAAGTTTCTATGAGTCTGAGCAATGAAAGGAAGACTTAAAAATCTGAACATGTCTCTCGGTAGTGTGGGAGGTGTTGCTCGCTAGTACTGCCTGGTAACTAGCTGAGTTCAGACATGTTTGTGGACCAGGGCCAACTAGGCCTGCGTGGTGACAGTGACAAGGCAGACTACAGAATATTTAGGCTTACGTGGATCCAGTGACTGAATTGTCTGTAAAACATGATTGTTCCTTTTTCCCTTCAAGTTAAGTATCATCAGTGCCCTTTCGCTTGGCTCTGTCATACCTTCTGATTATTTTAGAAACCTCCCCAAGAGCAAAGTGGTGCCTCATATACACACCTTTTGTTTTTTTCCTTGAAGAACAACAAAAACTGTTTCTTCTTCTCTGTACCTCAAACTTCAGATGGTCAGCAGCTATTTTTCCTTTTTTATTTTTTTTTTTTTGGTCAGTGATGTTCATAAACTGTACATTACCAGGGAAAGTCATAGCAGCTGAAGAGGAAAAGATTTCTTAGATGATTTAGTGTTAAACATTTGTCATCTCTGCTTATGGTACTCCTTCCGTAGATGCCAAGTTTTAATGAACCTATGTTTTTGCTTTTGAGTGATAAATCTGTAACATTGCCTATATTGAAATACATGTGTTTTAGAGAGAAGAAACAAATGTGGTAATTGATTGTGCCAAAATAATTTCCTAGCATACTTGAAAACAGCAGCTCGGATCCCTGTGCCAGAGGGGGATGAATCTCTTATGGGGCTGACCACTGCGAGAGCATCACCACATGGTATCTTCAGTTGTGCTAATAGGATCCAGAGGTATTATGGATTATGTCAGTGCAGTGTTCAAGGATCAGCCCTCACTACTAAACGTTATCATAACTTTTTCTGTGTCGGTTCTCTCCGTTGTTTTTGAATGGTGAACCTGACAAACAGAGCTGTACAGCACTGTTCATAGCAGGCTTTAGACTGACCTAGTCATGCCCCTTGGACACATCTTCACTTCTCTAGGCAGATTTACTCTTTTTCTACTCAGACTACTTTAATTCTTCTTTTTTTTCTGTGAGTTTCCTGTAATTTTTCAGAGAACATTTCTATTCTAAAGTATACGTGACCAAATACCGTAGGTCAATTGCCCTTGATATTAGAAGCAGCACGTTTACATTTTGTGTCCTGTTGCTCTACCTGCGTCTTCTCTCTCCTCCATTCTCAGTCTGTGTGACTACATTTGCCTGTCCAACTGCATGATCTAATAATAATAAATGTTAACCTGAATGCAATAGCATCTCTCTTTTAAAGAAAGAAAACATAATCCACCTGATTTGTGTGGAGGGTAGAAAGGAAAACAGAATAGTTCAACTTGCGGTGCTGATTTTGAAGTAGATGTCCAAAGGTAGAGAAATCTTTAAGGAAGATTAAAATCCTGTTGCATCACAGGCTTAAGTAAAATGTCTTGCAGGTCTCAAACTTCTCCTGTTCTGTAACTGAGGTTGTTGCTCATGTGACTCGCCATATAGGAAGGAGATTAGTTTAGCACAGCATCTTTGACTCAATGTAGTATAAATTAACAGTGAGTTGACTGGGAGTATATATCGGTTGGAAATTTTAAGTAGTGCATCCAGCTGCAGGGTCTTAATAGCCCAGAAGGAATTGGAGAGGATGGTAACAGCTAAAAAGAAGTACCCTCTGTTTTGTTCCTTTTTTTTCCAGACCCAGCACATTACTTTGCCTCTCCTCCAACTGTTCTGAAGAGTTTTGAATTGCTCTCACATGAGATTCCATCAACTTTTCTCCAGAGCATTTGCTAAGGATTTCATGAAAATCACATGCATTACCCTCCCCCAGTCTAGTTTTTTTTGTGGTGTCTCCAGGCACCTCAAGGAGAAGGGAACTGAAGCAGGGTTTTCCCTCTCTGTTAGGTTTTTTGCTGCAGTTGAACACCCTGGGCAGCACATAGGAGAAAGTGTTTGACTGATGAGGGTAATTTTCAATTCAAAAAGGTCAGGAATCTTAATGAATTTGCCTAAGGAAATTGCAACAATATGCAAAGCAGCGCACTGTTAGAAATACCCACACTGGTTGATCAAATTGCATTGCTTCCAGTTCCACAGGAGACCAGTCCTGTACTTTTTGAGGTGGGGTCTTTTAGGGTCTCCTGGGGCTTGCATGTCCATTACAGAGCATGGATATGTTGTTAAAATTACTAAGCTTCCTATTATTTATTGACTTTACAGCTCGGGAATAGGTGTTGTTCTTGCAGTCAGGGATGGGTGGCCTAAGCTCTAAATGGGGTCAACTAAGTGCCCATCTCCTTATAGAATTCCTTCATGTCTCAGAACTCTTCTGCCCTTCAGCCTAATAATTTGGATTAATACACAAATGCCACTTTCATTTGGTATTTAAAATGCACAGGAATAAACTACATCATGTGGCCCTCAAGATTAACAAATTAACCGTGCCAGTAAAATAGATTGGCAAGCATCTAATCTCCCTTCTGCTTGGCCTTCCAGATAAATCTAAGCATGGAAGTAATCCCTTTTGATTGTATTCTAAAATTATATGGGCTGGTTTGCTTCTTTCAGAATACCCTTATATTCTAGCAATGATGGTCTTCTGAATCAGTTGTACAACAAACAAATCTAACTGCTTGGTTCTCCACATTCCTATGACTAAGATGATGGTCCTGGAATTGAATGTTGTTTTTTTATCATAGGTTTCTGGCTTCTGTAAGCACCGTGAAAGTATTTGAGCTATGAATATTGTAAAGGAAGCTAACATTAAATAAAAAAACTTGTTTACTTGCCAGATGATACTCTGCCTCATTCAAACAATTTGAATTTTTGAGATACTTGAGCACACAGATCTATTGAATTGGCATCCTCTCCTGAGTTCTAGTGAGTATTTTCAGGAGAGATGCATAGAAGCACCTCAGCAAATTAAAAAAAAAAAAAAAAGCCTTAAAGATAAGATATGTGAACAGGTTTCCACAGACTGACCAGCTTTCACCCTAAACTCTCACAGATACAACAGTCACTTTCATGTCTATGTTTGTGGTCTGCGACAAACACATGGTAGTTTGATTTCCATTATCTCATAATGGAAGCAGATCAAAATTGAGCTACATGGCTTCACATTTACTTCGGGCTGAGCTTGCACACAGGCAGTGTCCAGGGGACAGCTGATACCTGGGAACTTGACCCTGTGCACTAATTGTTGGATGTTTAAGCGTGTACATCTAAATTTGCAAGACCCCTTCCCGCTCAACAGCCCTCTGTCCCTTGAAATATTTCAACTATTTGAAATTTGATATTTATTTATTTGATATTTAGGCATCTTGCTGTTTCTCTGCTTTACCTGGATGAACAGTAGGTGCCCAAAAGAGCATCATCTCACCAGCACATTCCTATTCTGTGTTATGTGCATGTGCCTCATTTGGATTAGCTTTGCTGTAGGTATTGAGTGAAGGGTTATGCTGCAATTTAAAGGGTTTTGGAGCTCAAATGGAAATTGCTGGGGAATCAGACTTTTCTATATCGTTCAAGACAGCCTCGTGTTATGAGTAAATGTGTTGGTTTTGGGGGCAGTACCAGCGCATAGTTCTGCCCACGTTGCAGCGTGTCACAGGAGTTTGGAGCGCTGTGACAAGGAGTGGAAAAGCATGAAACATGATGATGTCTGCCAATATCCCGGATGGCATTTGCAATCCTTTCTTTTAGACCACTGAATTGACTATTGATGTAACTTCTGTTGTAATGTGGGATTATGTGGGGAGGCTCCCTGGCAAGCTTCACCTTCTGGTGGTTTTTTAAGCTGCACAGTGCTGCCAGAAGCAGCTTTGTTGGAAAGTGTCGCTGCAAGGCCTGGATACAACTTGTGCCTTAGCACAGCTGCAGCAGTACTGCCCTCATGCTCTCATTTGGGCAGCTGGCTGTGGAAACAGAGCAGTACTGGTCCTTTCTTGGCCATGCTACTGGGGCTGTTGTATCAAGCCTTCAGAGGCTGCGAGCAACATATTTTGTACATAGTGGACAATGCCCAGCAGAAGGCAAGACATAACTTCTTAGTGCAGGCTGCCTTGTTTGCTTTACGTGAGCTTATCAGGAGTGGCAGTGGTTGTGAGCTGTCACCTGCTCTGTGCAATGTCTGAGTCTCAGAGAAGGGCAAGAAGAGTCATAGAGGAGTATCACCAACAGAGGCAAAACTTCAGGAGGAAGATGATGATGTCCATGAAGAGCTGTACAGAGCTTCTTATGTGATGCAACAAACAACATTGAGATTCGTGCTGAGCAGCAGGAAAGGGAACTGGCCAAATTCCTCAGAAGCTGGTGGCCATTTTATTCCTCTATCGGTCAGTCTGGAGTTGAGATGACAATAGCCAGCTGTGCAACGTAGGAAACTGTGGCAGCATACCGGAAGTTCTTGGACTTGGATGTTTCTGGGTGATGCACACATGGCCAATAATGGCAGGTTTCTAAGGCATGGGATTGCCCAACTCTGTTGTTATTGGAGAGGTTTGCACTGCGTCTGACCAAGCATGGTCCACTGGTGGCAGAAAGGGATTTTGTCTGCAGCCCACTGTATAGCTACCATGGATGCTTTATTGTCATCAGTGCTGCAGATCTGGTGTGTGTTTTCCACAAGGCCAGCCTGGTTAATGTCTTACAGGAGCCAAGCAAAAATAGCAGGTCAGCAGTTCCATTAAGATCATCAAACCAGTGCTTGGCACAAACTGACCTAGCTGAGCAGCCCCAGACAGACCTGCCTTGTGAAGATAAGCAGCTTCACTTGCCAAGAGCTGTTCTATTATTGCCCTGGCAGTTGCTGCCTGTTGTTGGCTACAGATTTTGTGCGTAGCAGCCAGAGAGAAGCCCCTCAGGGTTGGACTGCAATCTAATGCAGAGTCCCTTTCCTGATTCTGTTTGGGTTTTGTTCACATAATCAGAGAATTGCGTAGGAGGAAAGGGTCCAAAGTAGACCTGGCAACAGTAGATTCTTCAGGGCCCTGGGCATCCGAGTTGCAAGTATCTCCAGGGGTGAAAATCCCACATGCTTTCTGGACCCTGCCTCACTGTTTGACCACCTTCATGGTAATCTTTTTTTCTCCTCTTACCAAGTTAGGAATTTCACATTTTCTATCCAGCACCTGTTCCCTTTCACTGTGCCCTTCTCTTTCCTCCCTACCCATTAAGGTAGTTGCAGGAAGCAATAAGGGCTATTGCCTTCTCTTCCCGAGGCTGAACAGACCAGTTCTTAGCCACTCTCTCATACAGCAAGTGCTGCAGCCCAGTGTGTCGGTGTCTTTTGTACTGAGGGGATCCAAAAGTGGACACAGCACTCCAGATGTGGTCTCACAAGTGTTGAATTGGGGGAAAGAGTCCCCTTCCTTGAGCTGCTGGCTGCATTCTGCTAGAGCAGCTTGATGTACGGTAGCCTTTGCTGCCATGATCTTTTCAAGTAGGTGTTATAACTGCATGAGTGGGTTCCTGGCAGCACCTGTGACATTGTCAGCATCTGCTATAACTCCTTCACCTGCACAAAGAATACAGGTGCAAAGTGGCAACTTTGTGGGAAGTCTTTCATTGTTGTTTGCTGGAAATCTGTGTGAAAGTAAATATTAAGACATTATTTTTCCATTTAGCAGACAATTCTAGCTTGATCTGCCCTTGAAACAGTTTGTTTCTCTGCCCTGAAGGATAAATTTCAAGTTTCTAGTGGAAAACAGTGATTTATTGTGAACAAATGTGTAATAAATTTATTAAGTTATGCAGAGCTTGACCTATACAAAACCAAGGCAGTAAAGCCTGTTGTAGGCCAGGTGCTAAAGTGAGGGCAGTGCACTATCCCCTACCTCATGAGCCTGCAGTGTTCCTGGTTTCTGGCAGCACAAGGTGAAAACTCTGATGGGGAAGATGTGGAACCAGAGGACTGAGGAGCACAACAGGGTGGGACAGGCTTAAGGGGCAACAAATTCTCCTAAGGTGTTGTAACAGGCTGCTCAGCTTCTCTCATCATTGGTACTATCTTTTGGCCTTCATCCTACTCCACGCCTACGTTTCTGTGCGTCAGGTTGGCAGTGAATATGCTTGCTGCCTGGCTGTGATCCGTGGTAGTGACAGATCAGTCCACCTACTTGAAAACTGTGTGTGCTCGCTTTGACTGATGTCTCTGTGGTCACAACAGCCTTTTCCTTGCCTCCGCTCTTATACAGTGCTCATTTGAAACAGGCATCAAACTCTGTGCCTACCTTGTTTCAGGCTTCAGGTAAAAAGATGATGGCGGTGATTGTTTAGTCCTTGCTTGGACACATAAGCATCCATTTATCCAAACTCTTGAAGGATTATCCTCATCAGTTTTGTTCCTCTGGTCTAGCCAGTTAAGATGACAGAAAGTTGGTTTTGCCCAAGAGAAAGAACTCATGAAGAACTACTGCTGCTTGGAAGTAGCACGTTCACTCTTGGTGCTCGGAGACCAAAGTAGCTCCAACAGAGAAGTGGGAGGGGATAAGACCCCTCTGTCTATAGCAAGGGAAAGGTAATGCCTTTGACTCCCTGTAGGCCATTGGTGCTGTGGCACTGATCTAAGTGAGAACAGTCAGAGAACGTCTTTCCACAGAACAGTTGGAACTGGGACAATGTGCTCCATCACCACTACCACACCAGGTATCTTAGAAGAACCTGGATACCAACAGAAGAAGAGTGACCCCTAAATTTTCAGCAGAGAAGCCAGCGTTGTGGAGGCTGAGGGATGAAATATTGTTCTGTTAAGCTACTGTTTAGCTTTAGAGCTCTGATACTCTAACTGGGGCCCAGTGTGTGATGTTCTGCCCTTCTCTTTGAGAATCATGAGGGAAAGAGCAGCAGAATGCAACTCAGCCAAGCTTCATTTTTACCAACCTTTTTTTTAATGAGTGGTATAATTTACTCTTCTGAGCATCTGATTCCAGCCTTTGAAAAGCAGTCACAGTGCACTTTCAGCATCATAAACTGGGAATACAAGCAGGGTGGCTGGCAGAATAGTTGTTAGGGGCTGGCAAGGCTGATGAGGGATGAAGCCAAATCATGCATTAGGTGACCCTCAAAATATCGAAGAAAAGCGTGAATGTCACCAGCGTTTGAATTAAAAAAAAGGCCACAGCTCTGAGGCTGTTTAAAGGAAGAGAACAGTATCTGGACTGTGGCTGATTTTGGGAGGCCTGAGTCTGGTCCTATGTGAGCAGACATCCAAACCAGAGCTAAGCCTGTTGGCTAAAAGTTAACCCATCAGCACTTTCCGAACAAATTTGTACCAGACCAACGCTTCTTGTGTTTGGGTGGGGATTTTTTTTGGTCATATCTACAGTGTTTCTAATCTAGCTTTGGGAAACCTGCAGATGGCTTTAGCAGATCACCGCTTCACATTCTGGTATCTAAAAGTTGATCAAGAACAAAAAAACTTGTTTGGAAGAGGTGCTGCTTGGGTGTAAAGGCCAGTGGTGTGGGAAGTGGCCTGCTAGGGGAGGGTGCTGATGCACGGAAGCTGACTAAAAGGATCTGCTGCAAGCAAGCAGAAGCTAGAGCAGAGGAGCACTTGGACTGCTCTATGGGTTCAGGAGAATTCAGATGTGGGTATACTCACAGCTTTGCTGTTGTAAATTCACTTTTTTTGGGTGTTGCTCACCTTGTTTGGTAAAATAAAGTTACGATCCATCTGTCATAGCGTACCGTTGCTGCCTACAAGTTTACAAAGGCGTGCAATGCCAGGGACCTAGCTCTTAAGTTACGATAGATAAAGTAATTGACCCTGGAGCAATAACAACTGGTGACCCTTTGAAGAGAGGTTTGATCTTGAGATCCTACTGTGAACAAGGAGAGGTCTAAGTTTCCCACTTGCAAGGAACTGTCAAAGCATTTCAGAAGGGACTTTATCCTCTAAGCCACAATATTATCAGTTTAGTTGTGCCTGAAGCAAATCTTTGCTGCTGCTCTGTTCTACAAAACACACAGTTTTATAACTTCTGTAAACTTCAGCCCTGCCTTTCTGTCCCCCACTTAAGATGTTAGTTTTTGAAGGCGGGAGAAGAAGCCATGAAAAAAGACTATCTCCACAGATCCTATGTTCAAGTAGGATCTCTCTCAAATTCCTCAGGGGAAAAAAAAAAGAACACTCTGTGCTGGCTAACTGCCTGCAGTTGTGAAATCAGTATAAAATTCAACTCTTCTGGTCCTGACTGAAGACTTTAATTTTTAGGGAAAGGTTTATTTTCTCTATCTGTAGACAAAAGTCCAAGGAAAGTGAGCGATGGCATTGCCAGCTCTGCATGCAGGAGGAAAGAACTACAGCAGTAGTGTGGACGGAGTAGTTCATTTGAAAGAAAGACATTTTGTTTCTTTGGAAGCAATTCTAGGATGAAATCTCCGGGGTTACTGTCATGGTGAGATAATAGACATGGTTCCTTAGTGACTGACAGAAAGTAGGCTGAAATCTGGAAAATACGTTGCTAATAACTCTTTTTTTTTTTTTCTCTGCATACAGGGAAACAGCTGGATGGCATCTGGTAAGTGACTAGATTTAAATTGCATAATGTGTGTTAAACACTGTGGTGTAGGAAGTATTTTCAATAGGAGATTATATATGCCTCAGATCTTTAGAACACTTTGGTGCTGAAAGGAGATCAAGGCACTTTCTGCTCCTGAATACAGATTGACAGTAAGATGTACAGTCAGGTGCTGGTTAAAGCTCTCCATTCAAAGCTCAGTGGACCCCATGGAAAAAAATGTTGGTAGCAGTCATTGGGTTTTAGTGCACTTGTACCCATTTTCAAGGATAGGATGTTGTCCTTGTCCCAAGCACTTTGTCTTCTAATTATGGGCATGTCATGAGAGTAAAAGAGTAGGTGGGAAGAAGGTATTATGGAATCAAGCCTTCTGGCATTTTAAAGCTGTGGCTACATTTGGTTACAAAACACCCCTTGATTTGCTGTATGTATAATATCCAGAGTTTAAAAAGGAGGAAAAAAAANAAAAAAAAATAAAAAAAAAAAAAAAAAAAAAAAAAAAAAAAAAAAAAAAAAAAAAAAAAAAACAAAAAAAAAAAAACCCCACCCCAAACCCTTGTCCATCCATCTTCCCTCACTATTGATCCATCTCCAGTGATTGTCTGACCTTCTTCTCAACTCAGTGTCTCTATTGGACATGTACTAGTTCTGTCAATGTGGAAGCAGGACTAGCTCTGTCCCTCTGTCTCTGTGGGTTCACCGTCAACCCTTTAGCTAAAAGAGGCTGCTGGAGATCTCTTACTGGTGTGGTCGTCCCTCTTTTCCCACGTTCTGAGCACCTAGCTGGGCCTGTTCTTTCCCAACCATTTAGAGAGTTACAGTGGGCTTGGTAATCATTGCTTCCATATCCATTCATGTCACAGCAGATCCTGTTCCTACTCACAGAAGTACATTGACCTTTTCTTCCAGTTATTAACTTCATGCTGTCCTTAAGCACATGAATTTACCAGTGATTTATGTGCTAGGTTAAATATTTCCTTTGTTTCACCAATCTTTTGTTCTCTGTGGCAGGCACACCTCCATAATAGTCCATAAGGATGAGTTCTTCTATGGCAGCGGAGGAATCTCCAGCTGTGCACCTGTAAGTTAAACATGTTTTTCTGAGAAGGTAGTTTTGTGGTCGGGTTAGCTGATCAGAATTGCTTGTGTCACTGGCTTTTCTAAAAGCAGCAAAATGCTTCTGAATTCAGCCAGCTGTGGCTGCTTGCTGTGGTTGCCCAGGAAAAAGGAGCACGGAGAGTGGGTTTAAGCCCAACTAAATGCAGGTTGGGGGTTGCTTCTGCTGGTAGAGTCTATTCAAGACACCTTCTGCATTGCCAGAGTGACACCTTATCTAATTTTGTATGAATAGGTTTTATGTGCAGATTGGGCAAGTTTTTAAGATGAAAAATACAAAAAAAAAAAATAATTCCATGATGCTTTATCAGACCTTTCTGTTCTTGGAGAGACAAAACTGATGGGCCATTCTTCTAAAGCAGAATATTGCCGTGGCTTTCATCACAAGGAGTCACGTGTACAAGCTGAAATATAAGTTGTGTTATGTTCTGTTCTCTGACTGGAGAACAGAGGATGCCACTTGGGCTTTTTTGCTTGACAGACATACCAAAAGTCCTCCTTCTGTGCCCAGACAAGACATGATAGCTCTATTCACTAGAGTCTTCCAAGAGAATTCAGTCTGTCCATTTAACATTGTTTTCTGGCTGTTAATTTTTACAGGGAGGGACACTTCTTGGGCCCCCAGACTCAGTTGTTGACCTGGGAAACACTGAAGTTACAGAAGAAATTTTTCTAGAATACCTTTCCTCTTTGGGGGAATCGATGTTCCGGTAAGTAGCAGCTTGTACTACAAAGTCTGTACAACAAAAAAAAAGCCTTTGGGGAAGGAGTGAAGAATTGAGGAAGGTGTTAGGAAATCAGTCCTGCTCACAAAGCTTCACCTGCTTTGTGTATCATTTGGTACTCTTCAAATATGAGACTGGAACTGATGCACCAGTACACAGAGATAACAGCTAGGCAACCCTCTGGTGTGCCAGCCTTGAGCTAAGCTGGGAAAGCTTTCTGCCAGGAAGTCTTTTCACACTGTTTTTCATAAAATGGAATAATGCCTGAAATGCCTTTGAGAGAATCACCAGGGAAAATGAATGCACTATATGAAATATTTCAGTAAATAATGCTTTGCCTGATGAGTCATAGGTGCAGCGTTGTAGTAAAGCTGCCAACTTTCATGTGAGTAAAAGCAAGGTCTTGACTGTAAAAGAGTCCAGTCTACTTCTCAAAAGAATAGGAAACAGTGGTATTTAGTGTTCTGGGTAAATTTCAATGTCAATAAGTCTTGTGATTTCTCTTTATTCTTTCTGCGGTTTTAATTGAAGAAACCTGACCTCGCCTATCCTTCAAAAAACAAATAATTGTATAAAGTCAGTGATGCAGAGAGATGTCATTTTCCACCCTGATTCACTTGAATTTGAAGGTGAATCTGTACTTTACCTATTTGTCTTAGAATCTTTGTGGGAAAAGAAGTGCTAATGTAAGGAGATGTTCCTCATTAGGAGTCCAAGTTTTTCTGCTGGTTAGATTTATTGCTGAGTCTGTCTTTCTATGGTTCAATTCCTTTCCTGTTGCACAGAGGAGAGTCTTATCACCTCTTTGAACATAACTGCAACACCTTCAGTAATGAAGTGGCACAGTTCCTGACAGGAAGAAAAATCCCTTCTTACATCACTGACCTTCCAGCTGAAATTCTGGCCACGTGAGTATGCATTCTGCTCCTCTCTGCAGTGTGTGGCTTCATGCTAATGCCTGAACATTTGACAGAGCCAGCGGTACCAGTTTCTGCTGGCTCTCTTTGAGAACCAGACTAAGATTAAGTAGAGGATGCTATCTGCTTGACTTCAATGCTTACAACAGTGTGACAAGTGCTGACTGGCACTGGTATTACTAAGGAGACAGGAGAAGGTGGCTGTTTTGCCATTAACTTAAACTGCTGATTTTGTGATGGTCTCTTATGTGTGACCAGGCAAGCATAGAAAATTTTAGAAAAAATATGCTTTTTTTTTTTTTCCTTAAGAAACTGGTATCTCTTAAACATCATTTCTCTTGCTCTAAGCACTGTAATTGCAGTGGAGATGTCAGCTTTGCTTGCGAAGAGGTAGGGGAGATGTAATTTTAGAATTAACACTGCAGTCTTAAAGCTAGGACTGGATGGAAAAAGAGGATATGAAAAAGAGGAAATGAAGAATTCCTACCTGGTACTCTAGCTCAATATTGTTGTTGTTTAAACCCTCAGCTAGTGAGGATCCTGGTGGGATGATCTGAGCTCCATCATTTAGGTCTTATTCTTTTAACAATGAGAAATCTCACAAATAATCTCCCAAGTACCACATTATTTGGGAGACACGTCTTCTATGCTGGGCTCTTATCACATCAGATCTCTCAAAATCAGATAAAGTCTCTAACAGAGGGAGTCATATTGAAAGATAAAGCAGGTGCTACAGATTGCAACAGAAATTATTCTGTGAGTGTTAAACTATTGTCTTATCAGGGAGCTAGAGGCTATTCTTCTAGCAGTCTTTAATACTGATGTGATACTTAATGGAGCACTGCAGTTGCATAACAGGGATTTCATTCGCACACTTAAGTAGAATGAATTACTAAAAGCTGGGTTTAGACACAGCATTCCCACATTAGCAGTCAGGGCATGTTAGGATTCAGAACTAGCTTATATAAAATCATGTTTAAGACAAGTACTTATTGAAGAGCAAACTCTCTTTAAGTTAAATTAGTTTGCTTCAGTTTGTAGTGAAAGTCTGTTCTTTAAATCTGCTTCTGCAGTGTTGGTTTGATTGCACTCTAGGAAATGAGTGCACTTCAGTAGTAAATGGGAAAAGTTTTATATCAAGTAAACTATTTGAGATGTTTATTTCTTTACCTTCTCAGACCTTTTGGACAAGCTTTAAGGCCTCTCCTGGACTCCATCCAGATCCAGCCACCGGGAGGAAATACCTTCAGCAGACACAATGGACAGAGCTAACAGAAGTGACCCAGTGTGCCCAGCCTCACCAGGCCTCTTCCTTTTTAAACATGATTTTACCAGATTTCTATTTTATAATTTCCCATCAGAATTAACTCTACAGAAGTTACGAGACAAGATTTAAAATTTCTTAGGGAGAGGATTTATCAGGGTGCATGTAAGATAATGCTACCAAAAAGATTGCCATAATTTCTAATAGTATTGTACTAATTTATAAAGGCTATCTTGTCGGAGTAGGCTGACACTTTGGAAGTAACTCCCAAGCTCGTAAGTGGAAATTTGTTCCGTGAGCATTCATAGGCCCATTACACAATTTGGAATAAACAAGGGGATGTTCTCGCCAACCCTTGCAGGCTTGCACCTCTTTCTCCCGTCACTGCTTATATTGTGGGGGTATTTGCTGAAGTCTGTAGCAAGAACACAAAGGAAGCATTGATGGCCTAGGAAGTGAAGGCATCCCAGGACTAGTCTTCTGCATATTTCATTGACGATGTGTTACTTGCTCAGGGGAAAAGCTGAACTCATCCCATGAGAATATTTGCAGTGGCACAGCTGTGTGTGAAAGGTGATCAAGCTGAACTGTGTGTGTATCACACTTGAAAGTTGAAACTTTCAATGGGACTAGTGGTGTGTGGGAAGGAGGCTGGAACTAAAGGTTACCAAGAGCCTTGTTAATGCTAGATCCAAGAGTTATGGGAAAGAACCAGCTGGAAGAACCCAGTCTCATGAGTAGAAGTGGTGGAAACAAATTTCAGGTGAAAGTAAAATGAAATGTTTCATTTTCTCATATGTAACCTTATCAGCAGATAGACAAAAACCTGGTTAACTATTTACCTGTGCATAAGAGCTGGATTTATATACTTTTTTTTTACCAAGCCAGAGTTGAAGTACAGTAGGGCAGGGATAGCATGGCAACTGCATGATAATATAAGGTGGACCAATTCTGCCTTCAGTATCTAGTTGCAGACACAGTAGGAGCACTAAGTTTCTTTGCTGCTGCTGTCCTTTCCAAAGCAGTCGAGCACATCACAGAGAGGGCTCTGCTTAGGTGTAATACAAATAGGTGGTAGGTCTCCACAAATGTAAAGAAAACAAGGAAGAGGAAAATTAAGCTTTTCTATGGAACGATTGAGTTTCTTGGGATACAACCAGAAGTAGTCCTGTCCTTAGATTGACATTAGATTGTATCAATACTGCATCTTTTAGATTAAGATTCTTATAGCTTTGCAATTATTTGCAGTGGAAAAAAAAAAGGGGGAATGAAAGAATAGGCACACTGATTTCTCTTCATGTATGTATATACGCTATTTTCCTGAACAATTTTCAAGCAGTTACATTGAGGAAGGAACACAAGAAAGACATCAGACAACCCCCAAAACGTTGCGGATGCCACATAAATGGGGATTGTGCGTTCAAGATGCTGCTCAAAAAAAAAAGCATCTATGCAAATGTATAGCCCTTTTTCCAGTGCTTTGTTGTGAAAAGTATTGCTTCAGGTTCAGTCCTGTATCTCAAACTTCCTGCTCTGGGAACTCCTTGCATACCTAAAGGAGATGTCTTTCCTCTGCTGGGTGCTTTCTCCCAGAATAACACAGCTTGATAAGCTTCTCGTGCTGTTACTCAGCGTGGCCTATAGGGGCTCATTTTTGAGGGAATGGAATGGAGGAAAACTGTAGTTTAGTCACTATTTCAAATTCTCTGTTGCCCCTGCACCTTGTGGAGTCACTACACAAGTGGAAATAGGGTACTGTCAATTCATTCTGCAGTTTTGTCTGTACCTGCTCTCAGGCCACAGCAGTGGCCCTCACAGCCCAGGTTACTTTATTATTTACTTTTTTTTCCTTGTCACTCTCTGCTTGTGCCATCAACTTCTCCTTAAGCATTTCATTTGATGGACTGGACTTGGAGACAACCGTAGCAGTTAGTGCAGATCAGTTCATACAAAAGCTTTCAGTCTTTCCCCATCAAAATGTCCTGTTTGCAGAAAGCATTCTATAATAAATCGTTTATGAATGCCTTTTGGTGCTCCCGGAGGAAGGGTTGGTGTTTGTTTTCTGCAAAGCCGTAGCTTAGTTTTCCTGTTTAGTATGTGTATCCTCTCCAGTCTTTTTCCTTACCTGTTCTGTGAAGAATAACCAGACTCTCATCTTAACACAGTAGCATGTTAGAGATCTTGGAGCTTCCTCAGTTGAGCAGGTATATTCAAGCTGATAGAGTGTACCCCAACACCTAGGTGTGCTAGTTTGGTACCTGCAAGCAGCACAGCTGTGCTTGCTTGTCTTTCAGCCAACTATCACTTCAGGCACAGCTGCCTGTGGTGGAAGCACTGGTGCCACCATTTCTGCCTGATGCTCTTGCACAAGGAGGGTATCCCCTGTGTGTCCACCACTTTAGAGGTCCTGAGCCTGGTTTCTGCTCGGATGCCTACTTCAGGATTTTATTTTTTCTTACATCCTCTCAGGAGGCAGGAAAGAAAAGGAAGACATTCACCCCATGTGTTTTACAATCTGCCTTTTCCCCACCTGAGCAGCCCCTTTGCAGAGAGAATGCTGCTACTTTAAGGTCACTGGGTAAAATTTCACTCGGCCATATACTGTTTGCAGTGGCCAAGGAGCTCCTAAAAGGGTGTCTTGGGCTCAGGGCCCACTGTGTTTCATAGCAAAAGAACTGTAGGAGGGAATCCCATTTGCTTGGTCTTACTGGGTAATGAGATCCCTGTAGGCCTCTTAGGAAACCTGTTTTCTCCAAAGATATTACGTGTAAATTGCAGGACTGTTCCCCCAGTGTTCCACCCAGCCGTACCTACTCATAGGAATAAAAACTAGACCGAGAAGTGTACATAAGTGTATTATAGGTGATGAACTTCAGCCAGCTGATTGACAAAGGGGCAGGGAAACTGAACTCCCGAAAGGGAACAGAACCCTTTGCCCACACTTACTGTTCTCTCTTGTATTGCTGGGGTTCCCCTGTGCCATTTTGAAAGTGTTAATAACGTCTTTAGGCAGAAAGTGATGTTTTGATTTATTTGTGGGTTTGTTGGTTTTTTTTTTTTCTATTACAATAAAAAGAACTACAGCAAGTTTCCCTGTTTTAATGTGTGTGTCCACACAACTGCCCTGTGAATGCAGCTGATCAGAAGTCGTCGTCTTCTTTTTGGTCCCAACTGGAAAGTGCAAGAGAAGAAGCTGTCCAAGCATTTTATCCCAAGTAGCGGTGGCTACTGCCCTTTGCTAGGACTGGTCACAGGCAATATTCCTTATTTAAGTTTGGGGAAAACCTTCCTTTTGTAAGTATTGTGGCATTTTATCAAGACTGTATGGTATTTTGTGCGTCCTTTGCTTATCTATGAGTTGTGGATGCTCCATCCCTGGAAGTGTTCAAGGCCAGGTTGGATGGGGCTTTGAGCTAGTGGGAGGTATCTCTGCCCATGGCAGGAGAGTTGGAACTTGATGATCTCTAAGGTCCCTTTCAACTCCAACCATTCTATGATGCTGTGATCTAAGTGCAAGAATGAAATGTCTAATGCCTGCTATTGAAGAGGTCTAACAGAGCTTAAACATAGGAAAAAGCTCTAAGCTTTTCCTGATTGTCTTGTATTTGCAAAAGGAAGAAAGCAGCTTTAAGAAGGTGACCTCTTGCTTGGGTTCCTCTGGAGCTGCAGAGGGGATACCGGTGAGGATTATGTAGCGCTGCCCATCGTATCTCTGCCCACTGGTGGGCTGTTAAGGAGCAGGGGAAATACCTGGCTCTGGGGAAGAAATTAGTCCTGCTTGGTTCAACCTACTGAATGCTTATTGATGGCCTCCAAATGATAAACCACACAGTTCACTGTTTGTATAACAGTCTGTACCAGTGTAATACAGAAGAGGGCTTTAACAAAGATTCATTATTGTGGGGTTCTGGGGCTGTGTTGCTCAGCTGTGGCACTGGTTTGCTATCAAGCACCAGCACTAGCCCTGCATAAAATACCTGGGAAACACATATAAAAGGAAAACCTTGATGGCAACCCTAGACAGAGCGTAACCTAGCGCTCACAGCCACTCACCTTCTAAACTTCAAACAAAATATTTGCTCTTGCTGCTGGTAACAGAGGTTTTATCCCTGGTGACAGGTGCTGCCTGTCCGAGCAGCAATCAAGGCAACGCGTCAAAGAGTGGTTTAAGTGCAAAGCATTAAATGATGGAATCGGCTGCATCGGGCCTGTTCTCGGAGCTAACCCAGATGAAGGAACGAGCACGGCTGTGCACTCCACCAAAAGGCAGACTCATACACTCCGAGAAGCCAAGGTGGCACAAATCTTCATCCGCTGGTTACCAAAAGGCAGTTGGGGCGCTGGGAGAGGTGTTTCGACTTGAGTTTTCTAAAGCAGTGTGACAAACGAACTGGAGGCGGCACCGCAGGTAGTTCCGAGTTTGGGGCAGTTCTCCTGGCAAGGTAAACACGATGGCACTGCAGGAGTGCAAAAACGTGAGCGCTGACCCGTATTTTAGCAGATTTCCTAAACCCGGGAAGTGCCCCGAGGTGGCACTGCTGCCTTGCAGTGCATGGATGCACCTGAAGCCGGGGAGAGCAGCTCAGGCTTTCTGGCACGTCCAGAGGTGAGGAGGAAAATCTCTCCCGGGCAAGAAAGCTGCGGGTAGGAGCAGCCAGGAGATGAGACCGTAGGGCAGCTTGGGCTCCAGCAAGAAGCCGCTACAGTGCTGCAACTGGGAGGGAGCTGGCAGGTTTTCTCCCCAACACCAAGCTTCTTCCACCCAGATGTGGGGAATCTCATCCTCGTACCGTCTTGTGGCTTATGAAAAACAAAGGTTTGCGTTCCTGAACCCACTCCTCCCCAGGAGATCGCCATCAATCTGAGCCAGAAGGTCCCAGGCTTCTGCGAAACGCCTCGGGCCCGCGTCGCCCTCCCCCGGGACGGAGGCCGCCCGTCCGCGCACGCCAAGCCTGCCCCNACGGCGGCACGGGGTCGGGTGTTGTGTCTCTTCGATGTGGACGGGACCCTAACGCCGGCTCGGCAGGTAGCGAAGCATTTTTGGGGGCGGTTGTGGGGTTTTGGGTGGATTTTTTTTTTGTTTGGTTTTTTTTTTTTTCCCGGGGGTGGGGGGAGAGGGCGGGAAGAAGACAGCATGGCGGAGCTTCTCCTCACCCGCTGCTTCCCCGCCAGAAAATCGAGCCGGAGGTGGACGCTTTCCTGCGGGAGCTGCGGGAGAGGGTGCAGATCGGCGTGGTGGGAGGCTCCGACTACGCCAAGATAGNNNCCCCCCCCCGCTCCTCACTCTTCCCCTCGGGGGTCACCTCCATCCTAAATCCCACCGCAAGGCTGCCCTTGAGGTAGCTGGCCGTGCTCTCCGCGTTCGGCTCCTTCTTCTTCTGGGAAGAGCCGGGCAGGGATGCTCTAAGCCGGCTTTGGCTTCGTACGAGCTTATCTGAACTCTGACAGCTTGTACCTCGTCCCCAACCCCCCAAAGCCCCTTGCAAATTTTGCCTCCACGGTGGGGTCTCCGGCGTGTCCCTCATCATGTTGGAACAGGAACGCGGGGTGGAGGAGGGAGTTGGGAGGGCAAGGGGGCAGCCTCCCGCTCCCTCCACCTTGATTTCCTCCTCTGGCATGGATGCCAAGCGAGGCTGGCCTCCCAGCTCTGCCTCCTTAGAGGAGGGAGGCCGAGAAATTCCCGGCTGTGTGTCCAGGCTGCAGGAGGAGCTGGAGTTAGATAACCAATGGCTACACCACCCCAGCACCCTTTCAGTGGGGAGGGGAGAGAACAGAGTAAGGCACACGTGGTTGAAAGCCTGACATTTTGGAGCCCTTATCTTTGTCCTGCCACTGATTCAGCCCGTGACCTCGGTCAGGTCGTTTCCCCCTGCCTGCGTCAGCTCCCCACCTGTGAGCAGAAGATAATCTCCTTGCTTGCTTTGTGGAGAGTGAGGAGGAGGGTTGGTGGCCCTTTGCGGAGCATGGGAGATGTGGAAAGCATGGTACTAAGGAACCGGGAGGATGGTTCACTCAGTCCTGAGGCCAGTCCTTCTGGCCCCTTTTCCCAGGTAGTACTCATGTTTCCTCTGTTGTTTCCTCCCCTCCTTCCCCCTCAGTCATCGATAAGTTTGACTACGTCTTCGCCGAGAATGGCACGGTGCAATACAAGAACGGGCAGCTGGTCTCCAAGCAGGTAGGTCCAGCCTCCCCTTGCAGCCATAGCTGTCCTTCCCCATGCCCTGCGTGCCAGGGGGAGCAGTGCCTGGCCCTGGGCAGATGGGCAGCTTCTTCTCTTCTCCCCAGATATCCGATCTGAATGACCCAATCATCCAGGTCGTGTTCTCGGGTGGGCTTCAGGAGAGGTCAGGCATCTTCCTCACTCCCCCTTCTCCTCCTGCAGGCCATTCAGGACCACTTAGGGGAAGAGCTGCTGCAGGATCTCATCAACTTCTGTCTCAACTACATGGCGCTGCTGAAGCTGCCCAAGAAACGGTAATGGCCCAAGCCCGTGCAAATGGCAGTCATAACGCTTGTTTCTAGGGAGCTCTGGGCTCCAGAGCTCTCTTAAGAACAGCTGAGCTACTGAGCTTGCCTTGCTCCAGGTTTTATCTTAGCATGTAGAGGCCCTGTGTAGGATCACTGTGGGCAAATGATGGAGGAGGGTCTTTTTTTCTGGAGAACCTGCACTGTCTTTTAGCGTAGTGCCTGTTCTTTTGCCCCTTGAATTTTCTTCCCTGGGAAGCAGGGTACAGCTATTGCTTGCATCTCATTTAGGACAATGGTACCAGCTCGTTACTGGTCAGGGTATCAAGCATCATTGCTCATACAAATTGCCAAACAGACAAACAATGGCTCTTTAAATGGGATGTCCAGCGCCTGAGCACGCGGTTTCACGCTGTTTCTAACCCAGTATCGCTTGGCATCACTGCTAATAGAGCTGACCCTGCTCTGCCCCTGACCATGTTGTTCCTGTCTGCTTCCCCCCATGAGATCCAGCAGCCGCAGGGTGGGTTGGGTTTGTACCTTCTTCTGAAGGAAGACTAGGCTGTTGCCAGGAAGGGAAATGGTAGTTTTCCACTGAATCGACTTGTCCTGTTATCACAGAAAGGAGAGAAAGGGAACAGATGGCATGAAGGTGGAAGAGGAGAGCAGGAGAACCTTTTTGAGAGGCAGCCTGCAGTTAAACCAGCCTGGGTGCAGCGTCAAACCACCCCCCAGACCATGGTTTCACAAACACTTGAAGCCAGCGTGAGCCAGCAGCAGCTCTGCCCTGCTCTCGCTCTGGCTGGTTTGTTCCTGCCTCTCCCCTTGTGTTTGTACGATGGACACGAGCAGGCAAGCTGTCTGGTCAAAATTAGGCTGGTAAAAGTTGCTAAACTGTGATCCAGGTTAGTTGCCTGAAGTGAGTCACCATGTGCAATACGAGGACCGGTGAGAACGGGCCAGGGTGGCTCCTTGTGACAGGACTGCCCCTGAAAGCGTGGGCTGGGACACCCAGAACCCTCAGGGCTGTTTGGTTGCCTCATTGCTGTCTGGTTGCCCAATAGCCCAGTGAAGTTTCAGCTCCCAAGTGCCTCAGTGGATTGAGGCTTATGGGATTTCTAGCAAAGCAAGGACTTCAACCCCTGTCTCCCAAGTCTTGGCCTGAGGCATGAGCCACCAAACCCTTGGTGCTGCAGAGATGCTGCTCCCAAGCTGCAGACATGGTGCCCCATGTATTTGTTCCCTGTGATGTTCTTCACTGTGTCAACAAGGTAGGATGTGGAAGGTTTTCCTCCAGACTGAGAGTCGTAAGCGCTTTATCCCAGAGAAGGGATGGGAGGGATATCAGAGGGTTAATGAGCTTAGGGCTCCTCAGCTGATCATTACAGGGTTAAATGAGCTCAGAGCTCCACAGCTGGACAGGGAAGGCTGGACAGGGAAGGCATCTTCGTGCTCCAGCTAGGTTTGCACAAGAGTTTTTTCAGATTGGCAGCGCTGCCATCCCCTGTTGTTTCTGCCCCTCCTTTGGACCAGTGCTGACCCCTCGGTGAGCTATTTCAAGGTGATAAGCAAACAGAACTGGCTGGGTTTGTAGCAAAGAGAAAAGAAGGGAGTATTTTTCTGCCAGCTTAGTGTTTGGAACCAGCCCACCAAGGAAGCGGCGGACCAGTCATCCCAGTGGAAGATGAGAGTGGCAAGCAGGAACTGGGTCCTGTCCGTGCAAACTCAGATAAGAATTGCTGTCAAAGGTGCAGAGGACTAAATGGGAGATGTGAAGGCCCTCCTGATGTGTGTAACTGGAGGAGGTCCTGATTGCTCACCAGCCAGACAACAGCAGTGAGTTACACTCACCTGTTCCATTCCACTGCCCCAAGGTACTGCCAGCTTCACCCAACCCACCCAATGTTTCTTAAAAGCCTCTAGGGATGGAAATGCCACAGTCTGGTCACGTGGCTGGTCTAGTCCAAGCAATAGCTGTCATTGCAGTTGTGATGTTAGAAAATGGTTCCTGTCATCTCATCTAAGCTTTTTGCTTCCAGCCTGTTTATTCCTCTTCTCTTATGGTCTCCTTTTATGAAACTATGAGCCCTTAGAGACCTTAAGCAGAGTTGTTAAAGCCTGTTTTTTGCCTGCTGCAGCAGGACTCTTGGGCAGCCTTAGAGGCTCTTGTACACCTGACACATAAGCACCCATGATTGGGCATGGCTTCTCTCCTCCTGCATGTCCCTGCAGGCACTGCGTTTCTCACCAAGCAGCCATTCCCCTGGAAAGGTCTGTTTTTCTCTCCCTGCCCCAGTAACCTTGTGCCCTTGCCCACCTACAGAGGAACCTTCATCGAGTTTCGCAATGGCATGTTAAACATCTCCCCCATCGGACGAAGCTGCACGCCAGAGGAGCGAATCGAGTTCTCTGAGCTGGACAAGGTACAAGGGCCAGGCTCAGGCTTGCCCTCCCCTTTGCTGGTGTTTATTCCACCACAGATCTCAGGTCTTACCTGCTTCTGCTTCTCCCCTTCCTTCTCCCCCTGAGGAGAAAGAAGCCCAGCTTCAAGCTGTGCACCAGGCCAACACATGTAGCAAGATGGACACAGGAGTGAGGGTCAGAAAACCTAAGGAGAGGCATAAATGAAAGGAAGAATTTGACTTCATTGGGGACCAATGCAGTGGGGTGGCCAGCAGAATTCCTTGTGCTGTGGGAAAGCCCCAGGGAATAAATCACTTATTCAGTGGCATATTTCCTCATTTACAGTAACCAAAGATGGCCCAGCAGCTGTCTTCTCTCTCCCACTCTTCCAGCCCCAACAGAGGTGGAACTAATGGGCTTTCCAGACTGGTAGGGCCACAGGGGATCTGCTGGGCAGATCTCTGGGCTCTGGCAAGGGGATTGGACTAGATGATCTTTCAAGGTCCCTTCCAATCCCTGATATTCTGTGATTTGGTCCATGCTCACAGTACTTTCTGCCGGGGGGAGCTTTCTTGGGGTTGAGGGATCGGTTGGACTTTGCAAGATTTTTTTTAAGCAAAGCTGGAGACTTTGGGTTATGAACTGGGCTTCTGGAGAAAACTGAAGTAGTTGCATTTTATTGCCAAGGAATGGCTGAGATCTGCTCTTCCCAGAAGCCTCCTGGAGCTGCCCTGCCCTAGTTTCTTACAGAGACACTGGGCAGGACTGGTGAAAGCTGGCTAAGTGGTGTTACACGGGGGCTTGGGGCAGGTGGGAAAGGGGAATGCGATAAGCCAGAGTTGCCCAGCAGACAGCTTACAGTGGATTCTGGTAGACTGTCAACATCTAATTATTCAAACCCTCCTTTCTTCCCTTTCCTCCTTCTCCTCCATAGAAAGAGCGGATCAGAGAGAAGTTTGTGGCAGCCTTGCAGAGGGAGTTTGCTGGCAAAGGCCTGCGTTTCTCTCGAGGTGAGTGGAGGGGGCTTCCCTTCTTTATTGTGTTCCCCATAAAATGCTGGGAAAGGGAATGGAAATCCTGGCTTGGAGACCCCAGGATGAGCACAAGAGGCTTCTGGTCCTGGAGAGCCACCACAGGTGTGTCACGTTCACATCTGCAGCTGGGCAACAGCAGAGAATAAACTGTGCTGCAGGCTTGCCTCCCTGGGAATCAGCTGGACAGGCCTGAATTTCACTTAGCTGTGCGGAGCCCACCCCTGCGCAGCAGGTCTGTTCTGACCCAGACATCAGCAGCAAGGGTGGCCAGCAGGGCTCCAGGCTCATGCACTCCTCTAGGAATGAGACAGGAGCCACATTCATGTCTTGGCTCTGAGGTTTCCTTGGGAGGGTTGGCTTTGAGGGAAGCATCTTTCTTCCAGGAGGAAGAGCTGCTGAGAGGCAAGGAGTTTGCAGCTCCACGCTGTGGGCTTTTGCAGGTTTGCTTCTTGGGGTGGCTCTTACAGCCAGCTTGCTGAAGATGAGGAACCAAAGGAGAGGCTCGAGCAATTTTGGGGTCTGGCCAGCACAGGGAGAGAAAATGAGGGTGTGTAAGTGTTGGGGCTGAAGCAGTGTGGATGGGTCTGTGTGAGATAAGTAGTCGCCATGTGTCGGTCTACCTAGAGGAAAAGGGGATGACAAGGCTGTGAGGTGGTAGGTGACACTCCATTCTTGCACCTAGCATGGGCCAGTACCAAGGGTCTGTCCCTCTGGTCCTCCAAGGACTTTCCTCCTGAGAGCCTCTCCTCCCCTTCTCCTGCCAGGGGCATCCTCTGCTGCCCACAGCACTGACAAATGCCATTTGTCACAGCAGAGAACGAGAAGGTCCCTGTCGCCATATCCCCACAGGCACAGGGTACAAGAGCAGAACAACAGGTCTTTCTCTTCTCACTTTGGGAAGCTGCCATGAAGAGCCTGGGCCTGTTGTGTAAAAGCATGAAGACAAGGGGAGCTGCTGGTCCCCTGCTCCTCCACAAAGAAAATGCGGGGTGTCTCAGGTCAGGCATCCAAAAACAGGGACATGCGGAAACAGGGCTCTTCTGCCAAGCTGGCTGCATGTGCCGTTGTCCCAGGCTGTGGTCCTCAAACCAGGCCAAGGATGCCAGCCCTAGAGGTGGTAGATCTCCTTGCAGGCCCCCAGGACCTGTGTTCTGCCAAAGCGAGGGACAACGCTGGCTGTCCTCCACACCACCTCTTCCTTTGATTTCCTGCCCTCTCCAGCTGGCATCAGGAACCCCTTCTTGCTGCCCAGCTCTGTTTAACAAAGGCCAGAATGCAGTGCAATGCAGTGCTCTTCTCAGGTAAATGGCTTTTGGTACAAAACCAGGAAGGATTTTAATGAAGGAAGACAAATTTATCTCCTGCTCTGATGCTGGCTCCTGCTACGAGCCAAGGTGCACCCCCCTGAGCTCCTAGGGCACTTGCTTGTGGCCGTATTACAGTGCCCTGCCTCGGACATCCTCCCCATTAGTGAGTCCTCTGCCCCAAGCTGGACATACAGGCTCCATCCCCAGCTCCTCGGGATCTGAGGAGGGTTGGTTCGGGACCCCTAAACCAATGGGGACACCTCAACCAACCAGGGAGGAGGACAGGATCAGGACATACAGGTTTGAACAGCCTGGGGCGATGGATGCCTCTCCTGCAGCAGGGAGAGGTGGAGTTACAATTACTACTTACCCCTTTCCTAGGAGAGGTGGAGTTACAACTTATGAAGAAGGAGAGTGTGACACTCCAGGACTGCTGAGGGCCCACTAGATTGCCTAGAGAGGTGGGGTGTGTGGTGTGTGCACTTGAAACCAAAAAGAGCAGAGACCTGGTGGGGAGAGAGGCACGTCCCAGCTCAAATCCCCATTCCTCCAGCTCTTGAGTGAGACCCAAACGCACGTGTACCCTAAGTCACAGGCTTTGCTGTGGGAGGAGCATGTCACCTGTGTCAGTGCTGTAAGAAGGGACTGGCTCTACAGGCTGTGCACACAGTGGGTCTGTTAGAGAGGATGGGGAAGGTGCTGCCTCCATGCACCCCCAAAAGGCAGTGCAGAGCTGGGGTGAACTTTGCCTGGTCTAAGAGCCAGGGCTAGGATATTCATTAACTCTCCGTGGCAGTGGGTGTCCATGTGCACGTTTGCATGCTGTCTGGGAAAGCTCCCTGCGTTTTCCCCATCTGCCTTGGTGCCCCTCCAGATGTTGGCAACCCACACTTGACTTCTGTGGCAAGAAGTGACAGGCCAGGGTCGTGCCTGTCATTACGTCGATGGGTTCTTGGTACCTCTGTGGCAAGGTCCTTCGTCCTTGCTCAGCGTGCAGAGCCTGCTTGGGGCCTTCTACGGGGCCTGCTGGGGTCCCTGAGCTGTCATGGGGTTTGCTTTGCCTGTGCAGGGGGCTGGCAGCCCCCATTCCCTGAGGGGGTAAAGAGTGTCAGAGCAGTGGTTTTAGGAGGACCGCTGATGTCCACACAGGAGCCTAGGAAAGAACTTGGTGCCAGTCTCCAAGGACATTTTCCCCCGTTGGGAGACTGAACATGCTTGCCTTTGGGCAGGGGAGCTGTGCTGAGGTCACCCCAGCCATGCTGATGTCACTCCAGCCTGTTGCTATAGGAACAGCAGCTGTCTCTGTCCTAGCCACATGCAGGAGAGGCACATCAAGGCAGACCCAGTGACTGGCTTCTGTTTGGGGGGGTCTTTCCACACCAATCCCTCCTTCTCCCCTTCTCTTGCCCATCCTGGGTTGGGGGGATACCCTGCCAGCTCCCACCAACATCGCCTGATGCCCTCTCTTCTGCTGGCAGGTGGCATGATCAGCTTTGACGTCTTCCCCGAGGGCTGGGACAAGCGGTACTGCCTCAACGTGCTTGATGATGAGAGATTTGACACCATCCACTTCTTTGGGAATGAGACGACCCCTGTGAGTATGCCCCACTTGCCCCACAAGTGGCCACTTTCTCTCCTTTGGCCTGGCAAGCCTGCAGGGAGCTGCTCCATCACACTGACACAGACCTCTAGCTGTGTGTGAGGGGAGACATGCTCTCATGCAGCGTGTTTGTGGTGGGCTTGTGATGGTGGTAAGCTGGCTGGGTCATGAGGAAATACTGCTGGGGAGCAAGGTGACATCAGAATCAACCTCTACCCCCGAGATGTAGCCACACTACCTTCTGCTAGACCCTCCACAGGGAAGGCAGGGGTTATCCCTGTGGTCCTGGACAAGCTTTGCTGGTGTAGAACCCTCCCCATCCTTTCTAAGCTCCTCTCTCCTTGTCTGGCACTGAAGAGGGGAGGCAAGAGGGGAGGGAGCAGGGCTCCCAGTCGAGCCTCTTCTGCCTCCCTGGACCACCGTAGCCCTGGCAGCACCTTCCCAGCAGGTCCTTGCCTGCTTAGCTGCTGACTCCCACCCCAGCTCCTCACAGGATAGAGCAAGATGTGGATTCATGGTGGAAGATGCTCCTTATGAGACCCAGCTAATGCTTTCCTATTTTCTATTTCGCTGCAGGGAGGGAACGATTATGAAATCTATGATGATCCCCGCACAGTGGGACACAGCGTCCAGTCCCCCCAGGACACAGTCCAGCGATGCCGCGAAATCTTCTTTCCAGAGAGGGCAAATGAATGCTGACTGCCAGGTCCCCACAGCCCTGCCCCAGCCCCACCCTCTCCCCCCACCAGGAAAAGCACCTTCGTTTGAGGAATCTGCTCAGGGTAGACTGAAAAGAAAACCGCTTTCCAGAGCTGGTCGGGATGTAATGTGTGAGTGTGGGTGGGTGTGCAAGAGGGGGCTTTGCTGAGCAGCCCTTTGGCACTCCCCATCTATAGTTGGGGCTCATGACCCTCCTCACCTCCAGCAAAACTTCTTTCTGGACAGTTTGGGCCATGGTGGGCAGCAATGTAGATGCTTTCATGGTCAGAAAGCATTTGAAAGGGCCAGTCACGAGAGCGTTTGTGTGTGTCCATCCCGTGCACCCTCCCCTCTTCTCCTCTTCTTTTTCACTGTTTCTCTTGACACTTTTGCATGAGGGAACATGCATCACACCTTTCTCTCCCCCTTGCGTCTTGTCTGGTGAGGATGGGGCTGTGAGGCCCCAGGCTCTCTCAGCAGAGCTGCTCCAAAGCTAGAGGCCAGGAAGACTGCTCTAAGCCCATGGGAGGTAGGAGTAGTTGCAACCCCAGCTTGTTGCAGCATTGTGCATCCTAATGGAGAGGATCACCATGTCCTTCACCTCAGTGCCACACTGTGCTAGTCCCTACGGGTGGCCTGAGAATGACGGTTTTAAAATGAGTCTGCTGCTGCTCTGAGCTTTGCTCAGGTGCATGAAGAAACTAATTCTCTTTTTAGATTACCAAAAGGAAAAAAAAATGTCTATCATGGTTTTTGTTTCCATATTCTGCAGAATTTGTCAAGTCAGACCTTGCCTGGTGTGACTGGAGGACCCTGGGTTCCTGAGGCATGAGCCACCTTGCGGAGCCATTGAGGGCGGAAGGTTCCCAACAGTCTTCCCATCATGTCCACTAGGCATTACAGATGTGTCACTGTAAAACCTTACCCAGGGCATTCATAATGGACTGTAGTCCCTCTTCCATCCCAGTGCTCAGTTTTCCATCATGCTCTCAGAGACATTTTCAGAGAGGGACAGCACAGGCCAGACCTTTCTAGTGCCAGCAGAGGTACACACTCAACAATGCCTACAAGCTTGCTTTTCCACCCCATCTTGTCCCACACATTTGGTTTAGATGGTCACCTTTAGAATCACATGCTCTCCATTGCAGCTGTCTTGTGTCCTCCTGCACTCTTCTGAGTTTTCATGGGTTGTAAAACCACATCTCTCCTTTTTCCCTTGATCTGTTCCCTCATGCTGCCCTTTTATACCTGGCCTTTATGCTGGGGCGTGTGATCACAACAGTGATACTGGTCACAACTGTGCTCAACAGGAGCTCAAGGATCACCTCCAGGAAGATGTCCTCCTTGTACCTGCCCCGGTCACACGTTTGGTGTTTGTGGACCTGGAGGATGCCAGAGATTTCTGCAAAAGCTCCCTGCATTGCTCCCCTGGAGCCTTTCTCGGCACATCCCTGCTGGTATTGCAATGCCCCATCTCTTAGTCTTGTTTTCCCTCCTCTTTTTCTTCTCTTCCTGCTTTCCTCGCTGTTGCTCCTCATCTCCCACCCAGCAGCTAGATTGCAGAGAGAAGTTTCTTAGCTGGCTACAGCCACTTAACCAAAGGGCCAAGTTCCTCAGGTGAGATACGCTGGTGCTTTTAGACCCAGGCCAGGGCTCCCATGTTGCCACAGGCAGAGTCCTGAGTGGACCTTGGCGTTGCTGCATGGCAGCAGGAGCAGGGGTGCTGCATAACCAGCACTGGTGGGGTGCTTTCTCCTCCACCTGACTGCACCTCTTAACTCTACAACACATCAGGTCTGTAATGCGTTGCATTTGCATGAGCACAGCGGTCTGCCCAGCATCCAGAAATCCCCAGCAAATGCACAAATTCCTATTTCTACCCAGAGAAGATTTCTGAATGGGAGAAGAGGACCTGTTGGGGAAGCCTGAATGCTGGGTACCTTTTTCACAATCCACTGGTTTTACCCTCCACTGCAACCTTCATGGAGGAATTGTGTGTTTTGTGGTTCCTCCTTCTCTGTGTCACTGTGGATCGGGTTATGTGTGGCTTTTGGGGTTTATTTTTCCTCTAGGTCTGTTTACAGTCAGCAGGATCTCTAGAGAGCTGGGTGGTGGGCAAAGGCACCCTGGTGGCCATGAGGGCTGAGATGCCTTGCATGCTTGAAGGGAAGGGCAGGCTCTGTCCAAGGCTGCCCCTGATGGCAGCATGTCCCTTGCTCAGGGTGTAGAGAGTTGCTTCACAAGCAAGATGGAGGCAGGGTTGACCTTGGAGGCACCAGCCATTGCTTTCTCTGCTCAGGAGCTCATGTGTGCATGGGCGAGAGATCAAGTCCAGGAATATTCCCTATTCCTGTCTCTATCTTACACCAGCCTTGATCTAGTTGAGGGCACCTTCCACCAGGAGACCTTGTCCTGGTGAAAGTAGCTGGGGCAGACCCAGGGTCTTGGAGCCACCAGGAGCTCTATTTGCCTGTCCTGTGGTTTGCAGGCAGGGTTAAGGCAGAGCTCTGGAGTGGGAGCCCAAGGGGGGATGGTGCACGCCTGTCCCTGAGACCACTTTGCCATGATGCTCCTCTCCTAGTGGGTGCCTGTGCTCTGAGTGGGGGTGCCTCCCCGTGTGTGCGTGAGCGAGTGGATGTGGTGGGCCCCACACTGGGGTCTGTCGTGCCATATGGCTCTGTATCTGTATGAGACGGGCAGCTCCTGTCTGGCTGATTACAACTGTTAAATAAGAAATATATTTAAATACATATATATATGTATATTAAAAATAAAATGAAATAAAATAAATAGAATATTAAAGCCACAACATGCAGTGGTTGGTGGCAGCGTGTGCTTTGTGCCGGGCTCTGATCGGGGTGAAACTCAGCCAGATGTCAGGCAGACGCACTTTGAAATCGCCGCAGCAGTGAGGGACCAGCCCCTGTCCTGCTCACCCCTCCTGGTTGGCAGCAGCAACTTCCCCTCCCAGGCTAAGGGTTTGCTTCCCCTGAGCAAAGCTGGAGCACTCCAAGCTCCCCCAAGGACGTGCTGTGCAGAAGTGGGTGAGTCTGTCCTGCCATCTGGATAAATCCCTGAGTTCCCAGGTCCTTTACCCGGGAGAGCCACCAGCATCTCCACTGTGACACACACACAGAGGACAAAGAGCCAGGGTGGGCAGGGCTCATGGGAAAGTCACTTTTAATGGTTTATTGCCAATGTTACAAAGGTTGACACACGGTCAGACAGGCGGGAACTACACCAGAGTTGTAAAAACACCAACATGTCTAGGGTTTTAGTTTACTTCCCAAAAAAAAAAAAAGGGGGGGGAAAAAATAGAATCAGTTTGCCTTGGCCAAGCTGACTGCATGTCCCAGGGATGCCTGGGGCATGAGCCGGCGTCACTACAGCCCCTGAGTGACCTGGGCTTCAGGTTGGCAGTGAGATGGGCTGTGGGGTCCCAGGGCAGTCCCCAAACCAGCCTGGGATGGGGAAGTATGCAAGATCCCAGAAGACCCCAGATCCGCAGAGCCCCAGCTGTCCCTCATGGTACCAGCCTTGCCCCCCTCCTCTCTCCACTTACCGGCAGACCTTTGTCCCCACTGCAACAGCAGCAGCAAGAAAGGTGGAAAATGTCCCTCTCCATCAGTGCTGGGGACCAGCAGCACCAGGGGCTCCCATGAGTGGGTGCTGGGGAACCTGGCTGTTGTCGCCCACCCCATTTGGGGGGTGGAGTTGGGGGTTCGTGGGGGGTGCTTGCCCTGCTTCAAAATAAACCCCTTAAGATGCTGATAATCTCTGGAGTGTTGGTTACAGGCACCGTTTCCCTGGGGTCAGCTCAGGCCCAGGCCAGTGCTCACTGTCCCTGTCCTTCTGCTCTCTGCCCCATCCCTCCCAGGGCTGCAGGAGCCCACCTGGCCAGGATATGGCGGAGAAGACCAAAAACGAAGTTTGTGCTTTGTATACAAGACCCTGCCTACACCGAGGGGCTGGGGAGGAGGTGGCTGCACTTGCCCCATGGCCGAGGCTACCCAAACCCCTCAGCCCCTTGAGCCCCCCAGCAAGCTACGGACATGCACACCCACACGCACACACACATACACACAGGCACGCATGGGAAAAGGAGTCCCCAGGGTGCTGGGGGGACAAGGGGGAGAGGAGGAGAAGGTGGCCGTCTCCCCAGAACCACGTCAACACCAAGCCAAGAAAAGTGCGTTACCGGCCAAGCGGATAGCACAGAGGTGCCAAGTGCCCCCCCAGCCCCCTGGGCACAATGCTGAGCACCCTAGTACCCCACCAGCAGCCATTTACCCCTTAAAACAAATTATTTTTCTTTCCATAAGCCACCCACTTCCCCATGGCACCGCTGATCTGAGATCTTTTGATGGGGGGATATGGCTCAGGCAGGTGCTGTGAGCTGCCAGTGATGGGGATGGGTCTCAGTCACCCACTCCCTGCACAGTGATACGCCGCCCCACACCACTCCATCTTCCCCCAGCCCCATGTCATGCCCCACTGCTGCTCTTGGGCAGCAGGACCAAGTAGGGTGGTTATCTTGCCAGAGCGGGGTTCAGGAGGATGAAATGAGCACCCACAGCCTCCTCACAGCCCCTTCCAGCTCTGAGCACTTGCTTCAGCCTGGGGCAGCCAGGGGGTAGGACTGGTTCCCCTGCTCCCCATGGTCTCGGGGGCAAGGAAGGGGCCACAGGGCTCAGTGCTGCCCCTGGACCTGTGGGGGCAGCAGGGAAGACCTCTGCTTCCCCCATTCCCCTTGACAGACAGTTACAAACACACACAGAGAAAGGAAACTGTAACCTTATAAAAGACACCAAACGCAAACGCCTGCGTGTTTGGGGGTAGCCCCGGTCCCGTTGCTGCCTCGGCTCCCCCCGAGCCCCCAACAAGTGGCCAGGCAGGGGGCCGAGCTGCCTGGGGCCGAGTGGCCAGCGGCCCCCGCTGGGCGCCTAGGAGCCAATGATCTGGCCAGACCATGTCTCGTGCTTTGTGTGGGGTGCCAGGTTGGTGAGGACCACCTCCACTGCCTGGAACTTCTGGTTCTTGGGAGGGATGGGGCAGACTTTGTATGTCACCTCGTCCCCCTCCACTGGGACATACTCCCCCTCGATGCTGCAAGAGAGGAGAGGAGAGCTGGTGGGTCTGGGGCCAAAAGCCAGACCCCTGTCCCCAACCACCCAGCACCAAGGAAGGCACCTGACCCACCTGCTATGCCTTGGGAAAGAAAATCCACTGCCAAGGTGTGGCAGAGGACAGGCAGAGCCCTACTCCCCACCCCCTGGAGACATTCCCAACCCAGCCTAGGGGTCTTCAGTCCCATGCTGATGGCACAGCTCCTCCAGGGTGTCCTGGCACCGTGTGACCCCCAGACTTACTCAGACACGTGGACGAAAATGTCCTCTGTGCCGTTCTCAGGGGTGATGAACCCGTGGCCCTGGGAGCGAGAGAACTGCTTGCAGACACCCTTGAAGATGGGGCCGGCAGAGGCACGTGCTGTCCTGAGGAAGAAAAGGGGTGGAGATGTCTCACTGGTGGCACTCGGTGGGCAGCAGAGGGAGAGGTTTGCTATGGAAACATGGTGTTCCCTGGGCGAGGGCATGGCACCCAACTGCAGCACCCTGGGCAGGCGGGTACAGTGATGCCGGGTGCTATGATGGCGACGTGCACAGGGCATAAAAGATTTTGCAGGCGCTACTGGTTACCACAGTCCCCGCTCAGCTCAGACAGAGCCAACCCTGCTCGCTGCGTGCCGGGTACTTACGCCGAGTAGGTCCTGGTCCTCTTGGTGGGGAGGGGGCTGGGCAGGTCCCGCAGCAGGAGGTTGCCCCGCTCCCAGATGCGACTACCCTCTCGCTGGAAGGGGAAGGTGGGCCACACCGGCGACTTGGGGGAGTGCAGGGGCGGCACCGCTGGCGGGGCACTGGGGTCTGACGACATGGTGGGATCGGCAGGCTCCTCCGTTTTGCAGGTGGGCAAGTGGGCAGCAGGAGAAAAGGTGCCCGGGTGTGCGGGTCTGATGTCTGAAACCTGAAGAGCAGAGGAGGAGCAGTTACAAGACCCCCAGGGGAGCTTTTAGGGGGGGCAGTTTGCTGTCAGGAATTGCCCACTCTGCTCCTGGCCCCACATCTGCGTGGGCAGGCAGCGTGCCATCAGCCTTTTGTACTGGGCACTAACCCATGGCACTGGGAATTGCCCCAGGAAGCCCATCCAGGATGTTCCAGCAAATCAATCCCAAGAGAAGGAAAGAGCGCAGTTTGTTGCTGTGTCTTTCATTTTCCAGGATAATTCCACATAATAGAGATGAAGTTGCTAAATCAGTACGTGCCTTGGGAGAAGGAGCAGCTGAGCACAGGCTGCCATGGGCAGGGAATGTTTTGCCAAGGATACCCATGCTGCCCCAGGTGTTCTGGCCTCTGAGGTCTCCCTCAGCCTGAGATTTTTGCTAAAAGGGTGAAGAAAAAAGGCTGAGACAACAGGTAGGTCAAGGTAAGGAGTTCCCCCACCACTGGAGGTTGTCTCATTGCTAATGGCAATTAGGACCCAATCCCAGCCCCAGCCAGAGGCTTGCTGCCTTACCAGCCACATCCCTATGGGGAAAGGACACCAGTGGGCATGGCTGTCCTCACTGAACCACCTCAAGCATGAAATTTGGCAGGGTGGGTGTGTTTAAGCATTTTTAAGCCTCACAGCAAGATGCTCTGGTGCATGATCAGTGCTGCGGCCACTTGCTCAGAAAACCTTTACCCATGTCTCCTCCTGTCAGTCACTGCACCTGACATTGGGTGCCTCTGTCTTGAGGTGACCCACACCAGCAGCTGTTTGGGGACACCGCTTTTTGGAGGTGCTGGGTGGGGGCTCACCTGTCTCCATCAGCCCTTAGGCTCAGGGGGTTCCCCATCACCCAGAGCTGAAGAGACCAACATTCCTTGGGGTTTCTGTCCTGTTTCCTGCCACCCCCTCCAGCCCTTCTTGCTCCGCTGGGGCATGCGGCATCTTTTGGGACAACACCTGCACACAGCGGGAAACCCAGAGAATATTTAATTTGGTTTCTGACTCATCTGCAGCCTCTTGAGATGTGAAGGCCCTGGGGGGGATGTGCAAAAGGGGGTCACCTCTGCTCCCAAATTAGCAGGCACCAAGGACACGGGAAAAGATTTCTAGAGCAGCTGAAGTTTCGGGGAGGGACCAGACAACTCCTGTTCCCCTCACCCACCTCTGTTTGCTTTCCCTGCCAGGGGTTCTGACTGTTGCCAAGCCCCGACTGCTGCCAGTCCCACTTTGGTGTCCATCAAGGACTTAGCTGTTTCCTAACAACTGCCCCCTCTCAACCCTGCAAAGCTTCACCCCAAGGTCCAGGCAGCAGAGGTCACACTACAGTCCCACCCCAAGGCCTCCTTGCCTTCTTAGACAACTTCCAGCTGTGTCCACACACGCCTCCAAAACATCTCTCCCATCCTCCTTTGTACCAAACCTTTCATGCGCTTCAGTGGCTCCTCTCTGACATGAAGGAACTGGAGCGCAGGCGCCTGCCTTCTGCTCCACGCACCACCATGCACCAGGGCTGCTCAGCTCCCGGCCCGCTGGGCTCAGCACCTGCTGCCTCCATGCCCAGGATCATTATCTCTTTTCCCTATATCCAGGCTCAGCTTCTACTGCCCTTATGTCGAGGCTCAGCATCTCCTTCCTCCATTCCCAGGCTCAGCATCTTTGTCCCCTATGCTTGGGCTCACCACTTCCTTCCCCTATGCCCAAGCTCAGCATCTCCTTCCCCGTACCCAAGGAGCTTGGGGAGGCTCAAGGAGCACCCAAGCAAGACACCCAAAAGCCAGGGAAGCCACCGAGCTGCTTCTCTGCTGCCATCTGTGCCCCTCGTCTGACCGCTCTGCCTGCGCTGGCAAGCAACCAGGCTGCTTTTGGGTAGCAAAAAGCAATGTAGTCCCCAAGCATCGCTACAGGATCCAGTGCCTTCCCAGGAGGTGACAGGGCTGGACCGGCGGGATGACTTGGGGGAAGCGGCCCTCAGTTCTCTGGCACATCATGGAGCTGCCAGGATGAAAATGGCGTCACCATGGCACGCCTCCTCTGTGCGCGCTTTCGCTGACAAGGCCTTTTGGTTCCCCCACCAGATTAGGGACAATGGAGGGTATTTAACCTGAATAACGATGCTTGGAGCAAACTATTAGTATGCTGAGGGGGTTGGTTGGCGCCAGGAGAAAGAGCTTCCTCCAGTGGGTCTTCCGGCTGGAAAAATGGAAGTTGCCCAGAGGCAAAAAATAAAAAAAAAAGGCAAAGGGGAAGAGCTGTGCAAGAGGGAGACCCTTGTAGGGACAAAATGGGGTTGGCAGAGGAAGTGGCAATGGGGAGTGGGTTTGCCCCAGGTTTACCTGTGGGACCAGCCCAGGCTGGGGTGCCCTAGAAGGCTCCCTGCTTCGGAGGGTGAGAGATGTTTGGGAGCAGGAGCATGTTGGACATCACTAGGGGAGAGGAGGCAGACAGCCTGCTCCTGAGGCCCACGGGCAGCAGCAGAGGTGCCCTCCCAGGGCTGCCATTTGCCCCTATGAGCTGAACTTGCCCCACATGGGAGAACAAGCCAAGCACAAGTGCCCCTGGGTACTTTGGGAGCCTATAGCTGGCCTATGGGAATTTTGGAGAGGGTCCTGGTATGGGGCAGCAGCTCACTGGGATGAGCACAGGGACAGGGCACATTGAGGCTGTGTGATCCCCATCCTTGGGGGTAAGCAACCCCCCATGGACACATCCCCCAGCAGCCTGCTCTAACTGAAGCATTGCACCTAACCCCCTGCCTGGAGCAGACGTAGGAGCAGAGACCCCCATCAGTCCCCCAGCCATGCCAAGGCTGACTTCCATGGCCAGCAGTGCTCTGTCCCACTTCAGTACCTGGTGTGAGTACCCCAAATTTGTGGGTCAGCTTTGAGGCCCAGTGGCTGAATGCCTGGCTTTGCCAGAGCCAGTGAAGCTGAGGCTGAGCTAGAGCTCTGGCACCACGGGGGGCTCCAGGGTGGTATCCTGCCTCCCATCTCATTTAAATCCCCGCAGCGAACAAAGGGGTCGAGGAAATTAAACTCACAGCAAATGCAGGCTGAGAGAAGAAGGGAGAAGTGAGCATGTCCTCGCTGGTGTCTTCTCCTCTTCCAGCCCAGACTGAGAACAGGAAACGCCTCTCCCATCCTTCTGTCCTTCTTTTTCCCCCCCTCTGCTCTACCCCATCATCCTCTCCCCAACCCCGGTTCCCTTCCTCCATGCTGCAACCCCAGCAGGCAACAAGAAGGGACCTGGGGGGACAGGAGGCTTTTTCTCCTTCTCCTCCACCGTTAGTGGTCACACTAACCTCTGTCGGGGCTGAGAGCATCTCTCCCCACCCCAGATCTCCCCTGGCCTCACAGATGCCACCCACACCACCGTGTCCACCACACAGGCATACAAGGTGCAGGGATGAAATCCGGGTCACTTGAGGAGGTGAGCTGGGGCTGCAGCAGCCCGGCTTTGCCATGAGGCATGAGAAGCCTTTCCAGCATAACAGCCCTCCCGCCACTGCTGGCAGGACCTCAGCTGAACTCCTCTCCATCTCCCCTCAGTGGCTCTGCTCTGAGGGTCCCCTGGGGTGAGATTCCTCTGAGGCAAGGATGTGCATAAGCGGCACCGAGCTCAGCGTTCTGTGGAAGGATGCTCTTTGTAAAAAACACACCCCACCTCATCCGTCTCCCCGTGGTCCCGTCCCCCTCCCCACAAAGAAACCATCTCAGATTGAAACCCCAGAGCCCTCTGGTGACAAGGTTCCCTTTAGCAGTGGCAGCCAGCTTTGCCTTTATATTTTTTGGGGGTAAGGCTTCCGAGCCGAGCCAAGCTGACAGTCGGGAGCGCTTTCAGGCGAGCGCACGCACGAAACCCAGGCCAATTAAGGCAGACAGGCAGTAGACACATCAGCTTTTATCTCGAGATCCAAGTACCCCATTCATCACCAGCCACTGAAAGGTCTGCAGTTTATCAAATAAAATCACTGTCTCTCTCCCTCTCTTTAAAGCCAAACACATAGACTTGGGTGCTGGCTGTGACCTTGTTTAACTAAACATGCTTTCAAGGTCCCCCAAAGGGGGGAAGGAGCCTTTTGAAGAGGCACCAGCCTCTGTCTGCCACTCCTCGTTCATTAGCGGCAGCGAAGAAAAACCCCTCTCGCGTCCCTCCGCCAGGCGGGGGAATACATATTTAATTGGCTTAATCGCCCTCAGCGCGTCGGCCCTCCCGCGCGACGCTTCTTTGTGCTCCTTCCCATCCACTGGGACCCCCGGGCTGCCCAGGATGGACAGAAAGATGGATGGGTGGACGGGCAGCCACTCTGCTGGTGGCTGTCACGCTCCAGCTGTGGGACGTGACCCTCTGGCTGGCCTGCTGCCGCCTTTATGGGATATTTCCTTTCACGCCTCTGCATCCCTTTGCAAATTGCCGGCTTGGGATGCTGTCAGCCACCACGCTCAGGTTCCCTGAGTGCTGCTGCTGCCTCCTCCCCAGCCAAGGAGATGAAGGTTATTTTCCCTCTGCTGCCTTTTCCAGCGAGCTCTCGTACAGGCTCTTCCCAGCTGCTCACCATAGCGTTTTCTCCATCCCTCACGACTGCCAGTGGCCCCAGTTCAGGACTCAGGTTTACCTCCCGGATCCTTCCACCCCAGTAGCAAAGAGGTCTGGGTATGTCAAAAAGACCACCCTATCTCTGCAGCCGGCTGGCAGCAGCCATCTCCTCACGCCACATAGCCTGGAAAGCAGTGTTCTGGCCCGCCGCCATCCTCAGGGAGGCTGATGCCCCCCCATACCCAGCCTGTCTAGACATGGGCTGAAACAGAGAAGAGAGACACCCCTCCAGATGTGGGAGCATGTCCCCAGAGCTCAATGCAAAAACAAAAATCCCATTTTTCAGCTGCCTGGCATGTGCACGCACCGGGAGACCCACCATCAATGCAGTGGCCAGCACAGACCCCAAATCGGCATCTCCCCAGGGGGGCTGCTGTGAAGGGCAGGAAATAGCTGGGGAAAAGGGATGGCTCCAGGCAGGGGTTACCACAAGCAAGGCCACCACGGCGCTCACTGGGTCTATGCTTCTCCATCCTCCCTTCCTCTGAGGAGGCTCACAGCCTCGGCGTCTGGCAGGTTTTTATAAATGCTGTCTCTGTCCGATGCTAATGAAAGCCTCTCAGCGTGTCCCCTCTACCCACCCCCCCCTTCCCTTTTTTTTGGTTACCAGATCATGCCATGAAGAGTTAAAGACCAAGCAAAGCAATTTCCTTGCCTACCCTGCATGTTAAGAACCCTCTTTGCTGAGGCTAATTACGATAGGAAAAATAAACCAGGCGGTTTTTGGGGGAACACACACAGTCGGCGTCCCCTCCCCAGCTAAGCCAATCACGCTCACAACTCCAGGGATCTTTGCTGAGATAGTCTCGCCTACGATACAGCCTGCTTAGCGCTAAAATATGAATGTCACCTTTATGGATTGATTATAAAAAGCTCCCTTAGTCAGTGCTGGGCTGCCCAGTTCTCGGGGAGGCCATGGGGGAGAGCAAGCAGGCTGCCAGATGCAAAGGGGAAGCAAAGGGAGAAGCCATCATGGAGGCTTGATTTACCTTTTGAGCGTAGATGCATGATCATCACCCCCAAATATCAAATTTGTGAGGTTTGGTTGTTTTGTTATTTTACTTTTTTTTTTTTTTTTTAAATGAGAATAGTGTCTGTTCAAAGACCCGGCGCAAACGTCCTCATCCATGTCCTTCCTTTCTCCTTTGTGGATCTAACTTGCCGTCTGCAGGAACGAATAGTGAAGCCAGTCCCAAAGAAAGCCCAATTCAAGCCCCCACCATTATCAGCCCGCTTTAATAAAATGGATTTTTTTTTTTAACAAATCGCCTCCTTCCCC
>VXBJ01000486.1:165361-195066 GCA_013400055.1 Nycticryphes semicollaris | reverse complement strand
CTGCTTACCTCGCTGCAGAATGTGCCAAGGCCTGCAAAAGCATACCATGGGGATTATGTTTTTGGTGGTAATTTATGCTCAGAATATATTATCCCTCTTCTACACGATGCCAATTTGTACCTGATAATATGCTTGACCTAAGTGTTGGGTAGTCATTGCCATAAAGAATACCTTCCAGGTGCAAGGCAAGTTTTCCTGTATAGGTAGGCAAACAGCTGAAGTATCAGCTCTGAGAAAGAAAGAAACCTTGATCCCTGCTGTCCTGTTGGGATCGAAGCTTACAAAAACAATAAATGAAAAGACAGTAACTGCAATTATTGATTGTTTCTGATTAATCAATATCAATGACGTGTAAATACACCGGTGGGGGACAGGTACTCAGGGCACAGCCCTGTGCAGGGTGCAGAGGTACTGATGACCTTTCCATGTTTATATTGACCAAAACCACCCTTTGCACGGGGACCACCAGAAACCAGGCTCACCCCCTCACCGGTAACGGCAGGTAACGGGAAATAACGACTGGTAACGGCAGGTAACAGGCCAGGGCCCCGCCCCGCACTGAGGAGGGACAAAATGGCCGCCGCGAGTCGTAGGTCCGCCCCCACCTCCTGCGAGCGCTCCGCCCCGCGTCAATCAGGGCGCAGGGTCCGCCCCCCAGAAGGCGATTGGCTAAGGCGCCGGAAGTGCTGTTGCGGCCAGGGTAGCGCGCGGTGGGGCTCGGCGTGTGACAGGTGGGTGAGGGAGCGGCGGCGGCGGCTGCTGTGGTTCGGCCGGGTCGAGCCGAGCGGGCTCTCTTCCCCGCTCCTGGCCTGCCCGCTGAGCTCCTCCGACCTGTCGGACGGTGTGACTGTTGGTGCGCTCCCCCCGCTTCCGACCACGGCGGCTGCCTGGGCCGCCCACACCTAACAGTGGTTGCGTGGCCGCCTTCAGCACCCCCCTCTTCCTCCCAATGGCCGTTGCGCGTCTGCCTTCAACTCCTCACACCCCACCCCGCTTTTTGGGATAACTGCTCCACTAAGCTCTGTGCAAGACTTTGGGGGGAGGAGGGTGTTTCCCAGGCCCACCCCGCATCAGTTGCTGGGGGGTTTTGGTTGTCCCTTTGCTGCTCCAGTTCCTGAGGCTGTTGGTGTCTTCTCTCTCCTCAGAGGTGCTCCCTGCCACCATGTTTGTACTGGTAGAGATGACTGACACAGTAAGAATTCCACCCTGGCAGTTTGAAAGGAAACTGAACGATTCCATTGCAGAAGAGCTAAACAAGAAATTGGCCAATAAGGTAAAGCGGGGGGTCATGTATAGGTTGAGGCAGGGATCATATCATATCCCTGAGCATTTCTTCCTTGATTTGTTCATAATGAGATGTGCGGGTGAGGTATCACAGTAGTGTAGATGTGAAGGCCATCCCCAGAGACTGAAATATCAGAGACTGTAAACAGAGACAGCCATGTATCATCTCAAAGGAGACATTTTTTTCTGGTGGCTGATGCTGTAATGGGAAGATACTGAGACACCACATGGGGCAGAGAAGCATGGAAGAGGAATGGGAGTGACTGCTGGTTTGTGTGTGGAGTAGCAATCCAGCATGAAGCCTGAAAACAGGATGCAAACTAATTCAGTGGGGGAATTTTTAAAAAGACCGTGTAAATAGACGTAGACCTGTAACTGGAAGTGAAGTTAAGATGTTAATAGCTGACTTGGCCTGGGCTTAGTACTTGAAATACAATGTGGCAGTAAGTATTTGGTCTTTCCTGCAGGATATAAAGTGTTATGTTGTAGACCAGTTTCCCTGTGCAGCCTCTGAGACTGCAGTTAGCATACAGCTCTCAGCAAGAGGCAGGTGCAAAATTCAAAATACAGCTTGTGAACGGAGCTCAAAAGAGCAACCTGAAGTGATCGAGCAGATGATACAGACAGGTCATGAAAAACAAAACTTTTCACTCATCCACTGATAACTAGTAGGTGCCTGAAATTTTGTAGGCTGTGAAGCTTTCTCAGACGTGGCAGATGAACCAAGAGTTCTCGTTTCTGCCCAGTGCTTTTATAATTTAAGATAAAGGCAAGACTAGAGGCTTCTGAGAGTATAACTCTAGCGAAAAGTATGTTTAGCCTTTTGACAAGCTGCGGGGCTGGTGAATGTTGTCTGTGGGCAACTGTTTACTGTCTTGGCAGGTCAAGTTCTCTCACTGCTGACAATTACCCCAAGGGTTTCTGTTTGTAGCGGTGCTCTTCTCAGCGCCAATGAAAACACATCCTCCCATAACACTTAAATAAGTTAAGGGTTCCCCTACAATGCAGTGAGGTTAGGGCTGGGGCTTTTGAAGGTGTGTGCCAAAACAGCCTCCCTCCAATCCTGCTGCCTTTCCGTTGATCTTCTTTTGAAAAGCTGTGCACAGTATATAAATTTGATTGTTGGATTGATTTATTGCTTTTTAATTACTTTTTTTTTTTTGCCTTTGAGCAGGTTGTATACAATGTTGGCCTCTGCATCTGTCTGTATGATATCACAAAGCTGGAAGACTCATACATATTCCCTGGAGATGGTGCATCACATACCAAAGGTATATTCTTGTCCTCAGTTGGGTAGTTTTGCAGAAGGTTAGTGATCTGGAAATGTAAACTGAGTTAACTTGTTGGGGAAAGTAAATTTAAAGGACCTTCCTGAAGTTCATAGTCTTAAATCTGTTCCTGTTAGGAGGGCAATAGGAACAGGGTAAAAGTCTCTTTCCTTTGTGTTTTTTGGTTGCAAATACAGCTAAATACAAATAGCCACTCCTGTCTGCCTTCTCCAGCAGCCCATCTCTGTTCTACAGTTAGAGCCCTATGTGGCAGATAAGGAAGGGGTTAATTTAATTGAAAATTATTAGAAATCTGCACATGGAAAATAAGTAGCATTAATTGTTCTGCGTTTGTCTAGTATTTTTTTCTTTTTGAAGCTTGTTTTCCCTAGCTGGAATGTTGAAATGTGTTTCTAAATATAACATGGTGCACAGCATTTCATGCTGGTTTCCTAGCTGGAAGTTTTGCAAGTTTTTTGTTTGAGACTTAGACAGATCTGGTTCAGCATACATTTCTACTGCCTTTTATTTTTTTATTATTTTTTTAGCAAAAAATTACTAATTTTTTTTACTTTGACTTTTGGCAAGTCTGCCTGAGTAGAAATTGGAAGTACATGTAAATTTCATATATATATATGTTGTTGGGGTTTTTTTTAAGTTGAGTTAAGTTCTTTGAACTGGAAAGATAAGTGCTATTTTCTGGCTTCCATTTTCAGTGTGGAAGCGTAGCTTGAGCAAATGAAATGTTTCCCATTAGAAGGGAGCTGGAGTGACTGTACATGGCTGCCCTTGTGTAAATTTTATCTCAATTCCAACACAACTCCCTCCTTGCAAACAAAAGCTTCTCTAATACTGAAGGAGGGTGGCAGGTGTTCCTGCTTGCTTTAATCTCCATTCAGCTGGTTAACTTTGAATTACTGCTTAAACTGAAAACAAGAGAATATATTGTCTCTGAGCTCGGGGGAAAAAAAGTCACCTGCTTTCAGAATGTGGGATAGCACTCCTTCTGTAATGTACTGCCTGACTTCTGTGTAAAAGAGGAGCACAGAATATGGATGCTACATTGCTCATTAGCATTGTTTTGCTAAGATTGTCTTAGTATAGTTTTCTTAGAATATATAAATTACGTTAGACACGTTATTTTATTTAACCGGGATGAAAAATGCAGTTATGTTAGAGAATCTTATTTACTCTGATAATACTTGATATCAATTATTTCATATAAAGAAAAAGCAGGATTGCTGACAAAGATAAGAAGGGGCAGAAATCTTACAATTTCAGCTGATATCTTGGCCTTGAAGCATTGTGCAGGAATGCTCACATCCAGAACTGAAGCAGAGGTTGTGCTCCCTGTTCCTCATTTATGGTTTTATTCTGTGAACTTCAGCTCTCCCAAGCTTGAAGAGCAGAGAACAGCAGGCTGCTGATCTACAGCTGTCATAAATTCATGCAAACCCTTTAGGACTTTTTTCTATCTAATCAGTGCCAGTAAAGAAATAGTAAAAGAAAGCGGGTAAGCATTTTAGAGGGCAGATAGGATGTGGGATTTTTTGTTTAGATGGCTGCCACCCTGTGGAAGGAGTATAGTTGACTTACATGGGCATAACATTAGTGATTTGTTTTCTTTTTAGTGCATTTCCGCTATGTGGTCTTCCATCCCTTCCTGGATGAGATTCTGATTGGACAGATTAAAAGCTGCAGTCAGGATGGCGTTCACGGTAAACCCCAGCTTCCAATGTTAAGGATACAGAGCTCGTAGGTCTGTTGAGATGCTGTGATTTCAGGATGTCCATTCTCTAGGTCTCTAGGCTGCTTAAAGACGCTCGGCCTCTAGCGCTGCTCTGGTCTGAGGGCGGTTGGTAGTTCGAGCCCGGCTGCTTCCCCTGCCCTCATGGTTTTGTCTGCGCTCCCTTTTCCTTTTGTCATTCATGTGTGTACCCGAGAAGACCAGGCAAGCCCATCTGGAGCCTCGTCTGGATTCATTTTCTCGCTGCAGTTAACAAAACTTAATTTTTTTTAAAGCGAGAGTATCAGCCTGTGTTGGTCTGATACGTCTTCCCTGTTGTCCTCTGCAAATTCTCGGTTGTTTCCTGTACCTGAAAACACGGCAGGGAAATGTCTTTGTGAGCACAAAGTGCTGTTAGATTCGTGGAATACGTAATTGATGAGTTGTTTTCCTTTCTGGTAGGAGCGAGCTCCTCTGCTCAGTTGTTAAGTTGGGACAATAAGATTATGGCGGGGGCGTTTGTTGCTGAATTTGGGCATGTCCACTCTGATAAAACTCAACACGAAATCTCGAGGGGGAGATGGGGGGCTGTTCTAACTTTATAGTGGGTCTTTATTTAACGTGTTATATCTGTGATTTCTAAGCTCTTTTCTGTCACAGACCTCTATAGCATCTGACTCATTTCTTGGAACGCTTTCATTCCCAATCCTGCTACAAACAGCCTTTTCCTTTCCCAGCGGGCACGAAGACTGTGCCCTCTGTTGCTGTATGTACTTTCAGCTGGGTGGTTGCTTTGCTGCCAGCTGAAACCGAGCGTTGTGGCTCACAAAGTAATTCCTGCATGATCTCAGATGTCCTTCCTGAAAGAGGAAGGAGAGTGAGTCTAGAAACGCCTTTCAGGAATGGCTGTGGTACATCATCTGCGACGAAGCGTTTCATTCTTAATCAAATTATTTTCTCCACAGTTTCTATTGGATTCTTTGATGACATTGTCATCCCACCAGAATCCCTGCAGCAGCCAGCTAAGTTGTATCCTTTGATCACCTTGGATAACTTCACTACTTCATTTCAAAAGATTGTGCAGCGCTGGCCCAACAGGCATTCACTGCTGCAACAATGAAGGTGCTCAGTGGCAGAAGCTGTGAGCTGTTGTGTCGGGCAAGTCCCGCAGACCGTTATCACAGCTAGACAGGCCTCACGCTCATTAGGTTTTGCAGGATCATTGTGCTCGCTGCTCGAAATGAATGGCAATGGCCCCCAAACAACCGCACTGTAATCCCTGCCGCTGGTCTTGGCTGCTGCTGAAGACAAAAACGCCGGTTTTCCCGCATCGTGTAATGTCTAGGTACACGGTGTGTCTAATATACGTATTTGTGATAGGTGAGGTCTTCTTGTGGGTTCGAGGGGGGTTGGTTGTTTGATTCAGTTGGGTTTTTTTTGGCCCAACTCTGCCCAGCAGCGGGAAAATCAGAAACAAGACCTGGGCTGTGGAGGTGATGAGCTGGGACAGTACATTGCGGTTGGAGAAATAATTGTGGGGGAAAAAAGGCCTCTTTCCCAAAACTGTCAGAAAGTGATGTGTCAGGTGGAATGCTGATTGTTTCCCTCCTTAACCCTTGGTGTGGCCAGCGATGAAGCAGAGCAGGTGTGGGTGTGGGAATACGAGACGGAAGAAGGGGCCCATGACCTTTACATGGACATCGGGGAGGAGATCCGCTTCCGAGTCGTGGATGAAACGTTCGTCGATACGTCACCGACGGGTCCGAGCTCTGCAGAGGCCTCCACTTCGAATGCCCCAGAAGAAGTCCAGAAGAAAGAGGCGCCCTACACTCTTGTGGTAACTGTGTGGACAATTCATAGAGCCTTGGGAACGCTGTGGTTTATTTGATGTTTAAAATAGCATCCCTTTCCCAAGGAAGTGATTGCTTTAGGCTGAGTGCGAAGCAAAGAGAGTCACAAAATGAAAGGAGTGGAAAAGGGGAGAAACAAGATTGTCCTTGTGGTGGCTCTCTCTTTGCTGCGTGTGTTCCTTGGAAGCAGCCAAACAGTCTTTCCCGTGCAGTGGTTTGGCGTAAGCCCCACCTGAGCACGGGGCAAGAGACGGACGGGTCTGCACCGATGAAAGCTGTGTTTTCTCACAGCCTGGAGTACGTTGGGACAGTCGAGAGGTGGAACGGACAAGTGCTTGATTTTTCAAGTGTTGAAGGTTTGGTGTAAGTGTTGACAAGGTTTAAAGGAATCTAGGCAAGCTCTGATGGGGGGGAAAAAAAGTGACAACCTCATCCATCAGTCGGGGTGGATTTTATTTTATCTTTTTATGCACATATTCCTGTGTTCTCTGTGCAGTTTATAATTGCACGCTCTCCTCTTCTCTCTCTGAACAGGGATCGATCAGTGAGCCGGGCCTGGGCCTCCTGTCGTGGTGGACAAACAGTTAGCTGCAGTCAGAGCCTGCTCCACAGAAAGTCTTTCCGGTGGATGTTTGGGGGATTATGGGATCCTGCTGGTGCTCGTTGCTCCTCTGAAGCTGAATGAGAAATTAGACCTGCCATTCTCTGCTTCCCCTTCAGCTCCCAACCTGCCAGTCGCTTTCAAGAAATGTCTTCACTGATCTGTAGAAGTGAATTTACAGGCACAAAAAAGCCTTGAGCGCAGCAGCAACAAACTCAGCTGGAGCTTTGGTCTCCTGCCCTGGAGGGAAAACTGGGGAGGTCTTTACTTGCCTGAATGAAGAAGGGAGTTGACTTCAGCGGGTGAAAGCAGGAGAGAGAATGCCTGTCAAGGCGGATCACTCCCTTGGGCTGAGAGCTTGGTCTCAGAGGGGTAGAAACCTGTCGGTTTTTTGAGAGGCAACGGGGAAGAAACAGCAAAAGACTGGAGTTAACAGCGGTGCGGGACTCTGCGGACCTGGAAGACGCTGCTGCTGGGCAGGCAGGGGAGGTGGTGGTAATGGTAATGTGCTGCTAAGAACGGGAACTAAACCCATGGATGAAATCAGCCAGAGAACTGGTATGACAGTGGCTTACCCACAAGTGGCTCAGGCTCCGTGAAGATGACCACTGTGGGAGGCTACAGGCTGCTTAGTGCGCTGGATGGAAATACTTTATCGGGTGGGCTGTATTTATGTAGAATGAGCTAAACTTTGCAGGGGTTTGACTGAAAATACATAATTATGAACTGGAATTGAACAAGGCTGCTTTGAGCAAGTTAAATACTTGTTTGGGAGGGGGTGTGTTAAGACCAGAAATGGAATAAATAGTAAAACCCACACAGCCCTGCCTTCCTGTACAATTTGTGGGGAAACTATTAGCTTCCTGCCTAGCAGGAAGGAAAAAAGTTGCCTCCTGCAGTTTTAGCTACTTGGATTTCAAGGCAGAGAGTGTTGAGACCAACAATTTGCTCTGCTCTAACAGCCAATAACAAACAATTGCCATCAGCCTCCCTGACAGCAGTGAAAGGGAAAGGGGGAACAAAACAGGGAGTAAAATCTATGCAGGGCCCGTTGCCAAGCCAGTGATGTTGCACGTAATTACAAAGCCAGCCACGTTTGGCAGGAAGGGACTATAATTCCCTGGGATAGTGGGTCTGCTTAACCTCCAACTGGGAAAACAAAGGCCGAGTCGCCAGTGCCCTCCCTGCAGGGCTGTTAGAACCCCTTAATTCTGAACTGTTATTCCTGGTGCGTTGCCCTAATTAAAAGGGAGCCTAAGAATCCTTTAGGTTCACATAGTAACTGAGGTCCATCTGCGCAGACAATAAGCTTGCTGAATGCCAGCTACGGAGCGGTAGCGCTCAGACATGCAATCAGCTCGACACGGCGGAAACAGAGTGTTTGCAGAACCCCCCAGCTGTTTGGAGAGGTGGAAATTTGGGTGAAGGCACTTAAGAGCTTCACCAGCCAGAGGTGGCTTCCACCCAGACTGGATCCAGGGGCAGGAGAGCAGCCCAGGTACCTCCAAAGGAGCTCTTGTGCGCAGCTGCCATTCCACAGACTCAGAGCTCCCAGGAGCACAGCGAGGTGGTAGCTCCTGTGTGGTTTTACGGGCTGATCTAACGAGACAGCCCTCAACATCACTCCCTTTACTGTAGGAGAAGGCAAGCTGCGCTTGAGGAAGCTCATCTACTGCACAGCGCTGCAAAAGCCTATAAATCACTTGTTCCTACAGCAGTGATGACAAACCTGCAAGTGTCTCTGTCACCCTGGAAAGGAACGTAGTGGGGAAGGTGGTAGTAGCCATCAGCGTTGCCTGCAGTAGGTTGATGTCAAGGGGTAAACAATGCAAGATGGCATTGGCTGGGGTTTTTCCCCCCTGTGTTTTTGTGCACAGCAATGATTTACAGAATAATAACTGGGCCGGTACCATCTCCTGTCTCCCAGAAGTTCTTTCCCACTCTCCCAGGGGAGCAGGGGCTGAAGAGCAGGATTGTGGATATAATGACAGGAGGCAAAAGGGATGGTCACATTCTTTATTTTCATTCTATTTCTTTAGCCATCAGTAAAGTGAATGGGCAGAAAACAACCAACTGAGCAGACAAACCCACCTTAGCCGGTTATTTCCAAATATAAATAACTGTGGGACAACCGAAATTGAGCCAAAATAGAAAAAGGGAGCTGGGGAGTTTTAAAAGACAAAAGTAAGCTTAGCTGCACTCCCTTTTCAAAGTGTCAGTGAAGAGGAAGTGCCATAACAAAACCAAAACAAAAAAAAAAAAAGGAAGCTATGGTTACATTTGATCAGATGTTTATCCCGACAGTCGGCATGGAATTGCACTTTCATGACAAATGCCAAAGCTGAATCGAGTCCAGTGCACTGGGGGGCATTTCATTGTGCGCACTTAGCTTGATTTCTGCTGCAGCTCCTTCATTCTGTTCAGGGCGCTGCCAGCTTGAAACCACTCGATCTGCGACTCGTTGAAGGTGTGGTTCAGCAGGATTGTTTCTTGGCTCCCATTGGGATGCTTGATGATGCATTTCAGAGGCTAAAGGAAGAAGACACTTTTTATTTCCTCCTCCTCCCCGTTTCTCTTTCAAAGGAGCCAAGTTCACTGAAGCTTCTCACAGGAAAATTCCCACATGTTTTTAAAGGGTTGAAAATGGAATATTATGGTTCGGGGTGGGTGCAGTTCCTTCTAGGGAGCACTCGTGCTTAAAGCATGAATTCCTGAAGTCCAGGAATTCAGAATGTCACACCAGGGTTTCTCTTCAAAATAACCCAATCTGGCTCTGCCCTTGCTCTCTAGACACCCCCGGACCACTGGTGCAGTGTCACCTCTGGCTGGCAGGTCACACTGCCCATGGGGGCCTGTGCTGCTTCAAGGCCCCGAGGACACACTTCCTGTCACTGGCACATCCCTGTCCCCTCATTCCCCCCCCCAGATGCAAATGACAAGAGTCCCCGTTACCTTTCCAGGCGCAAAGTCTGCCAGCCCTACGATGCTTAGCTTGTCCACAGGATGGATCTTGTTGTAGTCCGCTGGATCAGCGAAAGTGAGGGGGAGCAGGCCTTGCTTCTTCAGATTGGTTTCTGTGGAGAACAAACCACCGAGCGCGACTGTAACAACACGCTGCAGGGGATGAGGATTGCCTTCTGGCCGCCCAGAGCTTCTCAAGAGCAGTATTCCAGCAACAATTACTATGTTTGGAGCAAAATAGGCCTATCTGCTGGTTGTGGCATATTTAATTAGATCCATAACGGGATTCCTGAGCAGAGGGACCGTGTGATCTGTCAGCAGATGGGATGCGTGCCCTTGTAGGTGTTGAGCCCTGGGGCGAGGTGAACACCGCTTCCACCCAAACCAAATACATCCCGTTTGCACACCTCACAAGGGAAACCCGACTCACTCACCGTGGATTCTGGCAAAGCTCTTGGTGATGATCACCCTGCCCCCCAAGTGACGTGGCTCCAACGCCGCGTGCTCCCGGCTTGATCCCTCGCCGTAGTTTTCATCCCCAATAACTGCCCATTTGACACCCATTTTCTGTGACAAAAGAAACAGATGTACATTTCTGCGGTCACCCAAGTGAGGAATTAACCATAAATATCCACCCAGGCATCTAACTTCAGAGCTACCCTACTGACATTGCTGTGCCATGCCACCTTCTCCCAGAAGGCTCCTTTTGGTTCCGAGGAAGGCCAAAAATCAAGGGATTAAGTGCTTCACAGCCGTTAGGCACTGCCATCCTTCGCTAACGAGGACTGAAGAGGATTGCCCTTGAGACCCCGAGCAAATCCTTGTTTGCACCAGGCACAATCCCTGCTCTACCGAAAGCAATACTGAAAACTAACTTTGAGCTACTGGAAGAATCAAGCTGAGATCACTGCCACGCTCTCCAGAGGGTAAAAGGACATTTCTTGAGGTTCTAAGCCAAGTCTTAAAGAATGAAGGGGATGAGCTTAGAATTATTTAAGCATTAGACTAGTTACGGGTGAAACACTCCAGGAGGCGAGATTTAGCTACAGTCTGATAACACCTGTGGCATGTAAGGTGTGCAGTGCCTAAAGGAGTTCTTCCCCTTTCATTTAGGATTTCTGGTCCCTTCTGGATCACACGCTTCTCCTCCTTCTTCCTTGTAGCAAGTAGAGAGAGAATCTCCTACAGGAACTGCCATCATCAGAGTAATTCCCAAGAAAAAGCCTCAACGCTGAGTGAATCCACAGCTGCTGTAACTTGAGAGCAGGAGGGTGAGATCCACAGTCTTGGCACAGGCCGCCCAGACTGTAAACATCCTCTTAAAAATAGATGCATCAAGGGAAAAAAAATCTCACCTTGTAGTAACGGGCTGTGTCTGGGACTGGCCCAAACTCCTGGGTTAATGCATTCCTCACAGAGTTGGCTTTGCCATTTTCAATGTTGATGGCACCGATGAGCAGGTTGTTGGAGATGTTGTCCAGATGGCCACGGAATTTCAGCCATGGTCCAGCTGCAGAAATATGGTCAGTGGTGCATTTCCCTTTTACCTAAAAGGTAATAGAAGAGCAGGATGTCTTAGGATGCATTGGTGACTTGACCTTCTCTCAACTTTTTTTCACTATGAGAAGGATCTTCACATCTCTTTAAAGGTGCAAACCCAAGACAGTTGCATCCGTTACAGAACCCAGGCACTCCATGGCAGAACACCGTGGTCATTTTGCATGTTTTGGGTAGGAAGAACATCCCTGTTCCAAGGGGAGGTTACAAAAATGAGCTTAGCCATGACACTTCCTGCTGTCTCCTCACTTCCTTCAGCAGCAGATTCTTCAGGTACAAAAAGCAATTAAGTCTTTCCTGCTACAGCTCAGCCTCCCCTGCTGGGGGAGTTCATCAACAGGCCAAGTATTTCCAATCTGCACATAAGCCTTTTCAGCTTGTAAGACCAGAATTCCCAACCAGACTTAGTGGCCTTCCAACAGGTAAGTCCCCAAAGCGCTTGCAAAGGAACTATGTGTGTCAAACATTTGGGCACAGCTCAGTATGGTCCTCGGGAACCCCTGCAACTCTCTGCCACTGAGAATCAGCAGTGTTCCTGAAGGTCAGTTCCTAAGGGACTGCATTTCAGAACCCATCACTGTATTAACTGAGGTTTTCAGTCTGTTAACTGACCACAGGCAGTGAGGAGAAAGCCATGTCTCCATTAAGAGACTGAAATGCAATGCTTATTGTACAGTAATTTCTCTTTCTATAAAATAGGAAGAGAACCTAAGTAGTGATGGATAAGAAGTTCCCAACTACCACATTTCAGACAAAATGCATCTTAGAATGGTCAGGTATTAGAAATGCTAATTAAAGAACCCATCCACCTTTCCACTGCAGGTGGAAGAATGGGAGAAATTCTGCAGACTGCATGGCACGGGTAGGATCGCATTACATGGTATAACAAACTTCATTTTTCATGGCATTAGCTAACTACTAGCCCAAAGGAGAAAAGTCTCTTAGTTGTAATAGAAAGAAGGTTATAATATCAGAAGGGAGGAAGGAAGGTTCTTGCTTCACTTTCCATACCAATGCATTTGTAGGGGAGAAAATCACAGACAGCTCAAAGGCACATTCAAAGCTTCTAGCAATTGATGTGCAAACCCCCGTTTGAGCAATCCTGTCATAGCCAGCATTCTCTGTCTTTGCTCCTGACCTTGATGAGGATCAGCATGTCTTCCAGATCCTTCCCATCCCACTTATCGAAGGGCTCAAGAAGCTGGAGGCGCTGGCTGGTGGGGCTCACATCCACATGCTGCCCACTGCCATCCTTGGGAGGGTACTGATAGGTGTCCTGGCCTGGGTCAAATTCCTTCCAAAGAAGAAAGGAGAATCATCAGCCACAGCCATCCCCAACAGCACATGAAGAGAATAAGCCAGTAGAGGCAACTGCACCCATTCTGGTTTTAACACTAAGGAAGAGGTCAGTGCATGCAAGCTCCCTTACGACATATGAAACCCCACTAGTGACAGGTCTTCCCCCATCTGTCTCCAGACAGAGCAGTTACCAGCTTGGGCAGCTCATCTGCATCAGGTGCTTCTAGTTTAAACTTCTTCCCATCTGCTCCTGTCAGGTAATCTGTCTCAGGGTTAAATTTTAGAGTGCCAGCAATGGACAGGGCTGTGACAATCTGAAAGAAAAAAAAAATACAAATTTATAGGCATATTCTACCCACCCCATTTGGAAGTCCTGTGCCTGACAGTCTCAAAGCCAGCAGCCAAGCTACAAACCAAGCTACACCAGGTTTCTTCTGCAGGCAGAGGAATTGGCTCCCAAGACAACCTGAACTATCCCAGAACTTCCCTCTCGCTGTCTCTTACCTCTGGAGAGGTCACAAATGCATGAGTCTCTGGATTGGCATCATTGCGGCCTGTGAAATTCCGGTTGTAGGACGTAACTATTGTGTTTTTTTCTCCTTTCTTGATGTCCTTCCTATGAAAGAGACAAATGTGGTCAACAACTCCAAAGGGAATATTGCTTCTAGATGTCTCACTGCTAAAATCCCCCAGCTTTGTCGGTTTTGGTAGCAATCACTACCTTTTGGCAACATGAATCAGTGCCTGGACATGTTTTCTTCCCTTAAGCAGAGACTAAAAACCAAGGACAATGCAAAACCAAATCAGACACTGATTCCTGGAGCAGTTTAAAATAGCCCATGTTGTGCACTGTTCAACTCTCTAAACAATAATCAACTAAATACATTGCCTTTGGACATCCTCCTGTTAGCAGTGACAAAGCCACGTAAGAATATGTCTCCCATCCCTTCTATTGGGAGTTTTCCTCCCTGTCACTCCAGTGACTGAAGTGGGACCAATTCACTTTTCCTATTTTAAAAGGACCATACAAACTCCAGCCCACCTTCTCACAGATAACAAATCTCCCCCCCCCGTGTTTTGTCTATCAGATGTGGCCACACTTGTGGCCTCTCTGCGGTTACATTCATTTAAAGGCTCAGTATAAATCTACAGTCTTTCATTTCTCTTCCTGCAGCGCATATTGGACAGCTACAGCCAATGAGTTTTTAAGCATTTACTTTTAATTTCCAGTGTGTTATAATTATAACCAAATTTGGCTTCACAGAGCACTTTAGGAACTAGAAGACACAAAGGTGGAGTGAGGTCTGTCTTTCACTTTACCTGTCCCACTGGCCGATGCACGGCCCACAAGCATTGGCAAGAACCAGCCCTCCAACATCTCGCAGGATTTGCGCCTGGGAGCAGAGAACAACTTTGTTACTAGTAGAAAGAATGGAACAGGTCTCTGGGTTTGCTTTTTCAGGGGAAGAGGACACCTGCCTTCCAACAGAAAGCACCAAGCCTGCAAAAACTCCCCTCCTTGTTTCACTTGCAAGTTTTGAGTCGCTTCTATAAACACATGGAGTTTGATCGCATTAAAGCTGTATGTTAAGACTGGGGAAGAGCACGAGGTGACTTGCCATGATGTTCCCACTCTCTTCCTACTTCAAATTGAGCAGCTACTCACAGATATTTGACTGAAGGGCAGTGTCTGGGTCTGATTAATATCCTGTGCACTTCCTGTGTAAGGAATTGGTGAAAGTGCAGGAAAGTGTGTCTGCTCCATCTGTTCAGGAAACGATTCAATTAGGAGGGCAGCTGTTAAGGAATGGCATGGCTGTGGACTTGGCTGGAGGAGGCATTAAGCATTGGCTGGACATATCCACAGGCCATGCTGTGACAGCATCTAATATTTACTAAATACTAGGACTAAGTAAAACATCATTTTCTTCACTGGAAAGGGGAGAAAGAAGGTGTTGGTTCCTCTACAGAAACACTCCTCTTAAATGAAATACGAGTTTTGCCATAAGTTTGGTCTAAAATGGGAACAACCTTCTGACAAAGGGCGTGCTCACATCCTAAACTGATCCTAAACTGTTCTTAAAGGAGAAAACTGGCTTGCAGGTAGGTGCTAGCCCTTCATCAGCCATCCACAAAATCCCAGAAGCATGAGGCACCCCTTGCTATGCATACTGTTACCTCCTCAGGGCCTCAGTTTCCAATAACTGTCTCCTCTCTGTCCAGTTCCAATTCCACTCTTATATGCCCAGGTAGTAAAGATACCAGGTCAAAACACTGCCAAGGTGACAGCAAGACCCGCAGGCTGGTTACTACATCAGTAATTGCACCTCCAGTGATAAGTGAAGACAAAGTTTAAGGGGTTTCCATTAGTTACCTCTGGACTCCTAAGTACTGTTTGGAAGAGAGTTCAACACTTACTGTTTTGAAGTGTAAAGAGCAGCCATACTCACATAACCGTCTCTTTCAATGGTGGCACGGATCTGCTCTGAGCCTGGTGTGATTGTGAACTTCGATTTGCACTTCAATCCATGCGCGAGTGCTTGTTTGGCCACTGCAGCAGAGCGTCCCATGTCCTCATAGCTGGAGTTGGTGCAGCTGCCAATCAAGCCTGCGGTGGTTGACAGAAACAGGGAGGTGGTTACCACAGCCCTGGTTCTAGGAAACTTCTCCCTGAGCCATCTCTCAGCAGAAAAAATAAGGGACAACTACCTTTTCTGTTGACAAGGAATAGGAAACAGTTTCAGGTACTAACACTGCCAAGCCTCCCAACAATATGCTGCAGTCACAACCAATCCTCTGTCCCACTTTGGAGGCTGCACAGTCAGAACACACCACCTGGTCACTAGTCTGGTTATTTTACAATGTCCAAGTGTCACCTACTCACACTTTGGTTAAGCAAATTACCACAGAGAGGTGTTGTTTCACAAAGGCAGAAAAGGCAAGATGGCAAGAAACAGAAGAAATGATGAAAAAAAAAGTATCCTCTATTACAGTATGAAGGTCACATGAGGACATCCTGTATCATCCTGACAGCATTCTGGTGCTAACCAGCAAAATACAAATTATCTTTTGGTTACAGCTGCTCTTGATCCTGTTTGTAACACCATCAAATAACAGATTTTCCCCACCTGTGGCCTTTACAATGTATTTACATTCTTTTCATTCCCCTAGTGAGCAATACTTGAGAAGCTAGCCAACAGGGTACCATCCCACAAGTGAGCATATAAATATCCAAGTCTGCTCTTCAGGAAAGCAAGTACTAACATTACTACGTCTTGAGAGCTCAACAGCCAACTGCTGGGAGGACTGACAACCATGCTTCTGACAGATCTTTGCACAGACAAATCCATGCAACAGACTTTTAACAAGAACAGGTAACATCCCTGTCAAACCAATCCTTCAAAAGTTTCCAAGAAAAAACCCAACCAAAACCCAGACTTGTCTGCCTCTTGAGGTTAAAAACCCTCCAGATATCCCAGATGTCATCCCACACACCCAGCCCAGGTGGTCACTGCTCTTCACAGCAAATTCCTACGGCCGTGAACAAATGACACTGTATGTCAAAGGACATACAGCAGCAATAAAGGATTAGATCCCAAGCTATGTGACCAACCACTTATCCCAAGACTGCAACATTTATGCCACAAGGACGAAGACAGAGGAAAGAGCAAACGCTACCCACCAACTCTGATATCAACAGGCCAGCCCTCCTTTTCTGCCACAGCACCAATATCTGACACAGGGTGCGCCAGGTCTGGTGTGAAAGGTCCATTGATATGCGGTTTCAGCTTTAAGAAACAGTGACAAAGTCAGAAGTTACAGTAGCCAAGAAAAACCCCCAAACACAGCAGCAAAACAATTCCTTTCGTAGAGCTATCTGCAAGCTGTTTAAATAGGATTCTCCTACACGAACACCAGAGCAGAAGCTGTTGTGAAGCAGATGTGTTTTTCGTATGTTCTAGCACAGCACCAGGGGTGTTGCATCAAACTCCCAGCTTGGTCCTCATTCACACAAAACAGAGTCCCATTATACCATCCCAGATGGCAAGCAGGAAGGAAGCCTTACCTCACTGAGGTTGATTTCTATCACCTGGTCATACTGACAACCAGAATCCGGTACCAAGTGTTGCTGGAATTCATCTGCCAGTGCAGCTATGTCTGGAATAAGAAAAGAGGGAGATGTGACAAGTGCAACAAATAAGAGGGCAAAGAAAAAGCTTGGAACAGCTAAATGCAGGGGAACCACTATATACTTCCCCAGCAACTTCATCTACAGACTCCCTGCTTGCATCAGATGATGTGTGAGACCATGCCAGGTCAAAAGTCACATCAGACACCACTGTAGGAGGACGCTGCTCAGAGAATGCACCTTCATTTGAACCCAAACATCTACCCACTTCAACCCCCAAACCCTCTTACCAGCTCGTCCGGTCTTGCTCAAGTATTTCTTCATCCGTGCATTGTAAGGGAAGACCGACGTGGTAGCTCCGATTTCTGCCCCCATGTTACAGATTGTTGCCATTCCTAGAGAAGGAGTGGGAGAAGAGCCATAGGGTCAATGAGAACGTCCAAGGCCATCAAACTCTCCAAAAGTCCGCCCATGGAAAAGACAGCGAAGCCAAGAGAGATCAGGGCATTAGTCACAGAAACCAAACTCCACAGCAGAGAGGACACACTGACTACATAATGGCTGGTTTGGCCCCAGATGCTTCTGATAGATACAGTGCCTGCAACCAGCCTTTTCTCCAAGGAAGGGAGCTGAAAACTACACTGATTCTTGCAGATACTGGAAGGGATGACAGAAAATCCCATCTGCACTGAGGACCAATATATATTTACAGCAGTGACCAGTGGCTCTGCTACCTTCAATGAGTGTTCTGTCCCTCCCTACAATCTCAACTTTATGGCAAGAGACAGAAATTCATGAGAAACTTAATGGATTGAATAAAAAGCTTCTGGTGATGGAACACAACAAATGCCCTCCCTCCCTGCCCCAGGATTTGCTCATGGCTCTGGCATCATCCACACCTTTCAAGGACACAGCAATGAAGCTGTGGAAGATGCTGTTTTACTTTTAATGAGCCAGAAGCAGATATCACAGGTCAAGTTGCTCTGATTTCACCGAAGAAAAATCCCAAATAGCTCTCAGTTTGTAAAACAAAATATTCCAAGTTGTAGCCATGCAAATGGAGAGGAAAAGACCAGCTTGAAGACTACACTTCAAGACAAAGAAAGGGACACTTTTTGTAATTTGGTCCTAACTAGTACCACTACAGACAACTGCAATTTTTGCTTGTTCAAGTTCAGCACCCAAGACCCCCAATTACTTAGTGTAAGACTGCATGTTACAACCTGCTGCTTTCTGGTTTCCCCTCTGGCCTGCTTTTCTAAAAAGCTTTTTCTTTAGCAACTGTCACACAGATATCTCCTTCAACCTGTTTCTTTCCTCTATCCAATGCCTATTTTGGTCTGAAATGAAAATGTCATCCTTTATCTTTGACATCTCCACCCTCTAAGCATACACCAGAATACCTCCACCCTTGCTCTTATCCTGACACAGCATCTTCCGGGATTCTTCACAATTAACCATTTAGTGTTCTCAAACTCAGAAGAAGATTTAATGGAGTGAGGTCACTTTTTCACCTAGAGGGGATGCTATCTCGTTACACTGCTCTCACCCACTCTCCCACTTTGCTGTGTACTAACAGCCTGGCCTGCTTCTTGGAGAACATTTAGTACTTCTTGCCTTATTCCCCTCCCAGCTTCTACAGACAACTCAACACCCAGGTCCAACAACAATCCGCTCAGACAAGAAATTTGTGTTGTCTTACCAGTGCAAGAGATTGAATCCACACCAGGCCCATGGTATTCAATGATGGCACCTGTCCCACCTTTGACAGTGAGGATGCCAGCCACTTTCAGGATCACATCTTTAGGAGAACTCCAGCCTGAAAGCTTGCCAGTCAGTTTTACACCAATAACCTGAGCAGCAACAATGGGGAAAAAATTACTAATCAATACTGACACCATTTCCTGTCAGCAGCAAAAACAATTCTTCTGAATTTTTCCAAAGAATCTGCGTGGTTACAATACCAAAAGAGAAAATCCTGAAGTATCAGAACGTGTGCACAGGGGCTGAAGGCACTCACAGGGCCAACTAAAGGGAGATCACTACTCACTGATCTCTCTCAGTCCCTGAATAAAAAGGCTGGAAATGGCAACTCAAAACTACCAATGAATCACAGGCCAGCTGTTTGAGCCGCTGTGTCATTACAAACAAGTACTGTAATGGTATATTATGTATGTAGTGCCTGAAAATCAACACTTCTTACACATCTTGTATCTCAGCCTTCAGATGGAAAACTACTATTCCTTCTGCTCCTACCTTTGGGCATTTGAGCTCCCAAGGGATTCCTGCCATGACATCTACAGCATCAGCGCCACCCACACCAATGCAGATTCCTCCCAAGCCTCCTCCGTTGGGGGTGTGTGAATCTGTGCCGATCAGCATAACCCCAGGGTAGGAGTAGTTCTCCAGAATGATCTGAAAACAAAAATGGATTGTTTCCTTGCTTGTTTTTTGGGAAAGAAGGGGGAAGACAGCAAGAAAGAAAAAAAGAGTTTAGATCAGTTTGCATTTGTAGATTTCAGTAGCAGGAAAGTACTTGTTTTGGACTGGAAATTCCCTTCTGCTTCAAACTCTTTGTGGAGAATGTAATGACAGAACGAGGTACCGAGTCTCAGCCCCACGATCCTTGCTTATCCCAGGATTGTAAGAAAACTTAGCAAGTCATCTCCATTTTTTCACTGGAAGATTCCTTCCTTCCAGGTCAGGCTTTTGCTAAGGTGCCACCTTCATTTGGGCTCAAGAGTCTGCCCCTTAAGTCTGCACACCCTTAACCAACTGCTGAGGAAGTCAGTTCACCTATCCAATGCCAGCGAGATCTTTCATTGTCTTTATGTCCCCACAGCAGAAGAATGTCAACAGGCTCCTCCAATCCATGCTGCCAGCCAAAAGTTAATCCCATAGAAGAATCCCTCACAAATACACCAAGAGGCTGCACTTCCCTTTTTGCTGCTATTGATTCCACACAAGACTCTTCAACTATTAACAAAGCCACAAAAAAACAGCTCTTTAATTAAAAAATGGTGAGTTTTCTATGGTAGTAACAAAGTAGAGAACTCAAGCTAATGAACTTTTCAATGCAGATGTGCCATGACAACATTATGGACAGACTTTCTGGGAAGCACAGAACTCCCAGCACGTGCACCACAGAACAGCTGGGAACAGAACTAAGGTGGCTCTTCTATTGAGAAGACCAAGGCTTTGCTTCTAGTACTTTCAGCTTTATTTGCTTGTAGCTCACACAAATGTACTTGTGAGAGAAAGGTCACTTTGCCAGAGTTGGACTCTGAAACTATACAACATGACCAATTTACTCCAGCCAGAGAAAGTCAGCCATAAGAAAGCTGGTAACCGCAGCATGGAGATAAGCTGCCACGTGACACATGTTACGAGTGGTTTCAGAGCACAAATGACCCGAGGTGTTCCCATAACCTTTTGGAGAGTTCACCTGTTCTATTTCCTTTCTCTGTTGCGTCACACCAAGTTAAGGTAACCTTAGCAACGCATTTTGTAGCTAAGAAAACGTCAGAGAGCTCTCCACTGCACCTAGTCACAAGTTCCCTGCTGACAGGATGCTTACCCAGTCATCCGTTCTCCTCTCCACTCATTCTGCTTTGTGCTGTGCTTCGATTTTTACTGTGACTCAAAGGAACAATGAAAAATATCTACTGGACCCACAAAGCAAATCAGCCAAGAGCAAGTCAGGGAAATCCTGCCAGAGGTGCCGATTTTAAAAAACAAAACCCCTCATTAAGTGGAAAGTTATCTTGGGACAGTCATACTCTTTTAATATGCAAGTGCTATAACAAGAGAATCTCAGACTTAGAAACTGTTGGAAACTGCTTTGCATTTTATTCAAATTCACATAGCAACTAGTTACATGTTGCCATTCTTCAGTACTTAAAGTAAGCTGCTCTGTTTGGTGTCCTCATATACTCTCATGTTTTTTTATGGAACCAAATGCATACAAATTAACCCTAAAAAAAAAATAACAACCCAAAGAAGGTATGTTCCCAAAACTGCTTTCCTTACCCATCAAAAGAAAGTCACGTAAGCTCATGGCATCACCTTACTGCCCCAATCATACCAAGAGGAGGCAGCTCACAAGCAGTTAAGATATTTCAGGCTTCTGCGATTCACATGGCATGCTGTTGGCACTACCTAATCACGCATCAGGTTACAGTTTGTCCAAAATAACCTTTAAGAAAAAACACCGTTGTCCAGATAACAGAGAGAGCAAGAAACCTCACCCCGCCTCAAGGAAAGCAAGTTGTTTCCCTAAGCTGGGGAAATTCTCTGAGGGTTTGCACTTGAGGTCTCTCTTCACCATAAGGTAAGAGTGCTACTGCATGTTCAAAGATTGCAAACGCTTACACACACAGACTTTACCTGGTGAATGATTCCTGACCCGGGTTTCCAGAATCCTACTCCATATTTGGCACCAGCCGTTGCTAGAAAGTTGTACACCTCCTGGTTTATGTCCTGTTCACACCAGGAAACACACAGCATTAGTAACATGTTTTGTTCTTCCATACACCAAGAGCTCATTCCCTTCCCTCCCATGCCTGCCTGTAGTTTACTCCACAGTTTTGTAGCAGCTAGAGGGAGGTGAACATCACTCTTCAAACCAAAAGGGCCTGTTTGCCAGACAGTTGTAACAGGCCATTCAATTTCATTCAACTTGTAAGCTCTCCTAAAGCATCTTTTTTAGTCTCCAATTCCAAACAGCAAAAGGGAAACAGCGCAATTAAAGGAAAACCCTGCCAATAAGGCATTTAAAATGCTATGCTCATTTCTTGTATTCTCAGGGTAGGGTTTTTTTAAATCCATTTCCCTCTCTTCTTCTAGCCCCTCCTTCCTCCTCTGCCAGCTGTTCTTTTTGCTTTACAGATGCTTTGCAGGCATTGCAAAGCCCTTAGATAAGCATTTTGGCTTTATTTTTACAGATTAAGAAATGGAACTGGAAGTTGCTCGCTGCCAGAGGAGCTGGTGGGTGTCATTTCTCATTCTACCAAGTCCCCTGTTCAAGACTCACACAATGCTGCCTTTCTTGCTGCACTACCACCATTATTGGTGGAGGTCACGCTGTGAAAATTGCTTGAGAGAATAACCAGGGTTGCCAAGGAAGTATGACACTATTATGTCCTGATAGTTCTTGGCAGAGGAGTGGCAGAGAAGATAAGATAAGCACTGGGAGGACAGAGTTTCTTAAAGACTGTTCTCATGCAGCTATGCTTCAGAATAAAGAGAACAGGGAAACTGGAGATAATGGAAGAATTGTCTCAGCTCAACATTTGCTGAAGTTTCCCATGAGGCAGCAACAGTTCTTTAAGCCTCGTTTTCCACTGAGAGTCAGGTCACTTCACTCTGTTTGTGCATCCTTCCCCCAGTAAAGCACGCTGATGTGCCAGGAGCAGATCCAAACCACTCTCTGGCTTGCCAGCATTCATTGTGTGCCAACTGGCAGGAGCAGAAGCAGAACCCGGTCAGAAGAAGGCAGGACTTTTACTTGCTCTGCTTGGAGCAGATGGCAAAGGAGGCACTCTGCTCAGCTCGGGGCTGAGAATATAACTGCACTACCAAGAACAAAGTAATAGAGAAAAGGGGAAGACAGGAGGTGAAGGGAAGATCTTATCAAGTCCCAAATTCTTAATTGTACAACTTGGGCACAATCAGGACTGAGAGAAGTGGTGCAAGAACTCCCCAAATTCACTCCCGAGTGGTATAACTTGCTTTACTGTGGCCTGAAGGAGAAAGACACAGAAGCAGTTACTTCAACATCAGGAGTTTCTGAGAATAGATGTGGACTAAAATCTTGAAATGCAGCTAAGCCCCCATAAACTGTTCACTGTTTGCAAATTTTGGTATCAATGTCCAAGGCACAGTTCCTCCTGGCTCTGACAGTGGACTCAGCTAGGTCCACTTGGAGTAACAAGATTTCCCCCACCTCCCTGCTATGCCAAGAGCATGTTCTTCCTTGGCAGATGCAGAGTGGTATCTAGGACAGGGGTGAACGTGTCTATAATTAACAGAAGTCCCTACAGAGGTATAAGCAATAAAACAGTGAGCAGGAAATTTTAAAAAAGGCAGTAAATCAGCAGTTAGACAAACACCACAATGAAATTCCCAAATAAAAAAAAAAAATGACATGCTCCATGCTTCTATACACATTCCTACCCACCCTCGCTCACCCTGCACACGCTTCAGTTAGTGTTCTTCAGCTAATCCCTAGCAATGGTTTGTGAAATCAAAGTAGTTATTCGCCCCCCCTCGAGATACATCAGTGCAATGCAGACACAAGTTAAGTTTCTCACACTGCTATCCTGCAGCATAAAGAGCATAACTCTCTAGAGTAATGTCTCCCCTTTTTATTCCCCCCTTTGAAATAGATTCTTTCTCTTCTCTTAGCTGAAGTATCTTCTCACTCTCCAGAACATACATATGACCTGGGTTTCCATCATTAATGACAGAAGCTAACGATTAGCTTTTCCTACGTTCACGGTCCTTTAAACCATGTAATGGATAAATCCGAGCTGAAAAACTCTTGAAAACTGAAAAATTACTCTGCTTCTTTGCTGCATCTGACCTATCTACAGAGCTGACCACCACAGGCAATCTGTTACTATATCTGATTCATGGCTGTGCTTCTTGGGGGGGGGGGGCTGGAATAAAAAAACCATCTCTTTGACTGCAAAGAGGCTTTCAAACATACAGAATTAAAGTCTCTGAGATAGTGACCTTGGCTCTTCGAAGATCCTTCTCACCACCTGACTGGGCTTCGATGAGGTGATCACAGTGGATGGTGGAAGGCACAGCCACTTTTGGCAACCCGCTGCTGATGAACTGTAGCATCGCCATCTGAGCAGTGGCATCCTGCATGGCCACACGGTCCGGCCGCAAGCGCAGATAGGTCTTGCCTCGCTCAATCTCCTGTTTTGCTGGGTCATCCAGGTGCCCATATACAATCTTCTCAGACAGGGTCAGGGGACGGTCAAGCCTGGGGAGAAGAATTTTAGTATCTGCCTCTCATGAACGTCAACATTTGCCCTTTTAAGCATATAACTATAGCACTTCCCTGTATCACTCAGGCTGTTAAGAACTATGAACACACAGAAACTTGCATGCTCTTACACTGAAATACCAACTGGCAGACGGCTAAAACAAGGGCTCAGTCCAGAAAGGTCAAAGGTATGTGGATTGATAGAACTTTATGCTTTCTTATATAATAAAAGAAATATCAACTCTGCCCATTTCTTGAGTGAAAACTCAGGAAGCAAATGTGGAGGTGAGACAGAGGTCAGACAGGCTCAACTCACAAATACCAGGTCCCACAGCAAGCAAGTACAACTAAGTAGAGTTTCATGACCTCAGACCTTTCCTCTTGCAGCTGTATCAGTTGAGGAACCTATTTATGTCAGTGGTGAGATCTTCTGAGAAGTAACTAAGTAGATACAATGACTTGAAATGAGAGCTACCGCATTTAACAAAGGACGCAAAGACTGAAGGACTTGTCATACAAACCACTGCTGAGGTAAGTGGAGCAGGAAGGACAACTTAGCAGGCACACAAGCCTCTATCAGCAGATTAAGGTCACCGTGTTTACATATGCTACGAATTCCTAGCCCTCCTTTCCGTGTCTAACACCTACGGTGGAACACAGGAGAGCATTCACTGTGGAAACATAGCGCAAAGGAGCATTAGCCTATAATGACCACTGCCCACACGCTGCTTCCCCAGAAAGGAGCATGGGCCAACATCAAGGCTTCTCAAAGAGGGCATTAAAGAGGACATAGCCCTTTCCAACATCTTCTCTGTACTGGCCTAGTTCTCTGCATGTCACAGCGCTTCATCGTCACACCTTCAATACTTTCCACAGTGCTCCACCACTACGGGGAGACACTACAACTCATGCTTCACTACAATTCCAACTGCCACTGCTCAAAGCTCCTCTCACTAGCAAATATTCCCTGTGCCAGGGCCCCATGACATTTTCTTCCTCCTCTCGCGTCACTGCAGAGCTAAATTCTGCACATTGACCCCTCACCTCCTCCACTCTTACCTCTTACGGACAATGTTGATGTTCTTCTCCAGCTTTTCATAATTTATGTGTTCGTTAGGCTCAAAGTGGCTCATGGCCACCTTGGCCCGCTGGCACAGGACAGGAGCAACATGGTAGCGTCGTATCCCACTATTCAAGGCATGCTAGAAAAAAAAAAAAAAGAGAGAGAGTATTAGCCCTGGAACCTTGCAGAGTGAATTCTATACCATATCAATAAACCAATTGTTTTTCTGTTGTTATTCCTGGGATTTTACAGCTGAGGAACAGAAAAAACCACAAAGGTTTTTAAAGGCACCCAATGAAATTTTGATTGTACAATACCATGTATTATGTTAAACAGCCATGACACCAGGCTACACACAACAGGTAGCATTTACCAAATTATTTTACATTTCTATTTATAGCACCAGATAACTTACTCTTTCAGTGAGAAATCTGGCTTCAGGCAACGCTGAAATAATTCTTAAGCAAACACCAGTTAGCTACACTCCTGACATATTACAGCCACGGTGCAGAAGACCCTACATAGCTTCCAAAGCAAACTAACCCTAAGTTTGTATTTGCTCACTGGTATTGAGTTTATATTGAAGGACTGGCAGGTGACACAGCACAGGACTTAGTAGATACCTGCCTGATCCACCATCACTTACTAAGCTCCCTATGCAAGGTTCCTGCAGGCTGTCACAAAGCTTATTGTATTTTCATGTAAGGTGAGCTGCGTTTCAATGGTACCAAGAGTGATTTCGAGGTACATGCCTGGTCTACGATGTCACACAGAGCAGGAGAAGGGCAAGTTGTGGAACAAACACATCAGCTTCACCAACCTGGCTGTGCAGATCCACATGCTATTTATCTCCAGTCTCACAAAGGCATCCTCACCTTTCCCCTAAGAACAGCCTTGAACTTGCCCCACAGGTGAGTTAACAGCAGGACAGATGAACTACACTGCAGGCTGAACACACATCAGCAGAAAATGCCATTTAAAAGAAGGGAAAAAAAAAAGACAAAATTTCCCTTGGCAGCCTCCAGAGTGAACCAGTTCCCTAGAATAGGGGAGAAGGGCAGGCTATGGCGAGGCACCTTTACACCACCTGACCTAGAAGAGAGAGGTCAGTGCCAAGGTTAAAAGGCTCTCACGCAGCTATAAAAACTGAGTCAGAGGACAGCCTCCATAAAAACTTCCAAGGATTTGGCACATGCATTTCTTACATCCTCTGAAAGTCTCAGTCATCAGCACTAGAAGTGTGGAAAAAGACTGAAGAAAAGAGTTCTACCTCTTCCAGTATTACCCTTTAATCTTAATCCTGTTTTGCCTACTCATCCTCTTCTTTAGTGTTACACAGTTTTGATAGATACAGGTTAATAAACATAGCAGTATTGCATTAAATAACCCCTTTTTTATGTTTGACTGTAAATCAGCAAATATTCCTTGCACAGAACACAATCATAGTACCCACCACTGTTTTTGTGTTATAAAAAATACTAGTCAGTTCTTTAGGTCTGTTGAAGTATTTTTATTTTTTCCCTGTGAATACACTGTGTATTCACTCCCTGGGAATATTTTTTTCCAGTTTTCTTGTTACCAGCATTGAAAATGTCCGAAATAATCACGACCAATGAGACAACGTCACCAATTTTTATCCAAATCTCTTGTTTTATTATTGTCCTTTTGGTAACGTTTTTCATACCTTACACAAGAAAAAAAATTGGAAAATCCAGGCGAGATCATAATAGTGAGCACACTAGCAGTAAGGTTGTAGATTGCTTTTTTATCAAACAACCTGAAGCTATTAGATATACTGCTTTCAGTAGGAGCAATACAGACCTACAGCAGCTGCATACCATTTTCATTTAAAAAAAAAAAAATCTGAAGTGAACATGGCAGTACAAGACAGGGCATTGCTCCTCCAGGAATACAAATGAAACCCAGTCGTCAAATTTCACTGGGCTGCACTTTAGAACTTCCAGAAGGTATCACAGGTGTCAAAGGTGAGACTTTTCCTTCCTCCACCAGCAAAAAAAAACCACCTAACACAAACCAAACCAAACACCACCCACCTTCTCACTGTTTAATACAGAAGCTGATCTTTACTTAGTAGCCACCTAACTTCTGTGCTTGTTTTGGCCTGCCTTTTTAAAATCTTTACCTCGCAAGATATCCATTATCTTGTGAGAGTCTCCAACTGCTGGAGTGGTTGGAAAAAAACCACCAATGGATTTCATCAGTGTTCATGGAAAAAATAATCTCTTGCCCAGACCAGGAAAGGTGTTTTGATTTAATGCAGTAATTCCTTTCCCCCCTCTTCACAAACTAATCCTGCAACACAACTGATTATTGGAGTTCTTCCTGTGATCCAGTGACCTGAAAGCTAAATTTCACCATAATTCAGAGCACAGAAGAACAGGTTTGCAAATTAAAGTAATAGCAGAGGCTTCATAGCATTCTAGTCTTGGTTAGGACCAAAGCTGATTATGATCAAAATCTGAAGCATTTCCAAAGAGAGGTGCAGAGAAACATTCCAGATAAGATCTTTTCAGTTTTAACATACGTGTCTTTTTACTTCACAAAATGGCTCAATGAAATGTAATTTTTATTCAAATGTTTATATAGAAATATTCAAATGGTAATTGCAGAAGTAGCAATACAAAATAGTTGACTCCTGCTTGATCACAGCTTCCAGCTACTGGAAATGGGAAGGGAAACAAACGAGCGTGTCTGAGGGTGAAGGATCCCATCTGGACATGGAACATGGCAAGAGATGTCTGGAAAACTGAAGGCCTGTTTCTGTGATGGTCAGTTAGACTGGGGGAAAAACAAAGCCTCCCATACACAACTGCACTTATCCTCAAGGCCTTCAATAGATCCCCCATACTTCAGACGGTTTAGAGTTTTACAGTGATACTCTTTCTGTTAATACTTAGCCAATGTGGCTCAAGAAATGGGATGCTACTAAAAGCATCTCTCAGATAGGCATGAAAAAGAGCCGGACACTTTGAGACTATTAGATAAATTGTACTTTAAATAGGACAGTCAGCCCAAATCAGGCTAATTCCTATTTATTTCCTTCAGACTAAGCTTCCTATGCAGCTTCAATTCCAAAAGAGCTCTAGGACAGGAAAGGAGTAGAACCGATGCTAACATGTGGCAATGCTCAGTGTTGGCACTATCACAGTAATTGGCAAAGTGATCCACATATTCATTACTCTCTGAGCTGCTAAATATGCGTTTAAAAAAAAAAAACAATTAAAAATTGCCTCCTAAAGAGATCACTTAGAATCATGTTTGATTATCATAAAAAATCTAGACCTTCACAGGGGAAAAGACCCCATACCCATGGCCTGTTAATAGAAGACAGCCTCCCAAAATACTAAATTCCACATATTCACTGTGCTAGCACAACCTTTGTTTAATATTATACAATATTAATTTTAGCAAATGACTGTTCTCATACAATGACACACCATAAACCAAGAACCAATTCATTAACCTAATAAAAAAATTGCCTTCATTTTATAAGTAGTCATTTCTGAATTAAATTAAATACAAACTAAAAGCTACTTAACAATTAAAAATTAATATACCAAGCTAACTGAAATGGTGCTATCCTGTAACTTTTGCTTAAATTTGAAAAAACCCTGTACTCGACTAAAACACCCACCTCTAACATAAGTAATAAAAACACAAATTAAGCCTCACAGAGTACTGTTAGAATATTAGAAGCCACATTCTTACTTCAGCTCCCTAAGAAAAGGGCCAAGGTCACAAATGGCAAACTGAGAAGTTAAATTGCCTGTCTTCACCACATGCTTTATTAAAGGGAGCATAGGCTTCCTTATCCCCGTTAGCAGCCCTAAAAAAAGAAAACTGCATGCTGATAGTTGCCTTCCAGGCTTCAAAAGATCATTAAATCTTTATTACTGAGTACACATTAAACACAATTACGACTTGAGTAAGAGAATCTCTGTGGTGAGCTCATAGTACAGGCAGATGTGTGTTTTAGAGGTCAGGATAGACAGGACTATGAGAATCACTACCGCTACCTTAAAAAAGAAAAGAAAAAAAGAAAAACCCAGTTTACGTGCCATCCAGACTCTTTTTCAGTCTTCCCAGGTCCTATGTACAATATAGACATTGCCATCTGTTTCACACAAGGGCCTTTGTTTTTATTAAAAGTAGTAATTTTGAAACAAGAGTAGTCAAAAGACAGAGAGCCTTTGGACTCGCTCACACAAGGAGGAGTCACCTTGTGCTGCTGCAGCTGATAAGGGGAAGAAACCGAAGCTGAAAGGAAGGAAAAAGCACGCCCCGGGGAAAGGCTTTTAATCTCGCCCTTTGGGTCCCTGCCCTCAGGTTCGCTGCCCCGCCGGGCTCAGGCTTTGACAGCGACCCCGGCCCGGCCATGCGAGGTCCGGTCGGGGTGGGAGAGACGGCGGGTCCGGGCCGCATCCCCACCGCCCTGTTCACCTTGCCCTCACCTTGAGGGCCGGCCGGGCTCGGCGGCGGGAGCCGCCCTGCCCCGGGGCCCGGGAGGCGGCCGCCCTACCGCCACCCCCGTAGCCTCCCCGCCATTGCCATGGAAACAGGGCGCTGGGCCGCGCCGGGGACACGTTGACCTACACGCGGAGGCGGGGACAGGCGGGGACGGCCCGGACGGGAGGCTGCGCACCCCCGCCCATCCGGCAGATAACGGTCCCAGCACCGCCTGCGGTTCCCGCCCGCCACCCCCGCTCCCGCACACCGCTCGCTGCTGCCCGCCGCCCCGCTCACCCGCAGCCGAGCCGCCAGGACGCAGTACGGCGCCATTTTGTTCACTGACAAAGATGAAGTCGCGCCGCGATAGCGTCACGCCGCCCCTTTCACACCTCCGGCGCGCGGGCGGGGACGTCGCAGGGGCGGAGACGCCACGGGGGCGGAGTCTCGGAGGTCCTGGCAGGGAGGTATTCGCGCCAAGAAGGCGGCCACTGCGCAAGTTT
>VXBJ01000486.1:151557-165350 GCA_013400055.1 Nycticryphes semicollaris | reverse complement strand
CGAGTCTTGTCCGGGAGGGAGAAGGTTAACAGTAGAGCAGGCTCCATCGAAGAGAATTTTCTCGGCGTCCCTTCGCGCGATCGTGTCGCGGCGTTCCTGCTGGGGGAGGTGCTTTGGGCAGGCGCTGTCCTCACCCCAGCCAGGACCGGCGGGACGCGCGGGTCAGAGGTAAGCGCGCAGGGCGACCGCGCCAGGCGGGTGTTCACGTCGCCATGGCCAAGCACCATCCGGACCTCATCTTCTGCCGCAAGCAGGCGGGCGTCGGTGAGTCCTGGAAGGCCTCCCCCCGCCCCACCATCATCACCTCTCACCCCTCTCTTCGCTGTGGGGCGAGAAGGGGGGCCGCGGGCCTGCCGTTAGCGGCCGTTAGGCGCCTGCGCGTGGCCGTTAGGCCTGGTGGGGGGAGGGGCGCCCGCCTCGCTCCTCCCTCCTCCCTCCCTATTTTATTTCGCCTTTATTGGGATGTTGTGTCGTGTTTTACGGGTTTTTCCCCTGGGGTGGGGCGGAGGCTCCGTAAGGAAGGTTCCCAGCCCTAACCCCGTCCCGGGTGCTTCCCGCCGGGGCCCGTCCTGCGGTGCAGGTGCTCCGGGGCCTCTCAGTAGAGCCGGGTTGCTTTAGCTCCTTCGTTACAGTCCCCTCCTCTTCTTCGGGTGGGGGGAGGAAGGCAGGTGGAGTTGATGGCTGTGCGCAGGAAAATGTGGTTTTGATTTACTCACGTTTAGTCCCGTTGCGTTGGCCGTACCAGGGCAGCCAGGAGAACGAGCTGAAGGCTTCAGCCAACACTGGGAGCATCTTCCTGGCTGCCAGATAAAGTTATTTTCCAAGTTGTACCTGTAGACAGATATTTGAGCTTTGCTCTTGTCACTTGGGTCAGAATTTGCCCTAGTAGGTCTTAAAAAAGTCTCAGATTAGAAGTTGAGATAACTCTTCCATTTTTTTTTTTTTACACTCCTTGGAAAAACAAATTTAACATGCAATTTTTGGAAAGAAATGTAAACACAAAATATTCAGCTGCCCTGTTTATAGGAAAATTCTTTTTAGAATAGTTAAGGCAGCTAACAGTCTGCCTATTTTGAAAATTAATTTCCAGCCTGATGAATCCCTTGACATGCAAATCTCAACTGAATATTTAGTCTTTGTAAAAGTGGACGTCTGCTCTTCAGAACTTGATATTTATGGCATTTATCCAAGTTACTAGCATCATTGTTATGAGTTTCCTACTCAAGCAGCAGGACTTCTAAGACACTTCTAACTACCTTTGTACTCTGAAGTGAAGAACATATTTGGGCTGCCTTAAATAAAATAGACACTTGGTTGAGGGTTGGTTTTTGTCTCATTAGTAGCAGTGTAAAAGCTATGCCAAGGCTCATGTCTAGGATTTCCTTTGGTCAGATACATTGGCTATGTTTGAAATGGAATAATGAATGTAGATTTTCTTACTGCAAATGGATGTCATTGCACATCCAAACTTCGATCTTAGTAAATGTCTCCAGGAGCGTATATATTATTTAGTGAAAATACGTTTGTATTTGTGCTCAAACTGTTTCTGTGGCTTGTGGCTTGTTGGTTTTTGGTTTTTTAAGACTGCTTACTGCAGAAGATAATTATTTGACATTCAAGCTCCTGCTTCTGCCTCAAATAATTATTTTTCTTTTTATCCTTGCAGCAATTGGAAGACTTTGTGAAAAATGTAAGTATAGCTTCTACATATAGTTGCTTGAGAACATGGTTTTGTGGCTAGAGTGTACAGTTTGGATGTGGGGATTTGATTCTATTTTTGCTTTAACCACGAACTTGAAGTCACTCTTTGAGATGGGAAGCGTTACTTATGTATTGCAAGTGTAAATCAACGAATACTTACAAAGTTATGCGTTCAAATAGTCTGTCACACAAATGCATGCTGTTCTTGTGTATATGCTGACAGCATTTTCAGTAGCTGAGGCTACAGTGACTTCTTGATTGATTCTTTATAACCTGTAATACAAAACAATAGGCCTGATGATTTCAATGCAGGAAAAAAAAGATGCATTTTTGGAATCTGACTTTTTTACACCTTGAGAAAGGTTCCCTTCAGCATCCAGGAGAATAAGAAATGGCAGGGGGAGCATCTGGAGTAAGAGCAGAAAAATTCCCACCGAATCAAATGCCAGTGCTCAAATGTAGAAGAGAAGAAAGTGTATGATCTGTCATTGGATCCTTGTAGGGGAACAGAACAAGTAAGATGACTAGTTTCTGATTCAAAAATAGTACAAAAATAAGCAAAGTAAGGAGAAGCACAGTCTGAAGCAACAAGGTAGTTTTCAAGAGCACTCAGCAGTGAAACAGTTTCCCATTGGAGGTAGTTGAGGGCTGTCACGCTGGAGATCTAAGGGCAGGTTAGATGAGCTGTTTGTGGGAGTCAGGATTAGATGCCTTGGGAACTGGTAATAGGATATGAAGCCTTTCAGCCTTAGGTCAACGTTTTGGATAAGGTCCAGCACAGCAGAGACTGTCAATGGCATCTGATGGCTGCTTGCCTGTATGATATGAGTACTTGAGTTTCACTCAGTTCCTTGTGAGAAAGCAAGAGCAACTTTTGTGAAATGGCTGTTTATGCCAGTTTGCCCTTTCTTTGGCCTTCTCACAGATGAAGGATTAAAAGGACCACGGGTACAATCTCTTATCTCATCTCTTTGAGGATAGTAACTCCAGACTTTTGTTGATGTGACACTCTGGGCGAAGCTTACACTGCTGCTTCTGTGTTGTAGGTAAGGACACTAGTCCTGTCAGTACAGTATTTGTCAAAAATTCAGGAGAAGTTCTAAAGTTCTAGAGTAAAAGTAATGGTCTGATCTAAGCAGGTGTTGGCTAATCACAGAATTGACTTTGGGTTTCTTCTCTGATTGCGAGTGCATGATTTAAAAAGGAAAAAAGAACTCAAATATTGCAGGCTACTGGCCCGTGTTCTTCTCAAATTTTTGTGCAAATACAAAGTTTCACCCTGTGCCTGCAAGATTAATTTCTGCAGTTCAATTGTATTGTCTTTGAGTGTACAGGCAAGGTCTTCCAACTAGGAAGCTTTTCCTTTTCGATGTTGGCGGGGCGGGGGGTGGGTAGAGAAAAGGACATTCTGTAACCAAAGGCTCTGCTGTACTTGCAGGTGATGGCAAATGCGTGATCTGTGACTCCTACGTGCGGCCCTGCACTCTGGTGCGCATATGTGATGAGTGTAACTACGGCTCCTACCAAGGGCGCTGTGTCATCTGTGGGGGTCCGGGAGTGTCTGATGCCTACTACTGCAAGGAGTGCACCATCCAGGAAAAAGATGTACGTTGTCATCCGGTCTCCTGTTGAATTGATTAGGGCTTTATTTAGCAGCCGTGCTTATCTTTAAGGGGCTTGGAACTAGCGAAATTTGTGCCGGGATGCAGGATGCTTGGATTCCACTGCCAGTATTGGCACTGGTTTTCATTGCTCTGTACCTTTGTTTCCTTCTTGGTAGTTCCCTGTGTTTGCAAAGCGTATTGAAGTATCAGAGCGTTTTGAGGTTTCGTAACTCTCTTTGTCCTGAAAGATCTTTGACTAGTTTGCACTGCATGCTCATGGCTCACTTCCTCCCCACACTGCTTGTTAGATCTTGAAGTTGTTATCTTGCTAGATATCTCAGCCTAGGTTTTATGAGGGTTGGAGACATTACAGACGCCACAGAGGCTGTGGTAGGAGCAGCTCCTCACCAGAAATCCATTATCAGCTGCTGACCAAGGGCACATGCAGCACTGTAAGGCCTATGGAATCACCAGCTGTCTTTTCCTTTGGCTAACAACATTAAGTTACGTCTTGGTGTCCTGTGTCTGTACCACCAAGTGTGTTTGACAAGTTTAAAGTTTCTAGTGTAATTTCAGGAGGATATGATTTAATTTTTTAAATTATTTTTTGGGATGGCCTATATTGTAGACATCTCCTTTGCTGCCAACACTTTTTGGTGTAACGTTGCCTTGTTTCTGTAGTTGGTGATGTTTAATCTTCTTGTGCTGAAAGACAGACACTTAATATGTGAAACGAGGCAGCTGATCACCCCCACAAGGTATTTGTTAATATCCAACAAAATGAGTGCAGGGTGCGAAGAACTGCAAAGGAAGTGGTAGAAAGACCTTAGGGAGAAGCAAGAACATGATGCTTATAGTTGTAATATCCCCAGAATACAGACCCTCTGCTAAAGGTTGTTTGGGTTTTGGTGCTCTGCAAATGCTATTTCCAGCACACCCTAATGGCAGTGGAGAACATGTTAAGAGAATGGTTCAGATTGATTCAGAGAAACATGCTCAGCTGAGTGAGTCTCTGGTTTAATTCTCTGCAGTGCCTATGTTTTCTCTAGAGGTCTGCAGCTAAATACAGGACAGAGGCAGGTCCTTGTCTAAACTTAGTCATTAGATCTGACAGGACCGTAATCTTTCGTAGTATGTAAATGGGAATACAAGTGCTGTGATGGTGGTGCTGCCTCTTACTTTGGAAATACTGTGGGAAACAGTAGTTTTGTTCACTTGCCTTTGGAACCAACACACCTGACTCAATACGTTATGATTACAATGGGCTGTGTTTTATTTTTACCAATTCATGCTGATTCACAACAGGTATTTTTCATAACCTAAGCTTCATCTGTAGGCTATCCTGTCTAGTTCAGGTGTGAAATAGCTGCTCTACAAGGGAGAACTGTAGAAAATGTAAGGCTGGAGGAGCAGGAGAATGACAAGTCAGAACTAAGGTATTTTGACAACTGAATGAAGGCTGTTATGGTTGAAGACAGTTGCTCTGTACCAGCAAACTCAATTGTTAAGGGTTATTGCGGATGTGGAGTTGCAGATCTGAAACAGCAGATTTGACATGATTGACAAGTGCTGGCACAGGTGTAGGGTGGCCAGAATGAGAAGTGTGCTGCCTGTCACCATTGTGGTAGTTGGTGCTGAATAAGAAAAGCAGATGGACAGAGCTCTATACCTGAAGCTCTATCACTCCAAGGTTTCAGCCACAGCCCTTCTGTCACCCTCAGAGAAAGACTGAAAAAGATAGTGAAGAAAGAAAGCAAATACTAAAATGGAGGAAAGAGGTAAATGCTGTTGGGCATGAGGCAAAGGGCCTGGTTATTCTTGGTTTGTTTGTTCTGATGGAGGGAGGAATGAGGTATTGTTTTACCCTACTTCAGTCTGTGGGTAAGGGCCAAAATCTTACCTTGTCACCTAGGACAGTTGTGAGTTGCAAAAAGTAATTTTTTTTCAGGGACAGGAGCACACACAAGTGCTGCCTCCTTAGGAGGAGGTGGAAGAATGAACTGAGCCCTGCAATAATGCTGTCAAGATTGTCACAGGCTCCCTGGCTCGTGGGAGGCAAGGCTTGGAAGAGTCCTACTATAGAGGTTCAAAATGAAATAAGGACACAGTAGCTAGAGATGGGTTGTGGCAGGTGTATGGGGGAGGGATGATTTCTTCCCCCTTCCCCTCCCCCCTTCCTGTTATTTCCACCATGCAGACCCTCCTCACCGGGTTGCATCTCCTGCACAGGAGCAGGTATCAGTGGGGCAGCTTGAGTGCAGTTTCTACAGTGGCTGACATCTGCCCAGAGGCTTTCTAAATCTAATCTGCTCTGGTTTACACATCAGCCAAGGACATGTGTTTCTCTGCCTGCTGTGCCCTAACAGCTGCTGTTGCCAGCCACAACATTTTGTCCTCAATAGTTATGCAGATACTAGGCTCAGGTGGCCCACAGATAAATGTTCCCTGGTACACCAAGAGATATATCTCACTTATTTGTGTTTGCAGCCACGTCACTGAGGTGGGTCTCCCCTTCTCCCCTTCTTGCTTTTCTTGTGGCTTTTTTCTCACCATGTACTGGAATCCAAAACTTACCCATGTAGCTGCTGTGAGTAGCTGTCCTCTCCCAAGATGACCAAATGGCCTTGCAGTAATCAGACCAGGATGCAATAAATCTAAAATTCAGTTGTGCTGTCACAGCTGAGAGGAGTCCCTAAACACAAAAATGGCTTGGTGACATGTAAAGCAACAAGATTCTTTTTGGCTAAGGAAGGGAAAGGTTATTCCTCTGGGCTCTATAAATCCCGTGTATCCTAATTTAGAAAGAATCCAGTCTTGAGGCACTGAGCATCCTTTTCATTAAACTGCTGGTGTTATACGAGCTGTTTTCCATCTTTACCCTGAAGAAGAGAATGTCCTAGAGTAATGTTATAAAGACATCTGTCGTCTTCTCTCTTCCCCTCTTGCTAACCAGAATTGGAGGGCAGTTTGTCTGCACAGGTGTTCAAAATGTGTGTTGAGGACAGTGTGAGGCGTGTGGAAACTGAGAACCTACTAGAATTGTAAGTGTTGATGTTCTGTTGGCCCATCTCCTAACTTGCATTCTCTTTTCTTCTTACAGAGAGATGGTTGCCCTAAGATCGTCAACCTGGGCAGTTCCAAGACAGATCTCTTCTACGAAAGGAAAAAGTATGGCTTCAAAAAGAGGTGATCCTATCTGTATGTGACTACACCCCCTGTCGGGTTGGCAAGAGGGTCTTGGAACATCTCTGGACTTTACTATTACTGAAAAACAGTTGATTGTCTTTTCCTAAAGCAGTACAAATTCAGTAGTATACTTGGGCTTGGAAAAGTAACAGACTGAGTAGGGACAGAAATCTGATCAGAACTGACCATCAGAAAGAGCAAATAAGGATTACTGGCTTTTGTGTTTTCAGAAGCTCTGCTAGTAGCTTCCCCAGCTTGCTATAAAAATCCTGGTCAATTGTCTGAAATTGCCCCACGCGTTGCTATTGAAGAACAGAGAACCAATCCCACGTGTCTGCGCCCCCCTTCCTTTTTCCAGTATATTTCCATGCTGCCTTGCTTTGTAAGGAACCTGCTTATTGCTGGTGCCTTCCTAGGGAGAGCGCAGCTGTTCTGTGTTTTCTTTGACAGATTAATTCAAGGCCCTTTCTTGTAACCGTTTCTGTAGGATGCATACCAATAAAGCTTCTTTTGGTTTTGGGTTTTTTTTTGTTGTTTTGTTTTTCATATATATATAAAAAGAATCCTTTTTATATATAAAAAGTAGATTCTGTGATTTCTGTCCAGTTCATTCTGTGCCTAGCCTCTCTGGAGCTTTCTGGGGACACGCAGGATTAGCCCAGCTAGAACTGCACAATGGGTTATCTGGTTTCTGACAGTGCCTGCTTATGGCCATGTGACCTTGCTGCAAGGAGCTTCAGGGAAAGGCTATCGCTTTTGTCTGCCTGTGATCCCAGCCGCTGATCATTTTGTCCCGTAGCGTGAGGATCGCTGAGCTTGTAACCCTTATCCTAGCTAATACGGCTGTGGATGTTGTTTCACCATGCAAACATCCAATCCCTTTCTAAAACCTACTAAGCTATTTGACTCGCTCTCCTGTTCTTGTGAATAAGTTAAAGCCTTCCCTGCTGTAACTGGAAACCAACTATTGTGTTCTAGGCTATTAGCCCTATGCCTGCTGAAAACCAGGGGCTGCATGTTTGTCAAATACCAGTAGAGGCTAAAAGCAGTCTGTTGGCTCAGCAGAGATCTGGGCTTGGGTACTATTTTGCGGAGGCGGAACTGAGTTCCCTACTAGTAGGTGCACTCCTCGGATGGTTAAATTGGAGTCCTAGCTCAGTGCACCCTGTAGTCCTTCAAGTCTTCATAGCCCAAAGCAGAGCGTGTGCTACAGTAACAGGATTCTTTTTGCACAATCTTGGGGTGCAAAGCCTGTGTTGTGCTCTGTCTGGGATTTTCATTGTTCCCCTGAGGCTAGTACTGATTCCTTTAACTCCTCTCTGGCTTAAATGCTGCTTCTAATTGCTCCAGCCATCTAGGTGTTTAGGATAAGAGCGAAAACAAGCAGACAAGTTGTGATCATCCTTCCCTTAAAAGTCATTTCTGCCTGCTGCAGCTGGCTCTAGCTAGGACTGGTCCTACAGCCATCTCAGCTGCTCTTCCCTGCAGCTATTAATGCTGTCCAGTTTCTCTTCCAAGCTTTTCACAGTCCTCGGAGTATCTGTGTGTCTTCTTCCCTGTGCTCTGGTTCCCTAATGCAGCTTCTGATTAATTTTTACCAACGTGGGTGCCAGCTGTCAAGAAGTTCAGAGCAAACTGGTGCTCTGGTTCCAGTAAACCCACTCTCTCAAAGGAATTCTAACTTGAATAAGCAGCTGCCGCTTCTTCCTGACTGGGAAGTGCATGTCAGAACCATTATCAGCCATGTTAAGTTCTGTATTTCCTTAAAAGCAGGGCATGACATGCAGATTTTTGGGGTTTTTTTCTGGTACCTGGAACTTATCACTTCAACCAGAATTTATCACTTGCTCTCAGTCGAGCTGCTCAAATTATCACACTAGAAATGCAGAAGATTTGTACATTTGGTTGGGTTTTTTTTTTTCCCCTTCCTGGAAGTTTCTACGATAACAAAAGTTGTTTGGTCAAGGTAGAGGGAAACGAAGTTTGAATTATTTCTTTTGTCTCAGAGTCATTGCCCCTGGAGCAGAGACCCCCCCCTAGAAGATCTAATTTTAGAGCAGCCCGTGTTCCCTGATCATTTAGCAGTATCAGGCTGGCAGGGGTTGCTATAGAGACACAAGTGTCCCCATCCCTTCCCCCACCCCCAAAAACGGCTGAGCGTACTTACTTTCTTGGCACTCTGGCTGCCCTCACTCTGACTGCTGGGTATATCGGTCCGCACGCTCTGGCAGCAACGAGAGTTAAGCTGCCATTTCTAGTTGTTCTGAGTCACTGGGCAGGTGGAGAGAGGGAGGGACAGGCTTTTTCCCCTTTGCCTTGTTTGCTCAGACAGCTCTGGGGAGGATGCCAAATGCTGCCGGTGCTCGGATCAGTTCAGCGCTGTTGCCTTTCTGGTACTTTCGGAGCACGGATGGGACGTTGCCCTGAAGCTGCTAATTCAGACAAGGGTAATGGATACAGTTGGGCAGCCCAGAAAAACCCAGCCTTGCCTGCACGGTAATGATTCCTGTTCGCCAGCAAATGAAACCCAGGCAGGGCCCCTAGAGATCTGCAATATTTCTTACCTAAATAGATAGTATTTTTTTTTTTTTAAAGCACTTGTCCAGTAGAAGGAGATTTCCTGGCAGCACTGGAGACTGGAGCACATGCTAAAAGGGCAAGCTTCCCTGCAGGGGGGGAATGAGACCAGACTGCCCCGCTACTGTCTGCCTGCCAAGCTCTGGAAGGGCTTCATCAGACCTTGGAGCCTGAAGTAGGCTGTTTCAGGGGCTCCCTGGCTGCCAGCTGCGAAGCACTTGCTTGACAACTGCAAGGAAGGGTAGGAGGAAAGGAGGGAGGGCTATGTCTCTGTGGCAGCTGAACCCCCATGGTGTTGGCTGCAAATCTTAATTGCATGGAGCTAAATGTGTCTTCCTGCCGTTACTTTTCTAGGTAGGGTTATCTCTTTGTTTTCTTCCTCCCCCTCTTTTCTCTTTTTTTTTTTTTTAAATCAAAAGGACGTTAGGAAATCAGTAAAAAGAAATCATTTTATTTCAAATATTTACATGGGGGCGGGGGGGAAAGATGGGACCTCTTGGCCTATTAAGTCATAGGCCTCTTTGTTGCCAGTACTAACAAAGCATTGCTGCGTTCTGAAATATATAGACGTTCCCTCCTCTTATACACCTCTTCAGACCAACCCCAGCGTCATAACCTACAGCCAAGCTCAGCAAACAGCTCCGGTCCCTTGAATCACCTTAGACCTTGTCTTGACAAAGGCCTTGAGCCTGAAGCATTACCTTTCTTTTTTAAAAGCAAAGCCACAAAAAAGAAACACCAACAGCAACAACAACAAAAAAAAGGTAGGCAAAGGCCTTGAGGCGGCCTGTGAGCTTTCCCTGTGGGAGTTACCTAGACAGAATCCTGCTTCTGAAACCTTATCTGCACACAGGAGCTGTTGTTTTCTCATTACGGGGATCAGCTGGAGATGTTGTTTGCCTGTTTCAATAGCAGGAAAGAATTTTTCATTTCCTTGAGGTCGGCATGTGACTCGAATGTAAAGAGGATTCAGGGTATGGCGGTGTTAATTACGCCCGATTATAACCTGACTGCCCTTCCTTGGCATTAAATAACCCAGACAAACGAGCTCTGCCCTGGCGGCGGCCTGGCGATTCCTTCCCTCCCTGCCTGCACGTGATTTGGTAGCTTTGCCTTGACGTAACAGCCAAATGGCCGAGAATGCGTGAGTGGGTACTGTGACAGAATTCCTCTGCCTGCATGCGTACCCGGGCGACGCCGTAATTACAGGAGCACGGTCAAGCCCCAACTATTTTAAAGAGCTCTAATGTGTAACACCCTCTTAGTAACACCTAATTAAAACAACAATAGAATTTTAGAAATGTAATTGCCTTTTTTTTTTTCTTTCTTTCTTTCTTTTTTCCTTAATGATGCTAAAAATAACGCAGTCATTTTAATTTCCGGATCCCTGGCTGAGAGTGTCATTTTGTTTCCAGCAAGGGAGTATCAGAAAAAGAAAAAAAAACACCCCAAAACAAAACAAAAGAAAAAAGCTTGCTTTTGTAACTACATTCCTTTTAAACTTGGAGCGATGAAAATAAGGCTGCTCATAAGAGTTCTCATAAATCTTCTCCTTCTCTTCCTCCCCCTTCCTCTGCAGAACTTGAGAAGTTCTTGTTTTTTGCCGTGTTTCGTTTTGTTTTAAAATCAGTGGGAAAATGAGCAAGGATGATACTGTAGCACTGGGGCTAGGGAGGAGAGTTGGCAGGTTGGTGCTGCCTGGCTTCAGAAGAAGTTCTCTTCAAAGGTGAAGGCAGTATCTACGGTAAAGGGTTCCTGAGAGAAGGAGGACAAACCAAACCCAAGAGGATGCTGAGGATCTTTGTGGAAACAGGGTGAGAGAGGACTTTCATGTTTTTTGCACTTGGGAGATGGTTGCTACAGAAAATTGTTGAACTAGAGGGACACGGAGCACCTCAGGACGTGTCTGTGGTCTTTGTTGCTTTCGAAGTTCGGTAACGAATTAAACATTCAAACATAACTGTGTTACTGAGGTCTGATTCTAAGATGGAATGTGACGCCACGATGGAATTTTTCACAGGAATTCTTCAGAATTGAGACAAATGTGACACTTCACAGGCCAGGCAAGCTGCCCCTGCTGAAAGAGGGACTGCCATAGTGCTTTGGTCATCCGGACTGGTTCTGCCTTCCTGGTCCACTTGTGCTAACGCTGAGGAAAACTGGGAGAGCCTGGAAGTGCTGTTCGTGGCATCGCTTCTGCTTGTTCAGAGCATCACTTGGATCAAGATCTGCCTCGGTCGTGGACAGCCCTTTGCGAGTTGTTTTTGACCGATGTGATGGCCCTGGGGACGCTGATCTCTACGGCCGTCCGTCCCCAAGGCACCAAGGCATCCCTGCCTTGCGTCCCGGCTCTCACGGAGCCCCCGAGGTGTGACGGGGATGGCCATAGCGGGGTAGGCCGGAGCTGCCATGGCGACTACGACTCCCGGCAGCGCCCGCGCCCTTCCCGGCACCGCCCACCAGCGCACACCCCCTTTGGCTCATTGGCTGAGGCAGCGCACCAATCCGGAAGCGCCGCCGGACCCTGCTAGCCAATGGGAAGGCTGTTGCTAACACGCCGCAGTTATTTTTAGCACGGCCGTCGCTCGCGCACCTTGCGGCTCCCTCGCCTCCGCCGGACCGGCCCACCGCTGAAGGCGGAGGTGCACAGGCGTGTGGAGACAAAATAGTCCGGCGGGGCGCGGGGTGCGGAGGGTGGGTCGGTTGTGGCTGCCCAGTCCCTCCCTGAGGGTGGCACCGGCATGCCTTGCTCAGCCTCGCTCTCTTGTCCCCTGAGGAAGTGTCACCGGACCGGGGTGTCCCGAGGGGTTGACAGCGAGGAACTGAGCTGGGGTTCCCTCTTCTCACGTCCTTCTAGGCGCCTCACCCCCGCGGGCCTTGAGAAGGCTTCGCTGGTGTTGCGCAGGGCACTCGTCCTCTCGGGAACCCGAATCCCCCTGGATCGGGCCTGCCAAGGAGCCGGGGACCGACAGCACCAGCTCCTCCCAGACTGCTGGTGCTCAGCACCTGCCGTGCGCAGAGGGGAAGAAAACGCCGGCCGGTTCCTTCCCTCCCTGCTCCCCTTCGATCCCCTCGCTGTGTCGTGTCCTCCCCCTCCCCCGCCATCGCATCAGCCTAAACCGCTTGGGGAAATCCTCGGGTCAATCCTCATCCTCGCTAAACCCCCTGCCCCTCCCTGCTCTTGGCGCCCGGTGTCGGGGTGCTCCCCGGTGCCACGCGGCTGGCAGCGTCCCCAGCTGCCGGGAGGGGGAAAAAAAAGGAGAAAAAGGGGAGCAAAAGGGTAATTAACCACCCCCCCCACACACACACACACACTCCCGTCACTGCGGGCGGCGGGGCCAAGAAAGCGGCGAGGGGAGGGGGAAGTAGTCCCGGCCCGCCCTCCGCGACCGCATCACGCTGGGCGGGAGCGCGGATCCCTGCGCGGGGTTGCTAAGGGTGAAAGTTTGCCGTGAGTTGGCTCACTTGGGGCCAGGGCGCGGGCGGCTCCGGGCCGGCGGGGCGACGAACTAGGCGGTGGTGACGGCGACACAGGCACCGGCACCCGCACCCCCACCACTACCTCCGGGCGTTCCGTACTATCTCCGGCCTGCGTCGCAGCCCCCGGGCCCGCCCCGCGGAGGAACCCGCACCACCGGGGATAAGGCGAGGGAGGGGACGGGACGGGGCAGGGCAGAGACCCGCACGCACCGCCCGGGCTCCGCCGGCAGCGCCCACGGCCCCCGACAGCTGCTGGCCCTGGAGCCGAGGACGAAGTAAGTGGGGCCGGGGGGCTTCCCTCCTGTCCCTTCATCTGGGGCCTGCCTCCTCTTTGTGGGCTCGGCCTGAGGGGGCTCGTTGTTCTCATCCCCCACCTGGGGGTAATTTATCCGTCCGCGGAGCGGCCGTAGGGCAGGGTATTAATGAAGTGTCGAGGGGGAGGGGGGTGTTGAAAGTCATTGGGTCGCTGACGCTTTGCAATGCTCTGGATCACCATTTTCTTACCCTCACCCCCCCCCCACCCCGCTCACCGTCTGATGGGGGGACGGGGTGCGGCTCAACCCCCGAAAAGGGCCGGCCTAGGTCCGGGGGCGATAGCGGGCACCCAGGGGACTGCCCGGGGTGGGGAGGTATAGGGGTGCTGCTGGGTTGTTTCCTTTCCCGCACGGTGAATCTAGCCTCCGCCGGCTCCGGGGGGTTGGGGGGGAGAAGCCCGGCGACAACAAAGGCGCTGCCGGGGCTGGGCTGGGCGCCGCCGGACCCTCTTCCCGGTGGAGGGGCCTTGTCGTCCCCGTGAAGGCGGTGGGAGGGAGTGCCCAGCCGAGGTGCCCTTCGCGGGCACGGCCGCCCCAGGGAGAAAGGAGGTCATGCAGCTGTGGGAGAAGGTCGGGACCTTGGTACTTTCGGGGGAGGGAGATACTTGGGGGGGAGCTGTACCCAACCCCCCTCCCCCATTCATCCAGGCCTTGGGGGTCCGCCGGACGCGGATGTCAGGAGCGCTCGCCCCTGGAGGGAGAATTCCGCCACCCCACCACCCCCCCCTCCCCGGTCGAAGAGCTTTTTTAGGGACTGTGCTTTTGCGTCCCCGTTTGGCCCACCGGGGGGATGGAGACGGGAGTGAGGACATGGGGCTTCTTGTCCCCTCGGCCTCCGTCCCGCGGGGGATCGGGGGGGTGTAGGCTGCTGTGGGGTGGGGACGTGCCTCCCTGTCCCTGCCGAGAAAGGGGGGGGGGGGGGGGGGGAGGG
>VXBJ01000486.1:130581-151229 GCA_013400055.1 Nycticryphes semicollaris | reverse complement strand
GCTGTACCCAACCCCCCTCCCCCATTCATCCAGGCCTTGGGGGTCCGCCGGACGCGGATGTCAGGAGCGCTCGCCCCTGGAGGGAGAATTCCGCCACCCCACCACCCCCCCCTCCCCGGTCGAAGAGCTTTTTTAGGGACTGTGCTTTTGCGACCCCGTTTGTCCCNGAAGTAGGTCGCGGGGAGGGAAGGGGGGGCGAGGACTGCAACTCCCAGAGCGCCCCGCGGCGGTGGGGCTGGGGGGAATGGGGCGAGGCTGTCCGGCCGGGTCACCAGAAATAGCCGCCCTCCGTGGGAGGGGGCGACTTGCTGCCTGCCTCGAGTGGGTCCCCGCGGGGCCATTCGCCTCTAGTGAGAGGAGCTCCGCCGCCGCCCTTGGGTGGGATTCGGTCGGGGGATGCGTGTGTGCTGTGAAGGGGGCCCATGTTTCGGACGGGTGTGGCCTGCCCTGGGACCCCTAGCCGTCGCGGCCGCCCTCTTTGGGGGTAAGGTGGCAGCCAGCCGGTTCCCGGGGGAGGGGGGCAGACCTCCCTCGGGAGGCCGGAGGCATACTCGCAAGGTCACCCGCCGTGTTTGCGGAGCCAGGAGGAGAGGGCATGGTTCCCGTGTTTGCTCTCCTCTGATGCAAGGGGTCATTTGGCATCTCTCCCTCTCTCCTTCAGCACCTCGGTGCGCTGCTCCAGGAGGAGCATAGGGGGGCTCCTGCCTTTCCTCGTCGGAGCAGAGGAACAGCCCTTTGTGTTCCTGCCCACGGTACAATACGCCTTTGCTCTGGAGATCCTGGCAGTGTGGGCAAACCTCTCTTTGTGGAATACTTGTCAGAATACTTTGTGCAGTTGATACTTAGTTGTTTCTTGGAGCCGTGCTGCTTCAGCTGGGTTGTTTTGGTCTGCTTTCGGTTTTGTGGGTTGTGGTTTTTTGGTGTTTTGGGCTTTTTTGTTTCATTTTGTTTTGTTTTTAGAAAGAGATTGAGGGATTGAGCACATCTTAAACCTGTCAACAACCTGAGGAGTTAGTGATATCTGACTTTGTGCCTTCTGCAAGTGTCAGCTACCTTGGCAGCTGTTGGTATTATTAGACTAATTAACTCATTTTTTTTTTCATAGTCAAAGTACAGAGTATTCCCCTTCTAGGAAGGGGGAGTATGTCTTAAAAAAGGAGGCAATGATTTATAATTTTATCTCCTCACTGTCTTCTGCAGAAGGTTGATGAGCATGTGGGCTCCTCAAAGTATATTGAGGCATTTGTGTTGCAAATTGGGTGGTAACAAATTTTGCCCTCTGCTCCTTTCTCAATCTCTAACTTCTGATTTCCTAATAGATTTTTGGATCTGGATTAGAATTTATCACACAAGGTTAAAAGACTTACAAAACTGGCTCTTCTCTTCCTGCTTAATTTGCTAGGATCCCAAGCTGTCCTCTCCTTTGGATGCCTCAAAGCCAAAGGAGCAAGAGAGCTCCATGTAATCCCCTCTTGAGGTGGTGTGGGCTGTTCGGGCTTTTGTGAATAACTTAGATGTGCACTTTGTGCCATTTTCTCTGTAAAGGGCTGTGTCTCTGTGACAAGACTCCTGCCTTCTGAAAATGGCTTCTCTTTGCTGTTCTCTGAAAAACTCAGGTTGCCTGTTGGTGTTGATCGATTCTTATTTGAACTTGGTGAGGTCTTGATGACCTACGCAAAGTTGTTACACTACAGTAATTTCTTAAAGCGAGTATTAAAGGCAAGACTTCTTTCTTTCTTTACTGCCCCTTTGTTCCTGTGTTATTTCTTGTTGCTGAGTCAAACCCGAAGGGGATTCCTTCCAGAACTGGCAACCTTATTGGCAAACTTGAGGTGTGGGATCTGTTTCTGGTTACCATTACCTTAAACTCAGGTCTCTCTGAGCTCAGACCAGTACAGAAAAAGCATAGAGTCCACAACCCATTTTTTTTTTGTAACAAAACCTCAAAATACTTGAGGGTTTCTTTTAAAATTTATTTAATCCTTTTTGCCCACTAAACTAGACCAAGCAAACAAGTCTGGTCAGGTGTTTTTTGCTTCCTTCTGACCTAGGCCAACGTGGATACCTGGTTGTGCTGCCGGGATTCCCAGTTTTTCAGAGGAATGCTGACGCTGTATGTTTGTACTCCATCCCCACTCCCAAATAATTGGCACAAGTCATAAACATTGGCTTGAGTGCTGCATGAGCGCATCCCCAAAGCCCATTTTAGGAAGCTGGTTGAAGGTGGTGTGTCTGCTTGAGCAAGGTGAGGGCAGCTGAAGACGAAGTGGCCTCTGACTAAGCTGCCAATTAAGAACTGGATATTCTGCTTCCCCCTAGAGAGGCGTGGAGGCTACTGGAAGTGTGCTTCCTCTTAAAATATCTGTGGGATTCATTTTCTTTGGATGGGTGACAGCGTGGTGCTGACCTACCTGAGGGGTTTTTTGTTGTTTTGGGGTTTTTTTGTTTGGGTTTTTTTTTTTTTTGTTTTNTTTTTTTTTTTTTTTTTTTTTTTACTCAGAAGCACCTTGTTTGCTAATCAGTGTATAATGGGAGAGCTGAGTGTTGTGGTTTTGCATTGTGCTTTTGTGGTCTCTCTCCATTTCAGAGACTTCCTTATGAGGGAGAGAGGGAAGGAGGATTACTTCAGTCTTTGGCAAGCTATTTCAGTTTTTATGAAGTAGGTACCTGATCCTGGCAGAGCTCATCTTCCCTCTGCCCAGGGATAAGCGATGTGAACTGTACTGGAAACTGTACTGGACAGGCTGTTGGCACGTGTGTGTTTTGTTGACCCTGTGCACGTTTCCTGTCCCTCTCTCCCTGCCAACTGAATTAAACTGGGTTTTTTAGGCTTGTAGTTAGGCAGAACCTCAACTGGGTACACTTAATAAGATATGTGGCTGCCAGTCAAGGGGATAGTAAACATGGTCTGGCAGCTGGTGCCTCGGCACCCTCCCTCGCTCCTCTTGTCCCTTCTGTGCTTGTTTAATAAGATATCGGCACCCGGCACGACCACCCGGCCTCCCGGAGGAGAGGCTGGCCCTGCTGTCCTGAGCGCGAGCAGGTCTCAGCACAAGCTGCTGAGCGAGTCACGAGGCTTGTTCAGGGGGTGCACTTATGTTCTGGCGAGAGGCTGGTGCAGGTGAGCTGTGCTGGAAGCAGCTGAGTGCCAGGGCAGAGAGAGGCGTGTTAGATGTGCTGAAATAGCTCTGCCAGAGCAGACAGTCGGCCTGCTGGGTTTCAGCAGTGGTACTTGGCAGCGAGGTAGGTATAATGTACATGCATACGTGTGGGTTGTAGCTACACCCTTGCTGCTTCTGTGGGGGAGCAGGGAGACTCTTCCTACCAGCATCTCTGTTTTGAGGGCCAGTAGATTTGGGGTGATTCTCCTAGAGAGCATCACTGATGTGTTTGTGCAAACAGCTCATTCTGCTGTCGTTAATGAAAAAGCGTCTGTTTATCTCAACAGGTGGAGAGCTGTTGTGTTCTCTTGTCTTCATACATCCTTTTCTCTTTTTCCCTAGGTCTCTTTGGAGCCAAACCTTGTCTATGTGCGTGTCATTTTGTCTCTTTTAATACACTGCCCTGACTTGCTTACTGTGAAGGGAGTATGCATCTGGAGATCAAAGTTGCTCTTAACTTCATCATCTCATACCTGTACAACAAGCTTCCTCGGAGGCGGGCAGACCTGTTTGGTGAGGAGCTAGAGCGCCTGCTGAAGAAAAAATATGAGGGTCACTGGTACCCAGAGAAGCCTCTGAAGGGATCTGGCTATCGCTGTGTTCATATAGGGGAGACGGTGGATCCGGTGGTGGAGCTGGCAGCCAAGCGGAGCGGGCTGGCCGTGGAGGATGTGCGTGCCAATGTGCCGGAAGAGCTGAGTGTCTGGATCGATCCTTTTGAGGTTTCCTACCAGATAGGTGAGAAGGGCTCTGTTAAGGTCCTCTACCTGGATGACAATGAGGGCTGCAGCGCCGTGGAGCTGGACAAAGAAATCAAGAGCAGCTTCAACCCTGACGCCCAGGTATTTGTCCCCATTGGCAGCCAGGACAACTCGCTGTCCAACTCTCCGTCCCCCTCCTTCGGCCAGTCGCCCAGCCCCACCTTCATCCCTCGCTCTGCCCAGCCCATCACTTTCACCACTGCCACCTTTGCTGCCACAAAGTTCGGCTCTACCAAGATGAAGAAGGGTGGCGGAGCTGGAGGAGGAGGTGGTGGAGCAGGGGCTGGGCAGCAGCCGAGGATGGTCAGGTCTCCCACCACCAACCTGCTGAAGCACAAGGGCCTCTCCCTGTCTATGCACTCTCTGAACTTCGTCGGGAGCGCTGGGAGCCAAGCCCCGCAGTCACAGCTCTCCCCCAATGCCAAGGAGTTCGTTTACAGCGGCGGGTCACCAGGAGCCAGCAGCCTCTTCTTCGATGGTGTTGCCAGCGAGAGCCAGGCCAGCAGCATCCCACCGGCATCGCAGTTCAACACTGGCACAGGTGGTACCTTTGATATGGCTCAGGTCTTCGGTGGTAGCACCAACAGCCTCTTTTTGGAGAAGTCTCCCTTCGTGGAAGGACTCAGCTACAACCTGAATGCCATGCAGTATCCCAGCCAGTCGTTCCAGCCCGTCGTCCTGGCCAACTGAACACAAGGAAGGAGAGTATTTTGGGGTGGGGAGGGTGGGAGGGGGGACAAACAAGAACAAAACAAACAATAAAGAGGGAGAGAAAAGAAAAATAGAAATATACAGAAAATATTCAAATCCTATAAATATAGCTTCTTGGGAAAAGAGAGAGCCCAGTGTTGTTGCGCTGTGCTGGCAACGCTCCTGAAGCACTGACTTGTTTTTTAACTCAGTCCGTGTGCTTTTTTCCTACTCACTTTTTTACTCCTTAAATGAGTCTCGGGATGTTTTTTTTTGGTTTGTGTTCCCCCTTCCTCCCACCCCAGCCCAGGACTGGTGCAACCATAGGTCATGCTGCTTTTGATGCCCTGCACCCCCCCTCCCAGCGCTGGACACGGGGTCCTTCCACCTGGGTGTAGGGATGTCTCTTTTGTACCACCTCGCTGGAGGCTGGAGGAGGGACGGGGAGAAGATGAGTCAGTGTCGGTGGAGGTGCACACGCTCTTGTTGCGTGCTAGCCAGAAATGGGTGGGTGGGCTTGCTTTTTCTGTTACGGCTCTCTGCGTGTAGACGGGAGAGCAATCTACTGTGCCCATGGGCGTAGAGCGTTGTGCTGTTGTTGCTCCAGCCCGGGCTGGTGTATCAGCTGTTCTGTCTGGGTGCTGGGAAGCACTAACTCTTCTCCTTGACCGTCTCCCAGCGCGTCGCAGGGAGGGCAGGGCGTTAACTGTGAAATGGCTTCTTCCCGCTCCCTCCCTCATCTGCGCTTCCAGCCACAGCAACAGGACAGCGCTTTGAATTGAGTGACTCTGGGTCTTGTCCCCTTCTGCGCGTGAGTGGGGAGGCCTTTCCAAGCCCTCTTGGGGCTGGCCGGTTGGCCCAGGTGACAACCCAGTGGTGTAGAAACACCACCCACCTGCTGTCCCTGCGGGTGAGGGAGGTGGTGCTGAGCCAGAGAACCCCACTTGGATCCTGCCCCTGCTTCCCAGACGTTCTCCCCAGCAGCAGGGACCAGTATCCACCTGGGGTGATTTCTGAAGTCTGCGTTTTTGTTTCCTGCTGTGAACTTGTCTCCTTGTCTCAAAGAGGGAATTCATTCTTTTTCCGTTAGAGAGGCAGCACTACTTCTGAGGAAGAGAAAGGGCGATGTTGTTGGAGCGGTAGCATAAAGGTTTGTGCTTTCAGCCAGGTATACAGCTGAGTTGAATCCCCTCCCCTGCCCTTCTTGGGGAGCGGGAGGAGGTAGCTGATGTGGTGTGGAAGGGAAGCATCTAGCATCAACTCATCATTCCAGCCAGATCATACCAGTGTGGACGGCGGCAGGCTTAGAGCAGAGCGGTGATGGGCACTCCAAAGGCAAGGGGCTGTCACAGCGTATGAATGTATGGTGCCTCCCTGCCGCAGGGCCAGGGTCTGGGAATGCCCCTGCAGCTTTCCCCAGGACAATGTACTGCAGTTGGGCAGTAATGGCTTTTCAGCTAGGTTGCTTCTGTGTCAGGGACTGTAAAATCCACCTTCATGGGAAGTTGAAGGAGGGCTGCTTCTTGCCCAGGAAGGTTGGAGGTTCTCTAGGTGGGAAGGAGGCCTCCTTGGAGGCTGTTGTGGGAGTATAGAAGCGTGCAAAGAGGAGAGAGGTGGAGATGATGAGACTCCAGTCTTTGAAGTTCTCAGTTTAAATGAAAAATAAGCTTTTTGCTGCCTCCCAAACTTGAGGTTTGGTTTTCTTGTAATGATGTCTCTGGAGCACCCTCTGAAACCCACTTCTGTATCTGTCCAACCAACATGCTCTTTCAAGACATCCCTGTTTCAAGGGAGATGGGCTCAAATTCACGCTTTTCCTGCTCCCTTCCCTTGAGCTGAGATGAAGGTACTCCAGCCCTCTTGTAGTTGTGTTGCCAATGAGCATTTGCAGAGGTCTGTCCCAGGGAGACTGGCACTTGCCCGAAGCTCTTTAAGGAGAGTTTCCAGCACACCTTTCCCCTCTCTGAGTGACTGGGGAAAGCAGGGTCCTGACCTCACGCCCAGCATGGCTTCCCAACCAGTCTGCTTGTCATCGAGCTAGCTATGACCAACATGACGGGTGGGCGAGGAGAGTGGAGCCCAGCTAGCTTCCCCCAGACTGGCACCCACTGCCTCAATCCTGCAGGTTTCCAGACTAGGGCAAGTTGCTGAGGAATGGCCGAACTGTTGGGTTTCCCTTTTTTCCTTTGATTTTTAACCCTTCCATTTAGGGATGTTACCACTGCCACCCCTCCCCGTCCTTCTTCCTGGGAATGTGCTACTGAGTGCCAGCCCACTTGCCACACTGGACTGAGGGGCGCTCAGCCCACGATCGTGAAACCCAGTCCAGTTGTCCCTAGCTGTCCCCATGTGTGGCCAAGCCACCTGTGAGCCGCTGCCACAGAACAACGTGCTCTCCTCCGGCACAGGGAGGGAGGGGAGAGGTGGAGATGTGTGTGTGTGTGTCCCACCCCGCCATCCCCCCGGCCACCTGCTTATGTGTGTGAAGCTTCGATGCCGCTTTGCCCTGCCACACGTATTATACCTGCTTTAAAAATTAGTGGTGTGAGTGGAAGGAGGAAAAGAGAGGGAGGGACCAACCCCTTTGTATCTTAAAAGGAAAAAAAGCGTGCTTCAGAAATGTTCCTCCAGCGTCAGGCAGCAATGGAAACTAACGGCCTTTTCGGGTCTTTTCTAGTCTTGGATGTAGGCGTTCAGCTTCAATTTTATTTTTTAAAAACCTGCACTAATTTACCTGGTTTCTTAGGAAGAGAAGAGAGAAATTTTTTTTTTTTAACTTTTATTTTTTATGGGTTTGTGTTCTTTTTTTTGTTGATGTCCGTTTGTATTGAATAATTTGCTACATTTGTAAAATGTAAGAGGTATATATAATATATGTATATTTCTAACGTAAAAAAAAAAACTGTAATTTTTTTCTTTTCAAGATTTTTTCTTAAAAAGAGGAGAGAAAAAATATTTTTTCAGGAAAAAAACTTTAAAAAAAAAAGAAGAGGTGAAGATTCCTTTCTCCCCACTCAGCCTCCCTCCTTTCCCTCCCACCCCTCTCTGAGGAGTGAATCGACAGTTGCCTTGTGGGAGAGAGGGAGTGAAAGAGGACAGAAGCCTGTATGTCTCCGAGCAGAGGGTTTCTCTGTGTGCTCTGCTTGGATTTCTTTCTGAGAAGGGGGTTACTGAGAGGGGGAACCAGGGGGTTGCTGTCTTTTTATTTTTTTTCTTTTTCTTTTTTTTTTTTTTCTTTAGCGAAGGAGGAATACAATCAGAGTTTTGTATTCAGAATGTTGTGCAATATTTTGGAAGGGGACATTGGTGTGTCTAGAGATTTAGTTAAAAACAAAAAAAACAAAAAAAAAAAAACAAAACAAAACAAAAAGGTTGATCAAATCTGTACAGTTTCTATTGTTCCAGATTTTTTTAAGTTTGTATTAAAAGCATGATATAATAACCCGTTGTCATGTGGTGTGTGCTTGGTGAGGAGAAGGACCCCTCTGCTGTGCTTCTTCCCAAGCGAGGAGGGGTGCAGCTGCCTTCGAATGAACCGGCGCTTGGCGTCTTCCCCTCGCAGCCGCAGTCGCTGGTTTGTGGTGCGCTCAGCGGAGGTTTCGCTGGGATTGGAACAGCCTGGTGATGCCCAGGCTTGTGCAAGGCGGTGTGAGCAGCTCTCTGCCTGACCTCTGGCACTGCCAGGAATAGCAGCGGCATAGGAAAAAGTGGTGGTGTGCCTGGCCTTCCCGGGTCCTGCAGTGATTCAGCTCCCCGGGAGGGGGGAGAGCTGGCTCATCTCCCCTGAGGGGAGAAGAGGGAGCTGGATGCTTTGCCTTTGGTGCTTAGTGCCTCAGGGGCTTTCAGTCAATCCAGCAGAGTTCCTAAAATACCCAGCTTCTGCAGCAGTGCCAGGCTGGGATCCTTCCAGCGTCATTGCATGGGGTGGATGAAGGCTTCCCAGGCAGTGGTGTCTGCAGAGGGGGTTGTTGTTCCTTGGGTCATTTCTCTCCCCTCAGTGCAGACCAGTTTGGGCCTCCTGAGGCACCTGGAGTAGGCGTCTGGCATGGCTTACACAAGCCTCAAGGTGCTTGTGTAGGTCATGCCTTCCCTACAGTGGATGTTCATCCATCCTGTGGCAGAGTGGGCTTGAGGCTGGGTATGAGAACAAGCAGCAGTGACGAAGGTCTGATTTTTGCTTCCCTTTCCTTTCTAACCTCTCGTTGCTCAGCTTTAATCAGAATTTCTGGTGTGCCAGGTGGCTGTGTGACCCACCTTCCCCAGTGCCCCCCATCCCTGACAAAAAAAAAACTTCTGCCTCCCCAGGCTGCCTCCTTATGAAGCTGCTGAAGGGAGCTGCTCCAAAAGTACTTGAGGAAACCAAAGGTGGAGCTGGTACCGGTTGCTGGCTTCTGCTGGCATCCTTACCCATGCTCCCTCTAGCCTGAATTCCTTCCTGGAAGAGCTCACCCTGTGTTGCCCTTGGCTTTGCGAGCCCTGGGAGCTGGGCTGCTGCTCGTGCCTGCTGCCCCCCACGTGACTGTCACACTCTGCTGAGCAACAGAACTATTTTTTCCCCTTTGTGTCTCAAACCCCTTGTAATCATTTATCTGAAGCACGCACAAACTTTTGCCCTTAGAACATCTTTCTGGAAATGGAAAATCGAGGGTGAGTGTGTGCCTTCCTGATCCTTGCCCTGCATTTGCTGGGCTGTGACGCAGGGAGCCTTTCCCTTTTTGGGCACAGGTAGGCCGAGCGGTGGGGCCTGGAGTTAGTTTACAGCTGATAACTGTGCGGCCTGGGCAGGGATTAGGGAAAAGGCTCAGTATAGCCTCCTTCCTCCTGAGGGATTTGCTCCTGCACTATCTCAGGGAGCCTGAAAGGGAGGTGAAATGTCCTTCTTCTTGCCTCAAAGCAGGGTGCAGCAGGAGACAGGAGCCCAGCAGGGCACAGGGACAGGGATGGGGATCTGCCCTCTGTCAGCTTTCAGGATGGAAAGGAGGTGCCCGCGTGTGTGGGAATGTTTGCCGGGTGTTTGGGCAGCGACCGAGTCTGTCCCTAAATAGGGTGCTCCAGCAAGGCACGGCAGCAAGATGGGACTTGTCTCCTGAAAGCTCCAAAGCGAGGGGCGTGGGGGTGATGTTTAGACACTCGTCACAGGGGACTCCGTTATTAAGGAGGAAACTTGCAACTTGAGTCACCGAGTGAGCGGGCGGGCTCCCACCTTGAAAGGAGGAGACAGCTTGGGTAGAAAATGCCAGGCTTCAGCCTTGGGCTTTTCAGTCTGTGACAGCAGCAGTTTCTGACACGAATCGGGCTGTTCTGGGAGAGGGAGGGAGGGGGAAAGCCTTATGCAAGCGTGAAAAGCTGTCTGCAAGGCAGCCTTGCCCTGGATTGTGTGTTAAATCCAGGCCCAGCAAAACAGCCCGAGTTTGCTCTGGCAGGAGAGCATCTCCTGCTGCCCCAGAGCCTCCAGGAGACTTGGGATTACTGGGATTGAATAACACATGGCGCAGGTGCCACCGACAGCAGGTGTCCCTCCCATGCCCCGGCGCTTGCCAACGTGCCAGGACCGGGAGGTGGAAAAACACTGCTTGTGGGGAGGCCGGGACTTGCTGAGTCCTTGGCGTCTCCAAGGATGGCTCCTGCCAATGCCACCTGCTCCCAGCTCACGTGGCTGTGCCCTGGCCGGTGTGAGGGATGAGGCTGACGCTGCAGGCACAGGGGGATGGACACCTCTTCCCACCCCACGTGTGTCCTCTGTCAAAGTGTGGGCACCAGCCCAGAGGCTGGCTGTGGCCAAGGTTAGCTACCTCCCAAACCTTACGCTTTTTCCTTCGGTTTCTATGGCCGGGTTCCAATTCAGACATGGCCAGGAACACGCTCGCCCTGGATTTTTCAGAGCTGGGCCTTCCACTGTCGCCCCGCCAGCCGCCTGCGTTGTCACCTCCAGAAACATGGTCTGCTTTTAACAAAGCTACTAAAGATTGAAGCTTTCACCCTCCCCGACCCCCAAGGTGCCATGGTAGAGGCTAAGCCCTGGCCTGCTGCTTCAGGGAAGTGCCAATTTGCATGGTGGCCAATTTGTGTGTGGCTGTTGCCAGCGGCAAAAGTGACTCCAGTGTGGTAAGTGCTTGTGCTGGGGAGGAACACGTGATTATTGTTTTTTTTTTTCCCCAAGGAGCCCTCAGAGGCACTGCAGCGGGTTAGGAAAAGATCTCTGCAAAGAAGGTTGAGGGTCGAATTTTACCACTTTGCCTTGAGGAAAGGTGCAGGTGGAGGTGAGGGGGAACTTGCTCGCTCTTCACCAAATGCCAAGGAGGCAAGTGTGGTCCCCATGTTATTCCCCAGTTGCTGAGACCTAGTTGAGGGGGTTTTTTTTTGATTATTTTTGTTGGCCTGGCACAGCCTGACTGCTGAAGGAAGCAGATCCCCAGGAGGGAGCGTGTCCCTCCCACTCGACAGGGTGTTTCCACCAAGGACAAAGTTTTCCTTCAAGTGAATTAGCCAGAAACTGCTTGCAGAAAGTGCAGCTGGGACTTCCATCAGAGAAAAAAAAAAAACAAACCAAAACAAAAAAAACCCCAAACAAACACAAAAAACTCCACAAAATAATCCAGACAAGGTTATGTGTAGGGAGGACAACAGGCAATGTAGCTGCAGCAGGACACATTTCATCCATGGGCCTCACTTTGCCCGCAGAGCTCAGCGAATTCAGGCAACATCCAAGTCAGCTGCCCTCAGCAACAAGTGCTTTTGCTTCTCCTGATCTTCCTGTGGTCAGGCTCAGTGTCAACATGCACTGCTCCAGGCTCCCACAGAGGCCTGAGCAACGTCGCAGTAGGCCCTGGGAGCCTTTCCAAAATCTACCGAGGTCGCCCTCCATCCTTGTCTCTACCCAACATCGCTCTGCGGCGCTCGGCTGTGTCTTGGGAGGACTCGCTGGCGTCACTTGTGGAGCCTGCCAAAGCGGCGGTGCTCACATGGGGTAAGTGAGAGGCCATGGGCCTGCAGGAAAACTGGGGGTGAACCCAAAGATCTGCTAGAGCAAGTTTGGGGTTTGCATCCATGGGGGGACAGACTGGCAGCATGGCAGAGGATGCGGGGGAACGGAATGACAAGAGATGTCTGGAAGACCACAAACACAAGCCAAGGGAGGTCTGAGAGGAGTAGAGGGAAGGAGGACAGCACCCTGGGGACATCTGACATGTTTGCACACAAATGTAAACGTCACAGGGAGGCAAGGGAGGCTGCAATTCTCCTCTTCCCCTCACCACCCAATGTAATGGTGTGTGTTCCTGGTGACACAAGGTGAGTGGCAGCTGTGTAGGCCTCCTCCCTGGCCAGCACAGCCCAACATAAACCTCCCTGTCCCCACTTGACTCCCTGCTCGTCACACACTCATGCATGATTGTGTCTCCCTCTGGACTGCTCCTGACATGGTGGTTCCCTTCTTGGAGACATGGCGAGCTCTTGCAGGGCACCTGTGAGTCACAGCACTGTCGTTGCCTCCAGCACAGACATGGAGATGCTGAGGCCTGGGAAGGGGCCATGGCTTCACCACGCTCATGGGGAGCACGAATGCCGGGGCTGGCACCCATTGGTGTCCCCTGCCGCCTCACGCTGATCCCACCAGCACCAGGAGCCACTCCAAATGGGAAAGGACATGATGCAGAAGGACAGGTTGGAGACATACCAGGGGAGGGCAGCTCATCCCTCACAGCCACGCCGTTGCCAGCCATCCACCAAGGAAGGGAAAAGGCTTGACAAATGCAGATGACGATAGGATCCAACAAAATAAACCCAGAAAGGGCACAGGTGGGCTGTGACGCACCAAGACAGAGCTGAAGGTACCCAGCACTGCTGAGGAGAGCAGTTTTGCTGCATAAGCAGTCGCTGTTGGACAGGACATTGAACGCTATAACCTACAGCCCAAGTGCTAACACATCAGCACAGGGAACCACAAATTGCTGATTTTTTTGAAACATAAGCAAAGAAACTTTCTTGTATTCCAGACTATAAATCACTGCACAGATCAACTGTATAAAATCATGCAAGAGAGACCTCACTTGGTCCTTCAGACTAGAACTTGTCCATTGAGACTCACTGGCCGGTACAAAGCCAGCTGAAAAAAGATAGTATTTTATTCTGATAAGACTTTATTTTTCATCTTGGAATCACTCTCTTCTCCAAAGGCACAGTGCTCTTAGAAAAATATTTAATTTTTTTTTCATGGAGATGCTTATTCTAGAATTTTTTGACCAACCAGAGCACAGAAGTAGAAACCTTTCCAAAGCCAGTGGTTACAGAGGTGATAGTGGGGACTTCATAGCCCCATAGCAAGTAGAGCATAATACAACATCTAACCAGCAACCAACACATACTTCATCAAAGTCGTATTAGACTGGTATTTATTGCAGGAAAAAGCCATTGACCACATCTCTTTGTCATACAGATATTCAAGCATGCAGACAATATCACAGCTGAGGAGATTTTCCTCCTACTTTGTATTTTTAAGAGAAAAACTCCAGGCTTCCCAATACGCAACTTAAAATGCTACAAAAGGACCCGAGTCCATACAGCCCTAGCCCCTGTGTTGTGTATCATGGGATGGCTGAGACCAAAGTGCCAGCTCCTCTGGGCACATGGAGCAACCGCTAAGAGATGCTGTGGGGACCCCTGGGTCTTATAGAAGCACCCCACTGGTCTCTGCCCCCTGACACTGAGCTTTCCTGGAAAGCAGGATAAACTGGTTGAACCAGGTTGTCTGAGGACCACAACAGGAATCTGCAAAGCATCACCAGGAAGTGGAGGTCTGTGCTGGTAACTGTGATGACCCTTCCCTTGTCTGGCCAGTAGAGCTTCATAGTCCAGAACCGGTTGGGGCTGGACATCTTCCTTTAACATACCTGGAGTGTCCTGCAAAGTTGTGTAAGTGTCTGCCATTTGCCTCAGAGCTGCTCTGCCAACACAGGGCTGCAAGGGCTGGTGGGAGCTGCACATTGCCGTGAGGAAGCCACAAAAGAAAGACCAGAGCACCCCAGCAGAAAAGCTCATGTTGCTTCAGTGGTGTGGCAAAGCGAATGGCTGAAGTAACTTTTTGGCTTCCACAGCCTGGGAGGTAAAAGGGGGTGAGGGAGGTATTGCTGTGTTTGCCTGCTTGAAAGACCCCACTCATTTCATCCAGTGAGATTTGTTGACCTCGACAGTCTTGGGCACAGGGAGCTGGCTGTTACCTCACAGAAAAACCCCAGCCCTCCCCATGTATTTTTCTGTGATACCACTCTGCTGAGAAGGTATGACTAGCAAAGAGACACCCATTTACTTCATTGTCTTTAATTTTGCCCCTCTACCTGCAAGGTCTGCAGACAGAAAAGGATCTCCACTGCAGCCAAATGCACAGAGAGCTCTTCCTCTCCTCCCATGCCTGGCTGATGGTTGACCTCTTCTTCACCTGAAGATATTTGTAGGGCTCCTGAAGAGAGCCACATTTCCTCCTGGAGATAATTGTCACTTGGCAGGATCTTACTCATTTTGTGGTGGCAGTGGTTGGCTTTCCATGCTCTGCCACTGGCAAAGCAGGACCATGGTTCTCCACCTCGCAGCTACTCGGAAGCCTCCTGCCCAGGGGCACAGCCAGCTTCATTCCTGCCTGGAGCCTGCCCTGTGGAGGCAAAACATTTGCTTGTGCTGGGTGAATGCTGGCCTCTTCACAGCTTTCCAGGCAAAGCAGGTTGGACCTCAGGGATTAAAACCCTCACACTGGCCTGCAGCTGAGTCTGCTCTCCCTTGTGGATGCTCTCCACCAAATAGACTAGAAAAGGTGAACAGATGCAACCACATCTCTATAATGTTTGCCATTACATGTACCTGCCACCAGAGGCTATAGGAAGACCCCAAGAGCGTGAAAGTGTTTCCCAGCTCTCTGGCTATGAGACCAGCTAATGCCACCATGGGTGCTAGTATTCCCCATGTGGGAGCTCATCCACCTGGGGAACTTGGGAAGCATCCTTCTCTAGAGCTTCTTGTCCCTCACCTCTCTGTCTTTCTTGCTCCTAATTATTTTCCCTAAATGCTGTGGTCTGATCCTGGGAGCAAACATGAGCCAGCACCAGGGTGAAAGGGAGAGTTCTGCCACCAGTGAGCAGCAGTATCTCTCCCCCTTAGTACCTTTGCCTTCTGCTGGACACATCCCTGCTGTGCCATTCACTTGTCATTGTCTTGGTTCCCTTTTTTCCCTACCGCTGCTCCTCCCAGTCTTCTTCACTTCCCACACATGCCCTGCCTGGCTGGCAATGGCTGACCTCCATACAGAAAAACAGCATTTGCTAAAATATCTGCGTGGCATGTAGCTGTGGTAGCTCGTCACTGCATTGTAGTGCAGGGGACTTCAAGCACAGCAGGGGCACTGGCTTGGACACTGGCACATCTTGGAACAGTTGGCTTGGCTGGGAGAGGTGTCCCAGCTCTCTTAAGCGCTGCTGCAATAGCCCAATTAGTCGTTCAGGTGTTGCCACAGTCTTTGGCTAGGGCCCAAGAGCTAATGACAGAGCAGGTGGCAGATGGGAGGATTGCAGGAGCATGGCTGGAGATGAGGGGAGCTCATTCTGAACAGCTTGTTGAGACCAGTCTCTGCTGACCAGCTGGGATGATGGGTTTTGCAAGGTGGATTCTTGCTTTGTGAAAGACTCCAAAACAACCTTCAGCCTTTGAAGGATACTTGCAGCTGCGTTTTGCTCTGCCACCCCTCCCAGGATGTCCAAAATTATTTTGGGATTACTGGGGTGACCAGACCCATGACCACTCGTTTACAGCAGGAGGAAAACCCAGAGGTGTTTAATCAGGAGCAAAGTGGCAATGGGACATTGGCACACCGTGGATGTTGATGCAATATGATGATAGAGGGGCATAAATGTCATTGATGAAAGACTGCTTTGTCCTACCAAATTCCTGTGCTTCGTGTCTACCACAAACAGCCTGAGGCACTTGGGAACTACTGACCCCAAAGTAAAGCTATGGAGGGATGCAGGGAGAGAGGAGAGGAGAGGTTGAAGAGTAGCAGTGGAAACTGTACAAGTGTATGGGCAGCACAGAGAAGAACGTGGAACTTGACACGCAGCAAGAGCTTGAGGAGATTTTTCCAAGCACGTTGAAGAACTGGTTAAAAAGAGGCTTAGAGCTATGACCAAAGAAGCTGTTGATGCAGTTTGACTCCTGTTGTGCTTACAGAAGCAGGAGTTGGTATATTCTTTGTAGGCAAACAGGATTATGTCAAACCACCTAATGCCATCATTCAGTTCGCTTACTAATGGAAACATTGAGTACGGGCTAATTGCTCAAGCCAAAAGGGAGGCAGGTTTTTGTGATCACCACGCTGTACAAACTGCTCCTGCGGTGTGCTGTACGAAGCAGGAGTATAGATGCAGCTCTGCTTGCTTGGGCTCACAGAGGAGTCAGGGTACAGCAACCCTCTGAATCTTCTCTGTCCAAAGCTCTTGCTGTTGCTTGGGGTCTCTTGATGTCCTTTCCCCAGGGCCTGCTTCTATTGTGCTCACTATCAGAGTTGACTACAGTTGGGAGCATGATGGCCCTTGGGTGTCAGCCCCCAAGTGGGCCGCGAAGAAAAGAGGTCCAAAAGTCTGCTCTTAGGTCTGTGTCCACATCTGTGTTGATGCTTTTCCCTCCCCCATGGCTCCAAAACCACCTTCAAGGTCACCCCTTGCTACTGGAATACAACCCCATCTTGCAAAGAGCTGTGTGGCAGTGGGTGTCAGGGCAGCCATTTTGTACTAATAACAATAATTTTGTACTAATACCGTGTCACAGTAGGGAAGACAGAAATGACTAATTAAAATGTTGGGGAGATAGTCAAGTCATGAGAGCATTACTCAAGTGCAATTTAGCTGGGAAGCTGCGATTCGCAACTCTGCTATTACAAAAATACCACAGGACTTAATTCATCAGACATCATCGTCAAGGTATCAGATTATCATCCCCCCTGAAGGCAGCTCCAGGCTACCCACCATCCAGCCTGGGCATTGGGTCAGTTACCCACAGAGCATGGTCGGACTCCCAGGTGGTCGGCGCTATTTCCAGCAACCATAAATTTTTTTTTTCTGGCCTAATACCAGGCAGACCCAAGATGTCTTGGCTTGCAAATGGACTCGTAGCTCAGTGTGGCCTTGCTCAAAGTCACGATAACACGATCATCAATGGGAAGTGGAATCCCAAAGCCCTACTGTTTCTCGAGGAAACACTTCTTCATGCCCTATATAATTTTCCAACTGCTGTTCTCTCTCCTGGCCCATCTCCAGAAGCTCTAATGAAGAAGGTGATGAAGAAACTACTTCATAGTGAAGGGAGAGACCTGAGGGAACAGCTTGGTGCTTGTTAGCCAGGGGCCAGGGCAGGCTCAAAGTGGACTCTATGTAACCCCTGAGCGTGTCCCATCACTACAGTGAAAGTCCCAATGTGCGTAGGGGCCTGCGGCACATGGACTTCAGGCAGCAGAGAGAAGACAGGCAATAAACATCAGCCTCTACAAGCCTGATGCAAATTACCAGGAGAGATGGTGCATGAAGCACGTGTTTTAGCAGCTACAATCCCTCCCCTGCTGTGTCGGTCCCTGCTTTTACAGCTGTAGCAACAAGTAGGGGAGGTCTCGAGTAGCAGAGCTGTGTAGGAGGAGGGCTTAGCAGAGAGAGGTTTGAGCTGCAGATGGGCTTGGAGCCCATGGTCTCGGATAGAAAATGGTGTTTGGGGCTGTAATATGGTTTGTAGGAGTTAAAGGGCTCTTTTATTGACAGCTCCAACCCTGCTTTGGCTAGTGGCCACCACTGTCTGGTAAATGAAGGGGGAGAGACATGAGGCGGTGAGGGGAGAGGGGGAAGAACAAGGAAAAGGACAGAGCAAAAGTAACACGAAGATCAAAATCTAGCCAAGAGAAAAATAAAGCATAGAAAGCAAAGGAGATGGAAGGATGGGTAATCAAGGAGTAACACAAAGGGAGAGGTATAAGAGAGACAGCAGCCCACCAACAGGCCAGAAAAGGGAGGCAGGAAGGAGCAGAGTGTGGAGAGGGCAATAGCTCCCATACCTAGCACATTTCTTCCCTACTGTTGCTCTTTGGAAAAGACGAGCCTGACTTCTTCTGGAAATGCTTAGTGAGCAAATAGCACAAATACTTTCCCCAATACCATCCCTTTTGTGATGCTTTGAAGCTAAATGACATATGTTACAGGAGAGAAGAATGATCCTGTGTGGGCTCAAGGAGGCATTGCACCCTTGTGAGAAGAGGCTCCCAGAGTGGTTTATGTGGGGCCAGGCTTGAGCAAGAGGCAGCAGGAGCAGCCAGGTTCTGGGGAAGGACTGTTTGGGTTCCTGGAGGCCCAATCCAAAGGAAGGGAAAGCTGTGGACACATCCTGGCAGCTCGGTGCTGAAGAAAATCACTTTCGTGAGGAAACACAGCTGAGATCTTTCATGTAGCTGGCCTTCACATGGTCCCCCTGCAAACCTCTGCTCTGCTCTGCTCTTTTAGCTCCTCACCACTGACTGCCAATGTGGGTGTCACACTCACCAGTGACACCTCCTTTTCTGTACAGTAGAAATGCCTTGTCTCTTCTCGGCTTGGCTGGCAGCAATCCCTCAAACCTCCTGCCAGGGTAAAAGGCGAAGGGCTGGCAGTTACTCCTCACCTCAGTGGGGCAGGGCAGGGTGGCTGTGGTGAGGCTCAGCCTAAGCACGGTATGTGCCCGGGGCCTCAGCAGGATGCAGGGGGAGAATGAGCTTCCCCCAGCCTGAACTCATTCATAGGCCAGCGGCCTCACAGCGGGTCTGGCAGAGTGATGTGGAGCCAGGAAGGACATAGAGTGGGACTTACTCATTGCTCTGGGATGACAGTCCTAATGGAAAACAGCAGGGAGTAGTTAGAATATGCCATAAATATTTATTAGCTAAGACATCTATTTCCCCAAAGGTTGTTAGAAGTCCATAGCTGCCTGAAGTTTCCTGCGCCAGCACCCAGGAGAACCCCAAGCATCATTCTAGCCCCATCCTAGTGGCTCCAGCTCACTGCCGCCCATGCAGCAGGTGGCTGTATGGCTGCCAAACTAGCCTCAGGCCTGCTGAGCCCCCAGGTGACAACATGGTCACCTCCTGTGAAGCGTGGCTGGTTTGAGGTTATGGAAATAGTTCAGCATTGTTTGAAGCTGAGCTGAGTTGCGTTGTCCTCCCCACCTGGGGCGGGGGGGAGTCTGCTGAGAAAATGCCAAGGTTTCCCTTTGCTCCAGAAGTCAAGTGGGGTTCGGCATTTCTTTCCTCAGCGTGCAAACCCTGGGGTCCCACAGCACTTTCCTCCCCAGCCTGTGCAGCACAGGCACGTGGCTAGCACTCAGAAGACACACTTTAAATAACCACACCACAGTGACTCATGCCTTCTCCAAGGCAGTCTGGCTGCTGGCATATAAAGCAGGAAAGCTGGTGATCTTTGGAAGAAGAGAGGATCCTACAGCGAGCAAACATATGGCTCAGCTCCTGGCCAAGAAGGCGGGAGGGGTGGAAGCGTTGCTAGATGAGATAGGTTGGGAGGCTGAGGCTCGCAGGCGCAGAGCGGTGGCTTCCCCACCACTGCCCAGCTCTGTTGTTCTGACCTGCTGCCACATGCACAGCCCGTCCTCTCTGGAATTTCCCCGAGTCAGCAGTTTTTGGAGCTCAGGGAGGTAGGGAAAAGGCATGCAGGAGCAGTGCCCAAGACTGAGCATGGCTGACATGGAGGGAGTGTGGAGCGCTCTTTCTGCCCTTTGCAGCCTTTGGCCTGTAGCACCAAGGAGGCAAACAAGGCTAGGCAGTCCTGATGGCTCCAATGGACCTTCACCTTTCCCTCAGGCACTTGTACCATCCTCCATTTCCCCAGCCCTCACCAGTCCCAGCACTGCCCTTCTCACCTGCCTCCCTCTCAGAACTCTCCCCATCTGTTCAGACATATCCTCACACTAGCTCCCCTCAGCACTGTCCCTCCCTGTGCCACCTGTCTCTCTCCTCCTCTCCCAGACCCCTCCTCCCAGGCCTGCCATTCTCCCCTTCCAGTTTCTAACCTTCCTGGGGAGCTGCTCCACAGCCCCTGTCCTTCTCCATTTCTCTGCGCCACCTCCACACCCCTCCTCCTCCACTGCCTGTGCCCATGTCTTCTCTGCCAAGTCACCCCTTGGGACCTACTGTGGCGTCTCCCACAGCCCTCCCCACAGCCCCCCGACCTCTTCCCACAGCCCTTGGCCTCAGAAGCACCACAGGGAGCTTGGTAGCTCCTGCTTGCTCTCTGCCAGCAGCCTCTACTGGGAGATCAGACTTTGCCTTTGGGCTGCACCCCGTTTTCTCTTGCCTCCTCCCCAGCCGATGGCTACAGCTGGGTTGCCCCTGCCAGCCAGGCGAGCTGTTTTCCTCAGCCCAGAGTCTGTTTCCAGGGCCCAGGATCCTGGAGCTGCTCATCAGCTTTGGCAAGGCAGCGTAAATGCCACGTCCCTGCCTGTTCCGGGCCCGAAGCGATGCCCACATGTCTGCCATTATGTAAGGCAAAGTATGTACGGGAGCTGGGAGGCCTCAGGCATGCTTACACACCGTGAATGACAGCTGCAAAAATGAGATGGGGACTATTTTTAAATCTCCCCCCCCGCCCTCCCTCCTTCTCCAGCTCTTCCCTGCAGCCCCAGCCAGTCTGTGTCGATGTCCAGACCTGACCCCGTGGGGAGCGAAACTGGTACTGCTGGGCTGTGCCAAACTGGTAGCGCTGGGCGACACTTTGTACTGCCACGGAGGGACACAAAACGCCTCGGCACAGGGGTGTTGGTACCCGGAGGACACATCCGTTTCCAACTCTCCTTGCCCATCAATAGTCCCTTGACATCCTCTCCTTCACCTCTCATGGCCCTCCTGGCCAGCGGGACTGTGCTGCCCTTTTCCTACCCCCAGCCTCTCCCTGTAACTTTAGAAAGGTCATTCCCTCCTCCTTGAGCCGTGGGGTTATCGCAATTCCTCAGAGCAGAGCGGAAGGGATCTCGAGAG
>VXBJ01000486.1:105027-130558 GCA_013400055.1 Nycticryphes semicollaris | reverse complement strand
ATCTCCTCCATGGAGAAACGTGATACCCCAGCACCACCCTCTCCCTCAGAGCAAGGGCAGGAGACAGATGGTCCAAGCAGGATTGCGTAATGTCTCATCTCTCCCCCTGAACGCTGCTGGCACGGTGACTGGCAGGGGAGAGGCAAGGAGGATGAGGAGCTGGCTAAGAGAGAGGCGGTGTTGGTCACAGGGAAAGGAGAGTTGTCAAAACCAACAGCGTTTTGCACCAGAATGCTGTAAGACAGGTATCTCTCAAGCCAGAGCTATGGAAGAAGACTGCCTGTGTGCTGCTGCTCTGGCTCTGAATAAACATACTCAGTTCAAGGCTATGCCCAGCAAAGAATTGTCTGGAGAGATCAACAAGTATGAGGTACCACTTCACCTGGCATTTTAAGATGCTGGTCTAGACATCCCTCATCGAGAAGGGTGGATCTAACCAGCAGCAGATACAGAGCAGGCCTGTGAGCAGCTGTTGTGAGTGTGTGGCTAGTTTAAACCTAAACCAGGAGAGGCTGAGGCAGGGGGCAGGACCCATGCGTCATAAATACATGCTAGGGCAAAAGCCTAAGTTGTTCTCCTAGAAGCTCATCTGGATCACAAATATATTTAGACTTAAAATTAGAAAGAAGTTCCTAGCCAGCCATGGTATAAACTTCTGCGACAGCCTGTCAGGCTGGAAGGTGGGCAGAAGCAGCCTAATTTGGAAAGAGATATAGCCGTCTAGTAGTCGCTGCATGGAAGGAGAGGAGGGAGCCCAGAATGAGCCATACACGTACCTGAAATAAAGCTTGCAATCATGTCCCCAAGCTGGTCCCCAGAGGGATTGGTACAGAGCTGAAAGCTCAGTGTGTTGCATGCTCTTTAAGTTACATGTTATTAATCTGCTTCAGGGTCATCCCAGGTCTTCAAAGAGGCAAGGAAGAGGTCACCTCTTTCCCTTCTGGGTTTTTAGGAAATTCTTTCATTTCCTTCATCTCTGTAACCTCTCTGTCCAGAGCTAGCCACAGGGTTGGGGTGAGGCAGGGAGGAGGAACGGGGGCCACTCCTGTGGCTCTTAGTCATGCTTTGGGTGTGTTGGTTTGCCTTGTTCACAGGCTCAAGACAAAACCAGCTCTAGGGCCAGGAAGGTATTTCCCTCAGGCTTAGTGTGCTGGGGCAACCTGGGGAGCTGGAGATGTCATCCACTGCAGAAAGCAATGCCCTTATGAGACTCCTTGGCTGCATTTTCCGTGTTGCAGTAGCTTGGGGATGCTTGAGGCACCTTTCCTCTCTCCCACTTGCTCCCTCAGCTCTATTTGTATCTTCAGGTTTCTATAAAGCTTCACCATGGGAAGTGAGGGGGTGCCTTCAAGCTGAGGTGGTCAGGACATTCCCTGGATGGTCCCCCATGTCTGGGCTTGGGCACTACTGTGCAGGTCAGAAGGACAGGAGTTAAAGTCCCAGACCTACGTTTCCATGTGGCATGGAGCCCACATTACCACACTACCATGACAAGGTCCTCAACCTTGTGACCAGCATGCCAGCTATTTTTGTCTGCTTTGAGTCCTCAGTGCCAGGGGCAGCTGGGCAGGTCCTCAGGCAGAGCTGCCCTGAAGTGAGAGCCTTGATTAGGGCAGCGGTGGGGTCAGTTCAGGAGACTGTGGAGAGCTGTCAGAGGACAGCAGGTTGCTCAGCAGGAGGATTAAGATTGCCTCCTCCAGCCTCTCACTTCTTAGACTTTACTCTCAGGCCATGACTTTGTCCCACCCAAGTCCTTCAGCTGATCCTCGCTGTTCCCCTCCCACTGCAGAGATATCCTGGATTGCTGTTGGGCTGCAGGGATCAGGACAGAGCTGTGTGCAGTGCCAGGCTGGAGAAGGGTTTTCAGGGCCTGTGGTTTTGGGATGAGAGAGAGCCTCCCGGTCAGTGCTACAGCCTTGAGGCAAGTAGCAGAGACCATGGCGCTGCTGCTAGCTGCCAGACCAGGCCCAGGTGAGTCATAGAACCAATCGATGCCGCATTAGAAGGGACCTCTGCTTCAAGGATCATCTGCTTCAACTTTTCTTGACAAAAGCATGGTCTACACAAGATGGCCCAGGATCCTGTCCAGCTGAATCTTAAGTGTCCAATGATGGGGAATCCACCACATCACCTAGGAGATTACTCACAATTTTCATTATGAAAAATTTTCCTCGTGTCCAATCAAAACCTGCCGTGGAGTAACTTGTACCCATTACTCCTCCTCTTTTCCATGTGACTCCTCATAAAAAGGGAGTCTCCATCTACTTTGTAGCCACCCTTTCAATACTAGAACATGGTGACAAGGTCTCCCCTGAGCCTTCTTTTCTCAAGGCTGGACTAACGCAGTTCTCGCAGTCTTTCCTTATAAGGCAGGCTTCCCAGTCCTTTCATCATCCTTGTAGTCCTTCTGTGGACCCTCTCCAGCCTGTCCACATCTTTTTTGTATACCAGGGATGAAAACTAAAGACAGTATTCCAGGTGTGGCCTGACAAACGCTGAGTAGAGCCCAACAATGACGCCTTTGTCTCTGCTGGTGATGCCCTTGTTGACCCACTCTGCAGCCTGTTGGCTTTCCTTGCTGCAGTAGCAGCACACTCTTTGCTCCTATGGAGCTTGTTGTTCACCAGGACCCCCAGGTGCCTTTCCACAGAGCTGCTCCCCAGGCAGGTAGATCCCAGCCCATGCTGCAGTCCTGGATTATGTTTTCCCAGGTGCAAGACCTTACACTTGCCCCAGCTGAACTTCATAGGGTTCTTGTTATCTCACTCTTCCAGCCTGTCCATGTGGCTCTCCCTACCGAAGTGTCTACTTCCCCGCTTAGTTTGGTACCACCAGCAAATTTTGTCAGGGTACACTTGATCCCATCATCCAGATGATTCAGAAAGATATGAATAGGAGGACCATGAAGATGATCAGAGGGCTGGAGCACCTGTCCTATGAAGACCAGCTTGGAGAAGAGAAGGCTCTGAGGAGACCTTATAGCAGCCTTCTAGTAGCTAAAGGAGGCTTATAGGAGAGATGGAGAGGGACTCTTTATGAGGGAGTGTAGTGATAGGATGAGGGATAATGGTTTTAAACTGAAAGAAGGGAGATTTAGATTAGATATGAGGAAGAAATTAATTACTCTGAGGGTGGTGAGGCACTGGAACAGGTTGCCCAGGGAGGCTATGGAAGCCCCATCCCTGGAGGTGTTCAAGTCCAGGCTGGATGGGGCTTTGAGAAACCTGGTGTGGTGGGAGGTGTCCCAGCCCATGGCGGGGGTGGGGGGTTGGTATTGGCGATCATCCGGCGCCATTCCCCCTGAAGAACCCGGATCCGTCCCGGCTCTTCCCAGCCGGGGCCGCGCGGTGGGCGCTGCCGTAGCGCCCCCTGGTGGCGCCTGTTGGCAGGGCGCGGCCCAGCCGCCATTTGGGGCGCCGCGGGGGCTGCAAGGGCGGGGGCCAGGGCCAGCGGTGAGGGCTCGGTGGCCGCTCGCCGGGCTGGCAGCGATCCTGCTGGGGGATAAGCTGCTTGTGCCAGCCTGCCTGCTGCCTCCCGCCGGAGTCAAGCCGGGCCACAGCGAGCGGGCGCCGGCACATTCCGGCTCACTGCGCCCTGGCTGACTGAAGCCGCCGCGGGTTTCTTCACAGCTGGATGTGAGGGATGGGGGCGAGGATTAACCTGAGAGGGAAAGGTGGGAAAGGCAAAGGGTTTGAAACGCCTCCCCTTCCCCACCAACACCCCTGCCTGTGGCACACACGTACCCTGAAACCTTGGAGGTGCCGGTGATGATGGGCATGGGGAGTCAACATGCCCCTCCGTGACCTGCAGCAAGGAGACACGCCACCATGACATGGCCACACAGACAGCGGAGATGGTGCTCAGCTCCTGCAGCCACCCAGGGTTGTGCTGATCCCCTAGAACTCAAGGCAGCACAAACACAATTTTTCCTTCAAACATGTAGGGACTGCAAATATCTGAACCCCTCTAGCAGCACCGCTCAGATGAGTGGCCCTGGCAAACCATCTGTTCTCCACACACTGGGGAGGTCCTGCCTGGTTCACTGCCCCAGCCTGGGGGCACAGGCTGGTGCCTTGGCTACCCTGTGGAGCACTGCGCATAGTTCTCCTCTCCCCAAGCCTAGTCTCTGATGGAGACTGGCTTTCTGCTGACCGGCAGGCAGGCTGACCTCCCTCCCCCCAAGATGGTGGCACACCAAAACCAACATGATGTTCATCCCTTTTCAGGAGCCATCCTGCATGAGTGGGCCTTGGTAGCGCAAAGACTGGCGAGGTCTCCTTGTGGCAAAGCTACTTGTCCCTAGCTCTGCCAATGTCCCTGATCTCACAGATTCGGATTGGTCTCATGCTGTGCGAGGCAGGGACCATATGTGACAGCTCCTAGTTGTTGAGAAGGGGTAGGCAGCAAGTCACCAGACCTCAAGTCTTGCAGTAGTCATGCAGTCTTGTAGCTTGGTGAAGCCAGTCTTACCTTCAGGATGAGACGGATTTGGAAATGGTACCTTTTTCTGGACTGCAGCAGCGTCCCAAGCAGGAGCAAGGGGCCAGAGCACCCATTGCTTGCAGTAAGTGAATCTAGAAGAATGTCAGGAGGCTACTTCGCCTCAAATTATGCATTTTACTTTTATAGATAGCACATAAAGCCTTAGGAGCCAACAAGCAGCCATGGATGTGTGACAAAGATAAAATGGATGTGTGACAAAAACTGAAGCTGGCTGAAACAGCTACTGCTTGGGAGCCACAGGCAACCATCTCAAGCATGAGTGGGTTGAGAGGCACAAAGTATGGAGTGGGGCAGTGCAGGTGCGTGGCCTATTGCCACCACCCTGCCACCACTGAACACAGATATGGATCTGGCTCAAAGGCTTGCTGCTCTGGGGCTCAACCAGGGCTGGGGTGGTGAGCCCGGTCTTCATGATTAAAGCGTTCAAGAGCCGGGTCTGACCATAAACTTGTGATCAAGCACAAGAGGGAAAAGGTACTTGAACTCACCTCTTGACACATCTGGAATACTGCCAGCACCTTTCCTCTCTACTCCACCTAGCTACCTCCCAACCCAGCCTCTTCTGTCTCCTTCCCTTTCCAGAGGGGAGAAAGGCCAGTCCCATGTTACTCTTTTTGCAATTACCTAAACCACCAACTTCTGGCTTGACTCCCTCACACTCAGTTCGCTCCTGGTTTCCTTCTACTGCCCTCTCACTGCTCAGAAGCCAGTTCACACCTCACATAGAACACAAAGAATACCATTCCCTCCTGCCCTCCCAGTATCACAGGCTGGACACCTGGGGCAGGTCAGAAGACAACCTCTAACTCCAAGGCTTCTACACAACTGCATCTCTAGCCCCTCTGTGTGCCCCTCTTCCAGGGCAGGAGAGGGGCTCCAGTGATCTACTACAGGCAGGGGCTGTGCTGGCTGGTGGGTCTGGTACATACACAGGGTCTCCAGTAATGTTTCACCCATATTCATAAGCTGGGACTCCCACCCTGGTGCAGGTTCTGCTACTTCCCAGGCATGCAGCAGGCTGCCTCCCAGCGCTGCACATCGGCAGAGAAGGTGTTAGCTTGCTCTTCAGTTGCCTTCATTCCTTCTTGCTTGAACAGTCACACAGGGCTATGATGCCATGGGATGTCTGAAGGGGAATTCAGAAGCAAGTGGAAACTGAAACCACTTTTGCAAACCTAGCCACCCCACAGATTTAGATTCCCAAAGCCCAACAGTCTCCCCAGCTCTAACAGGATTGTATCATTTCACTGCCACTTAAAATATTTTCTCAATGGCCATGTCTAACCAAGGACCACAACCGACAGCAAGTGAAAACCTAGAAGAGCTTGGTGGATGCAGCTTTCACACATTTCTCCACCAAGGCATTCCAATTGCCACTATGGAGCACCAAAAACTAAACAGGAGCCAGATCCTTTTCCTACCCCTGGTGTAGCCAGGAGAGGAAAAAACAATTACAAATGCACTTGAAGTCCTGAGGTCAGCAGATCCCCCCTCAACACACAACAGGAAGGAGGTTGAGTAAGAAGTTGCCATTTTTTCCATTGCCATCTTTCAGATCACTAATGGCTGCAAATGGGAGAACTTCCTGAAGGGAACTGGTAATACAATGCGCAGTTAGCACGTTTATAAACTCGCTCCACACCCATCCCAGAGAACACATAAGCTCCCTGAAAAGAAGGCGATGTAGAACAAGCCTCTGTCTTGCTGCCAGCTGCCATCACAACAGAAAAAAGATACCAAATATCATCCATTGATTCTATGTTAAGGCCACGTAACACCTGAAGGATACACCCAACTCATCCTTGTATCCACTCTCTTTCTACTGCAATTCCTCATTTTGGCCACATGAAATCCTTGGCCTTCAGTACACGGTACAGGTCAGAACTCTCTCTCTAAATAGGTCAGGTTTTAGCTTTTATACACAAATTGCCATGGCTCTGGAAGATACAGCCAGAGAGAAACAACTAACTGTCACAATGCCTTCCTTCTGCAAAACCATATCAATTCCTCATCCTCTATGGCAGGTTGCAGGTAGTCATCTTCATACACACCTTTCAAAATTGTACAGCTGAACGGCCAGATAAGACACCAACCCGGTCTTCACAGACCTTCTAGTGCCTGGACTGAACACCTCTTCCCTCCCTAGGATGTCAGGAAACGGTCCCTGAGTGTTCATAGAGATGAGAGCTTTCCCTATGGAGTCGGATCAAAAATCGTATCTTAACCTTTTTAGAATTTTATTTCCTTCCTACCACCCCCCACCCCCACCCCCACCCCTCCCCGGTCACCAATCATACATTCTCCAAAAGCAAAGAACCAACAACCTCTACCTTACTGCAGTTTCCAGATATGCTAAAGTATTCCACATAAACTAAAATACGAGTGAATGAATTTTCCTAGAGAGCATGCGCTTCGGGTAGAAATAGTGTAAGTGGCCAAGGAAAGTGAACACGTCATTTTCTGGATCAGAAGCAGTGACTATATAGAAGACATACATTTCTTACCAGAAGGATCTTCACCTACCAGCTCTTGGGAAAAAGAAAAAAAAGAAAGGCAAACACCACAAAAAACTCCAAGCCAACCAGCCAAGATTTAGGTCAAAAAATGGAAAGGAATGGAAAAAGCTGTCCTTGTCAAAACTTAATTTACTTTGAACTCTGCCTTCTTTCCATGAAAAAAAAAAAAAAAAGAAAGAAAAGAAAACTAAATTCTGATTCCTTTGTGGTGGTTGTCAGCCCCAAAGTAACGAACAAAGCAAGGTTTGAGCGTGTGCAGCCGAGTACCAGTTGTCAGGACTTCTCCCTCTACTTGAAAGAGCTCAACCTAGAGCGACCATGCAAACACGCAGGACAGAAGACAAATGCGAAACCTCGAAGGCTATTAAAACTGATTTCTAGAAAATAAAAGTGGGGGGAATTGTGTACCTGTGACCAGCACACCCAACAGCTAACATGTGGGAAATGCACAGCAAGAGCCTAATCCCGAAAGGCCATGAGCTGCTTTAGCGCCTACCGACTTCAGTGCAAACGGCCGGTGTAACGCTGGCAGTTGAGGTGTACGGGACACAGCAGGCTTCTCCAGAGAACAAAATTACTGGATCTCAGCGTAGTGGAATACACGTTTTATTTCTTAAAAAGGAAGGGTACTAACAGAATTTAATACAGTCAAAACTTTACATTTTAAACAAAAGCTTTTCTTTTTTTCTTAAAAACCAGTTACGAGCAGAGAGGTGAGAGGATTTAAACTACTCACAAAATCCAAGCTGAAGACTTTGAGAATTCAAATCTGTGGTTTATACATTTAAAAAAGTGTAATAAATGGAAATATAAAATAATACCAACTCTGCAACAGTGAAATGCCCTTTCCTCAATAGATTGCTGTTTAACCCATCAGCTGCCAGGAGTGTCCAGGTTTATGTACAAAATAAGCAGTTTGGGACAAAAGACTCATATAACTTAAAACCATTTATGGCAATACAGTCTTACCCAGCCACTTCACAACCTTTTTTTTATGATCTCTTTCCTTTCTATAGAACCTTTCAGTCAGGATGATCTCAAATGCACTTAAAGTACTGCTTCAAAAAGCAGCTACATTTACAGGAATTATATAGACAACTTCAAGGAGTAGATATCCAAGAGATTAAACAATTTAACACACAGTAAAACCAGGATCAGATTTCTATCTTATATAAATACCGTGCAGATCTATCATCCATCCCACTGAATGAATGGGACAGATCAGTGTCACATCTGAAGCAAAAAAAAAACCCCCTAAACTTTTATCCAAGAGGGAACAGAATTTCAGGCCAAATATAGCAGATAGGAGTTCCCTCAAACTATTTATTTAAAAACTGGATGTCTCTGGAAAAGCTTCACAGGAACAGAGTTTTCTGAATAACTTGCACATATGCTTAGCTGTTTCGTAACTATTTTACAGTCTAGAGATACTGAGAGGGGAGGAAAAAAGGAAGTGAAAAAATGAAAATGCCACCACCTCTGCCCACTACAAAAATTGTTCTGGCTTTGTCCCTTACACAACACTGCAGCTGTTATGAGAGAGGAGACTGCTCCAGTACAGCAGTAAAGACAATAGAAGTTTCATTATGGCTGGAAAAAGTGTCATCACAGGTTAATCTCTTAGATGAAGGCTGATGGTTCCATCTCACCTCCTCCTCAAAACCCACATGCTCATATTTCCTAGCAGACTGCTCATGATTCTCACTCCACTGTCTTTTTGTGTTTGGCTTTGGTTGTTTTTTTTTTCCTTTTAATGCAAGACAGAAAAGGTCATGAAAGCTGATGCAAGTTCCAGCTGTGCAGCATCCAGTGAACATGTACTCAGCAAAACCTCAAGTCACTAATCACTTTCCCTCCCTCTCTCCACAGCACAACAGGATACCTGTGTCATCTATGTACATGATAGAACTAACACAGCTGTGGACTATCTAGGTTACAAATGAGTTCCCGTAACAGTCACTCGCTCTTTCATTGCAACTTGCTGCAGTCTGGCTGAAGGGTGGAGACAGATCTGTTTCAGCCAAAAAAAGAATAATTCAAAAAAAAAAACCAAACCAACCCCAAACCAACTCACCAACCAACCTTTAGTTTTCCTCAGTCACTAGGCTTTACGAATAATTAAATACTCACAAACAACAGACCAACTGCCCAGCTAATGGGATGGAAGAGTAAAATTATGAACGTCATCAGTGTCTACTGTTAAAGAAAGACTGGAAGAGAATCAATTCCCTCAAGTTCTCAGTTTCTCTGCTTAAGTAGCTCATTTAAAACATTTTTTTTTGTTGATAGAAAGCATCACAACTAGACTAGGATTCCACAACATCAATCTTTGTTTTGATTTCTGTAGTTCTCTAGGAAAAAAATAACCCCAAATCAAGCTACATGAAGCATTAGCAATATTCAGATATTACAATGGAAGCACTTATTTATTACTTCATAGAACAGATTAGTTTTAAAAGTGTATTTACATGTTCTAAGTTATACAAAATACAGTATTCCAATAATTCATGTTAATCACTATATTTCAGACAACTTCACACAGAAGTGCAGGGGATGCATTCATCCATGATCCTGGCCAGGAGCAAGCGGTCACCCGCAGCGTGACAGGTGAGAGCTGCTATTGTGCCCCCTCGGGAAAACAAATCCCGCCATGCCTTCTCACCCAGACGTAACTGCAGATCTAAGAAAACATTCAGGCAGGTACACGAGCAAAGTTTGTTGAGACCCACAGACCAAAATCACATGCCTTAGTTTACTAGACGTATGTGAAGTACATTTTTTTTGTTTGTTTTTACAGATGTTCTACAGCAAAGGGCTTCTGCTCATGCCTTAGTTGGGAAAACGAAGTAACAAGGGGTTTGGCTATGTAACAGGCACCCAAATTACACTTAATATCAACAGCCTCATAGCTACAACTGATGGCATGTTAAGGACACAATTCTGCGGCTGACTGCCTGGGCAAAGCTTCACATTCAAGAACAGATCCTGTGAAGTCCACATGGTTCTCTACAGATACAGGGCCCAACCCACGCAGAAATGACAGCAGAACTGAGGCCTTGAAATACCAGGGCCTCGGACAGTAATTTCCTCACGACACAGCACGACCGGTTCACGTCGGCAGGTCAAGTCCCAGTGCAACAGCGCACTATCAGTTAAAGCAACAGCTATTTTTTTCATGCCTTTCTGCAGTAACTCCTACTTATCTTTATATTCCTCTCACTTTCTTCTGGACTGTGGAAATGAGATCAAGAAAAGGAGGTTCCCCAAACCTAAACAAGTATGTATCTTCTGCATGATGCTAAACTGAGGGGATCTAAATCAGCCTAAAATTGTAAACAGTGAGGTTTTGGTTTTAGTAACCTTTTTCAGGTCAGACTCTTGCATTGCACTTCTCTTCCCGCTTGCATTCTTTACTCTCCTTGCCAATTATCTACATCTATCTATACACCTATCTTCCTCAAAGGATTCCTTTTCCCTTAGAGCTGCTTGAACTTAAGAAGTTTGCGCTCCAGAAGTGACTCACTAGGGGACAGCATACTATCAAACTGACTATCATATGTATATTCTGTATGACAAATCTGCATTATCATGAATTAAATCATTGTAATTTCTCAATTAGTGTTATGTTAGCATCTCCATAGAAGTTTAGTTAAGCCTTTTCTTTCTACCTTTTTCCTAGTCTCTCATTGCAAGTTTATCTATCTTGACCACGCTATAGTGGCAGATACACAGATCAGAGTAATTAGCTGAACATCTAGAAAGCCAGCCAGTGTCCTGCAGTGCTGCAAAGGCAAAACACTAGCGTTAACAAATTATTTTGCTGCTAATGGATTTAGATGTAGGTTGCCAGAAAGATGAGATTTATGCATTAAGACAAACTTGCGTTTCTCATCTTGTGCTTAGCAGCTGAAACTCTAAAGGATGAACAAAGCCTGTCTGGATTTTACAAAGGTCCAAGATACCTCCACTCTCACTAAAAATGAAAGCATCCGATCACAAAGGAACAAAGCCACGTTATTCTGAGGAGGCTGACAAAGCTGAAGCAGTAATATTATCTTCTGCACAAGTGCATTATTTCTGCTGTCTACACAAAAATATTTTTCCACACAAGTGGTTTTATTACAATATTCCCAAAGCTGCTCGCCTTCCACTGCACCTCCCAACTTAAAATGAGTTTGGTACAATTAGTAGCAGTCTTGCAGGTGAAGCTGAAAGTGATTCCTACAGCTAACACCTTGGCCTTTCAAACAGGACAGCAGGGAAAGGGAGAATTGTCGGAAAAGACATAATTACTAGAATCATAGATTTTTTTGAAACATTTCTTGTCCCAGGAAAGAAAAAAAAGCAGAATTCAGATTATCTGTATATCAAAACTGTCATTAACTGTGAAAATTAACAAGAGATAGGACCAGTTTAGCGACATTACACCTACAATATGTGATACATCCACCTGATCCCAGCACAGAATGCTCCACAGTAAAGCAAAGACACCCATGACTCCAGTGCTTGCTAAAACTTTTCGATAACTATGTGAGAGTAAAGACTTTTTCCTGTGGGAGTTAATGAGATCTTTGTTACTGGCTTCAGTGGGAGCAGATCTTGGCAACAGGTGAAAGATTAAGCTTCTAGGGAATTTTTATAAATACAAAACTGCATTATTGTAAGAGATACAATTATGTATAGATTAGAAGACCATGTGCGAAAGCAATACTGTATTAAATGCTGCACATCATTTATTCATAGTCTGTTTCTCCCATAGAATAAGACAACACTCATTGCCCACAAATTTCATTAACAGTTTACATATTTTCAAAGTTTGTACTGTGAAATGGCCATTTGGTGTCAATCTGTTTCCTCATGAACGTACGGCTGTTTCAGAAACCTCTCCTTTTACTGGCAATCCCTGCAGTGATGCCGAAAGGTGCACTCCCTTTATTCTCTCCCCTTGGAGATGGTCCCTTTATAGCTGGAATGGGGTACTTTGCCATCAGGCACACTTATGGCCTCTACAGAGCATGTTGCAAGGTTAGAGAACTTCAGACTAACAGTGTCAATTCAGCATCTTTAAATGTTCAAGCAGAGATAAAAGAATATTAGTCTTCTTACGACCACTATGAAAATGTTCCCAAGTTATCACTTAGGGATAGGATTGTCATCCTAGTCAAAGAAACAAGATTATAGTTACTTTTTTCTGAGAGGAGCAGACAGCTCTGAAGCAGTAAGTGTAACTTCCTGAGACCGCAAAAACTGAGAAAGGAACTCAGCATCGCACAGAATTTTTTGCCTGGCAATACCTATGCTCCTTTAAATAGTTACCACCTTCTCATCTATATTTGATGTTGCTTCTTAACAAAAAAAAAAATAAAAAAAATCTCCAATTACAAACATTAAGCTGCACCCACCCTAAAGTGCGATTTATCCAGTTTTGCAACCCGTAGGCACGTGAATCACAGAATGTGCACATTTGCACTGTCCTACAGGGAAGCACAAGAGTTTGCTAACAGTCTTCTCTAACAGAAAGATCTAATGAACATTCACTGTTAGTTTCCATTGTGTAAGCTTTTAATACCATTGCAAAAAGCTAACAGAGTTGCACCCACTATTCTCACTGACTGAATATCTTGCTGTTAAAATAGCACGACGTACTGCAAAATCAACTCCTGTATACAATATTGAAGTATTTAGAAGATACTCCTAAAGCAGGAAGACAGCAAGACCCAAACGAAGGACTAGCAGCTCCTAGACCAATTACAATTGCATTTAGGCTTTGTGATTTAAACAGGAAGCATGACTTTCAAGAACAAGCTAACTGAAAATTTAGAAATGACAAATGCAAAAAGAGCTGCTACATTTACATGCTGTCAGGGTTGGTTTTGTTTGGCTTTGTTTTTTAAATCCCTGGTTTTGTCTTTATCAACAAAATAAAACAAACAAAGAAACAAAAGTATCAGCCCAAATCAGGAATACTTAATACACATAGAGATACATGCTGACATTTCAGCAACATGGAGCTGAAGTATTCATCTACTTGAAGAGAATACCCCAAGATTCTCTCAGAGCTTTAGAATTCCAAAATTATAGTAATGCACTAATAAATATACTTCTGTAGCCAGAAAAAAAAAAAAGTTAAAAGTACTTTCTTGACTTCAGAACATGGTCCATTAAAAAGAATAGGTCAGTAACCGCATTTCATGTATATGGTCTTTACAAAGGTTATGCCTTAAAAAAAAAAACTGGTTATGAATTCTGAGGTTTGAGATTCTTATTTTTTTAAGTGAAGTTTACAACATCAGCTGCATCTTTGCATCTTTTTCTCTTTGCCCTTCTGCTCTGAAATTTGGGGTGGAATCTCTTGGGTAAATGCAGAGATTTGTTCAACATGATAGTGGTGAGCTTTGCTGGTAACTAGTTGTGCCTTGTCATTTTGGCACTTGTGCTTCTGAAAGCTTTCAGAATTAGTTTTCTTGAGGTGTATGCTGTTTATCAATCTCCAGCCATGAATACGCTGATCATCTTTCACTCCTGTCTTACACGCTCCATAATAGCTACAAGCATGGCCCAGAAATTAAGTACTCTTTTTCTTCCCACACAAATTTAGCTCTTAAGCTTCCTCAATATACGAGTAGATTCTTTTTGTGCTGATGAAACTCTAACAAAGGAACTTCCACCTACTTCCTTCATCTTCTACACACAATAAACATCCCTGCAGTCTGTCCAGGCTTTTATCTACTCTCCCACACCAGTATAAGGGTGTTGATACTTAAGCTGCCCATTCTAGCTGTGGGAAATCATTGGCTGTTTCAGTTTAATGAAACAGATAAACAAAGTACTCTTTTGCCTCCGCAGTTCTCATGCAGTCAAGAGGCAGAAAATTGTAATATGGCAACTAATAGCCATTGTTTTGCTGGAGCTAATACCCACTTGGCAGTTTCAGACTGCCAAAAGACATGAGGATCAGCAGCTCAGACTAGCACCTTTTCCATGATTGCCATAACGTTAACAGAAGAATAGATCTTGTTTCGGCAAGATAACATATAAGAAAGCGAGCCTGATAAAAGAGACAAAGGAAAAGGCAGGTTACAGCAGTGTAGCTGTGGAGCAGGAAAACAACTGAAGTGTTTTACTATCACGTGGGTCATTTGATCGAGGTTTATTACTTCTCTTTCTATGGCAAACTGTAGTGCTTTCTGGATTGTTTCAATCCATCTGCTGCACTTTTCTGCATTGGAAGTCTCACACATCAATTGCTGTTGTCCTGGTGTCTTTAATTCTGCACTCACAGTAGTCCACAAGATGCTACACTGTACCAGAAGTGAGTTGCAGTGTTAAATAAAATTCATTCTACTGCAGGGGAAAAAAAAAAGAATCTTAAAATATAGCAGTTCTTAATATATACATTTTCATTTAAAACTTCCTATTTTCTTCCACTTGAGTGCCAAAACAAAGAGTCGCTATTCACACAGGCCGTCAACAGACTTTGAGACATGAACTTCGAGTGTCTTGACAAAACCCCAATAAGTAAGCTTAACTGTAGTTCATAGTTACAGTGAGAAAGACAGATAAGAAAGCCATATACAGAATTAAGGAGACTTTGCACTTTTCATCATGCCCAGCCCTGGGTAGTTCAGATGGGGTACTTGCAGGCAAGCAGGCAGGCAGGGTCATCGTCAGTTGTTTGTGTTGGGACACCTCATAGATTTCACTGCTCACTCTGAAGACTGGCGATTCATGTGTGCTTTTTAGTTTCTTTGTTTTTAAAAGTCTTTAAAGTTGCATCACTCGGAATCAGATAAGTCACTTTAAACAAAGCAAAGTGTTAAGTGTGACAATTTATTTATAACATACTTCCCACCATCACCACCACACACCACCCTGCGAAAGAAAAACCCCTGCTGAAAGGGTGACAATTTTGAGTACGTTTGAAAGAAATTAGACCAACGCTGCCCGAAGAACCACTCTAGTCAAATTAAGAGCATAACAGAGGGGGAGATAATTCAAAGCATACATTTACATTAAGCATTCCGAATTAGCCTGCTTCTCCACTTCCTTAAGAAGACAACATACAGTTGGTCTAAACTCATATCAATTTCCACATTATGTTTAAAAGACAAACTAGACAAGAAGTCTTTAGTATAGAAAAAAAGCCCCAACTCTTTTTTAAATAAACTTTTCAGATTTCAGTAGGGGAAATGGAAACTAGTCTAAGCACTTTCTATTCCACATTTACTCCCCAATATAAATATTAGCCCAAGAAGGGTAGCCTAAAAGCTCTGACACAGCCACCATCTTAAGATAGCTTCTCTTGTTAAGAGGACTTCTAGGCATATGTATCTGTTAAAGCTTCTGGTTCTTCCAGTTGTAGGTCATGTAGAAAGTCCCACCATCACATATAACATTTTTCTTTTAACATCACGTACTGTTGAAGCAGCGCTTGGTGCTGAGAATGGATTATTTCCAAGAGTGCAAGTCTTTTGTGCTAATTTTGTAACAGGAAACATGCTGGAGAGAGAACCAGCAGGCATGGAGAGACCAGATATGCTGCTACACAGGAGATAGTGAGGTAAAAACTGTTCGTGTTTAGAGTGGGTGTAGCTTGTTCCATAGAGTGTTCGTGAGGCAAAGGATCAAAACTCTTTCTCAAGCTCTTGTACAACAGGTAAGGTGCAGTAAAGTAACAGTGGTTTGTTTGCTTCTTAAAAAAAACCCAAACATTCTTCCAAAGCGTAAGGTACTGGCAATTTCCTAACAGATGGGACTTGAGCTTCAGTCTAATGAGCCAGACCTCTTTTCCTAAATCTCCCTTACTTTTCAGTTAAGTGTGACATGCTGCTTTATTAGCAGTTCAAGAGGGAAATCCCACTAAGTTAAAAAAGGAGGAGTGGTGGTAGAAATACAGCCTAAAACCCACAGCAAATTACATTGTCCGTATCCATAAAGTGAGAGATCCCCTTCTGTTCTCTCTCCTTGGTTTCTGGAAGTTATCCAGGATTAGAAGCTACCATGATGTTTGAGCAGTATTTTAATCAACACTGCACTGACTCTGCTCTGCATAACACTTGAGTGTTAACCTTGAGATAACTCCGTTTTTACAAGCGATCAATTATTTTTCTTTCTGTCCTAAAGGTTCTCCTATTCCTCTTCAACAGGAACAGAGTTCTATTCAACAGGTACTTCCTAGTGCCTCTGAATGGGAGAAGAAATAATTTCATGATGCTGCCCAGCAACATCTACTTACACCTTAAAATTACGTTTTACAATTTGACTGTGAGGGGTGGGTGGGCTGCAGAGGGAGAAAAGAGCAGGAGTTAAAAAGAAAAAAAAAAAGTGCAAGGAGAGTCTCCCAGGCTCTTCTTCCACTTAGAATGGAGATTAGAACAGATAGCAAAAGCCCTGTCCAATCAGAAGGGATCCACATCAATTCCTCCAGACAGGTGAATCTGTTCTATTGTATGACATCAGAAGATGCTCTATCAGTGTTATAAACATAGTTGTAAATATGGACATTAAGATTTTGGGCAACTCAATGATCAGGAAAGGGCCTGAACAAGTAGTGCCAACAGAAACAGGGTTTGAGTTGGTTTCTTTTCTGTGTAGATGCAAAATGGCAAAGCCTCCACAAACTTTATTTCTGGGTGTCTCTACAGAAGGCAGAGAAGTCTAAGAGCCTAAAATAAGGAGCCCTAACAAGGAAAAGGGGTGTGCTTACAAGGGTCCGTATCTGGTCTCGTATTTAGAAACAATGTTCTTGCATCGTCCCACTTCCTTGCGCAGCTCTGCAACCTCCGTCCTCAGGGCCGTATTCTCTTTCTCAAGAAAGGCTGCCCGAATTGTGATCTGATTCTCCTTTAATCGCCGAGCATCACGTGAACGCTTCGCTGCCACGTTGTTCTTCTTTCGCCTTGTCCAGTATTTTAAAAGCTGCAGCAAAAAAAAAAAAAAGGAAAAAAGAAAAAGAAAAAAAAAAAGAAAGAAGAAGAGATGCCAGCCTGACAACTACATCACATAGACACCTCTTTATTCTATGATGACATTCACACTGACTGCTACAATAAAGAATCTCTTTTACTGGTTCGCAGAGCTCAGGCACCAAAATGAAGGCAACACAGTACCGTAAGATTTCATCCTTACATGTGTCTTGTTTTAGGATAAACCAAGTGCACCGCTAGAACTAGGGAGATTAAAAGACTTGGTTATTAAGAAGGTGTCCAACTGAAATGCTCCCTTTACTTGGTTTCAGTTAGTGAATGAACATCCACAGAAAACAACCTCTTCTACTGTCTGGGCTGCTTAAAGCCAGATCAGACATAACGCTCGGCAAATACGTACAATGGCCTTCAAAAGTGCAGCTGATGAGGATGTGATTTGATAATTCTTCTAATTTCTGTGTATAGCATGAGAAGTTGCTCCTGCCCAGCAATATTATCTCATGATAATCTCATGATACCAAACCACCAAAACAGCACGAACAGCAGTTGACTCTCCAATTCTATTCTTGGTGCAACTTCTGCCCAATCATATAGGTATGGCACAGTTTTATGGGTCAAAATGTTTGGGCAAAGAGTCAGGATCTTTGATCAAGGCCTAGAAGTTTGCAGCAATAAATCTGTTACCTTTTGCTCATCTGGGACAAAAACCTTCTTGGCTTTTTTAATCATTGGTTGTGGTTTCAGGTCCTCTTCAGTAAACTTGTGCTTGCGAGGATTGAAGAGCTCACCACCAGGCACACTGGACAGCACTAAATCAGCAGGGTCAGGGTTAAAATTCACCTCAACTTCTACGCAGTCAGGATCAATGGGGCTGGGAGTATTTCTCTCATTTTGTGGTGGGGACTCTGGCAACAACAGGAGAAGTTACACTACATTCAGCAAGAGGAAGAGAATTAACCAAGAAGCCAACTTGCGTATCTCTATTTACTGCTCTATTGTGGACAGAATTTAACAGCATTATTTGGTATTTCCCTAAGGTGTGCTCGGTGCTGTACAGCTGCTGGTACAGAGAGAAGCTACACAGTCCAGTGTGTAATACAAACCCTAGGAACATGTGCCAGACTAACAGACACGAGTAGACAGATGCCAGATCTTTGCACATTAAAGCAGTGCCTTCCACAGCAGTAAGAAATGAGAAACTTGTATCAGCCTGAGTTTTGTGCCGTAGAAAGCCTTAGGGAAACAAGCATGCTCAAAGACCTGGGTCCTTCAAAGACCAGATAGGTCTTCAAAGGACTAAATAAAGGTGGGTTTGTTACAAATGCAACCGTATTCTGGTTCTTCATCACACGGACACAAAATGTCCCAACACATTGTCTGACACGAATAGTGTTAGTAAGAACTTCGTCATATTAATCTATTGTTTACATACTTTATACACATGAATTGTAAATGTCAGTGTAATTTTAAGTAATGAGTAATGATCAATGAATAATTTTTTTATATACCACGTAGAAAAAAGCCACACCCTATGTCCTACTGAAGTAATTCCACATTTTGCTTTTCTCTCTCAGATTCACAGAAGAGGCTCTGAGCAAAATGCTTTCTGTAAAGTCTGATCATAAGTAGTACTGTGAAAGTTTGGTGGCTATCGTGTTTGAACTCCAAATCTAGGGTGAACTGAGCTGCTAAATTCTTTATTAGAAAAGAACTCCACATTACAAATGAAGAGTAGAAGTTTCCTAGTAGCGTTTAAGTAGAGTTTTGTTTCTTTGTTCCTCCATTCTCACTTCAAAGCACCACAGAACATCAACCTGCATCATTAACACACCTTTTCCAAGTGTCTGTTCTCACATTTCACAGGCGAGCAAGAAAAGATCACTTCATTGTTTTGCTATTAAGCATTGTTATTTGAGGTACATTGAGTTAGCATAAGTTCACCCAAGCAGACCAAGCCACCAAGGTAGCACAAACAACTTGTCACAAACTATCAAATCTGTGGTAAAATAACCTGAGAAACCATCTTCTCAACATGTCCAGCTTCTCACTAGATTAGCAGTACCAAGCAAGCAAATACCTTATGTTGGTGTCTCAGCTCTCTTAGTTTGAAAAGAGAAACAGACAGCACGCTGAGACACCCTCACTCATTTTCTTCCAGGACGGGGAGAGGGAAGAAAAGAAAAGGCGGCATCTTCAGGACACACGGACTAAAGCCCTACACTGAGCATGTTTGTGCTACTTAACCTGTCACAGCTAACGCTGAAAGGTTAGCATGTCTCCTCTTTGATCTAAACAGGCACCTTTTAATACCAGAACAAAAAAAGTCTCTCAGAGCCCCGTATTATTCCATCTACCTGTGCTGGACGCTGCTTCAGATTGCTGGTAAGCTGCAGTGGAAGAGGATGACGCAGGAGAACCAGTGGAAGCACTGGCAGATTCCTTGCCTTCCAGCTCAGCCACAGGCAAGAGTGGATTTTGGTTCAAATCCAGGTGAGTAGGGCTGGAAGGAATTCCATTCTCTAGCAGGAACTCATCCAGATCCATGTACTCCAGGTGGAAAGACTCGCCATCATAAGGAATAGTTTTGTCCCAAATGGGTGGCATAAGGGAAGCCGAGACTGCCATAGTGCTGGCAGCTGCTGCCTCATCTTCCTCAAGCTTTATCTTCTCCTTTTCTTTATCTGAAAGATACAAGTAGGTCACTGTACAAGCTGCAACACGGGAGAGACTCAAGGTTTAAGAGTCTAACAAGATCCCAATGAAAGAAAATTCAGTAAGCTGTATTTCTGCCTCATGACATGATCTGAAAAAAACAGATGTTGAAAGGCACCATGAATTCAGTACGGAATACCTGACCCCCTGTGGTGGCCAGACCCCAGACATTTGAGTAGCCTTGAAGACCAGCATCCTTGCTGTGATAACTTACCAAAGTGTGACACAATACCGCATGCAAGCTTATGGTTAAATAGTCACTGCAGCATAGCCTGGCTCATCTTGGAAGACAGCGAAAGTGAGTGTCCGTAAGGAAGATTACAGGGGAAGCCATTTAGAAAACTCCAAGGAAGCAGAGCAGTTTATTCTATGCACAAAGAAAGAAGGTGCAGAAGAATAATCTAGATACAAACAAGAAAGGGATATGGATTTTCAGATTACATTGGAAAATGACTCAAAAAAGGTCCTCAGGACACCAGAGACCTGGATGTCCATTTTTGAGTATTTTAGAAGCAGTTATTTCTGAAATGACTCAGCATGTCCACACAAAGAAATAGCTCCAAATGCTGCTCACTATAGATAGCTCAGAGTCCCTACATACGATTTTCACTCTTTGGGGAGATGTCTAATAAGGCATACTCCCACACCCCACGCCCAACACCCAAGCCACAAAAGACTGATGAAATTTTCTCCATTTACTATGCTACGGTGCACATATTACAGAGAAATGGCTGTTTCTATGTTCCCCATAGCTACTGAATCTTAACAATTGTCTGGGACAGAATCCAAGCAGAAAAGTCAAGTTATGGAATAAATATATAATTTAAGAGATAAAAATAAGCTGGCAGAAGAGGAGAAAGAATCCAAATAATTTTCCTTATCCAGTTCTCCATGCAGACATGCAGTTCTACCAGCACTGAAGGAGGCATTGCAGAAGCGGTGCCAGTACTGCCAACACTGAGCCAGCACTGCTGTCAAAAGGAACGATCACCAGTTGTATCCTAACCAACTGCAAATTGGGTCTTTCCATGGAAGCTGACAAATATTCAATTCAATGGATCATGGACTCCAGGGACACAGGAACCAGTATTGATACAGGTTAGCTCCCCAAAAAAGCACAAGTGTTTGGCATTAGGGTTTTCCAGACTGGCTACAATATGCTAAAGCAGTATTTTTCTTTATCGGGGATGGGAGTGGGGGTGAAACTCTGCTCTAAATCAGAAAAGCCTATTTATATAAAACCTATTCTGATAGAACTGGCATTCCTTCCGCTCTTGCCTTAGCTGGTGTGGAACTGGGACTGAAAGAGCTTTTTATGGCTTATAGAACAGTGCTGTCATATTAAGTAAATTATAATTTTCATCTACCACGCTCTGAACATTTTATACAAAAGAAGATACCTATTTTAAACTAAATGGCTGAGAAAATACTTACCAGCCATAAGCTTGGCTCTAAGAGTAAGTAAAGAACATGTTTAATTCAGAGCAGTGGCTCCTGGACTTGAGCTTTGTTAACATAATCTTGTAGTTTTTTGCCTTCCCCCTTGCTACTTGACACTGCTGCTTCTGAACTGCCACCTCCCAACTTCTATCCCTGCTACCAACTACTTTTCGCCGGGAGTTTTGCAACTTTCCAACCCTTTGCTTGGACATGCAGGTTAACAGTAATGATCCAAATAAACAGCATATTTCTAAGTAGCTCCTACCTGAAGCTAGTAAAGAAACAGTCTCTACTCTGCTTCACATGTAAGATGATTTCACTTACTACTGAAGCACAGCCCGCTAAATTGGAACCACCATTTTACATTCAACTTGTAAGTCAGGGATTGTGTATTTCCATAAGGTTTGCACAGTGCCCAGCACAACCAAACCCAGATTCACACTGGAGATTGTGGACAATATCCTAGTAAAGACATCGCCAAAACAAATGCAAGTGACAATACTGAATTAGTTGTAAATCACTTTATTTTTTAATCAGCATAATTTTAAAAAAAAAGTGAATGTTGAGTCAAAATGGCAGAAAAAAAGGAAAAAAAAAAAGTCAGTCTTCACTCTTGAAAACAATAATATCCCATTATAAGTTATATCAGTTTTAACACAAGCCAGCAGTGTTTTTGTTTGCAACACTTAATACAAGACCTCCAACTGAGGAAAAAAGAAACTTTAAGTGACTAGTAGAATAAACATAAGGCTGAAAAATATTTTTTCAGAAGGTAGATGCTAAAAGGACTATACTGCTGGTGTACGTGGTTCTTCTCCTATCTTTTAATGCCTTTTAGATGTACACCATCATCCTGCTATACTTCAGTAACCTGAAAATACTGCCATCCTGCCAACTTCCTCTTGCTAGGGGTCCCTGACTCACACCAGATTAGATCGTGTCTTCACATGCAAAGACCATTTGAAATTTTTTTGTCCTTTTGCTACGTGTTGACAACCAGCCAAGCAACTGGGCCCCCAGTACTGTTTCTGTTCAGCTACGCTGCTTCCCTCTCCCCCACCTCACATCTAACAGCAATATCTGAAACAAATTAAAATAGCATTTTGCTATTTTGCATGCATATTGGGTGCCCATGTATTTCAAACGTGATACATAAAAAGATAAAACCTTTGTACGATCATTCTTCCATTGACCCCATCCCACTGGCCTTCTTTCAATTCATTTAATCTTCATTTCTGCTGCACAACATCCTGCTGAGTGCACAATATCTAATGAAACGCTAATTAACTTCTTGCATCTTGAGGGGGAAGTTTCCGCCCGCCCCATCACAGGGAGCTGGAACATTAATTCTCTTAAGATATTTATGGTGTAAACAGGTATTACCTGACAGCAGAGCTGCAGTATCCTAAGAGGCTCCATTTGCAGTGATTCAAGGTCACCCTGATAAATCTGGACTGTGCTTCTGCAGCTGATAGCTCATGTCCGATTTAGCCCCCTCATTCTGCTACTGTGACCTACTAACTAGGGTGTATATGTGCTGTCAACAGAGAGGTCACTAGTTTATGGTAAGTAATTTAGGCAGAGCACACCAGTCCTTGAGCTGTTGGAAGTATTGCTGTTTTAGCCAAAACCAGCAGCCTGGATAGGGCTTTATTCCACATCCTGAATTTTCCTCCAAAAAATTTCAAAAAACCTACCCCCCACAAAACAAAAGCATACCAAAAGATGTTTTGGCCACAACTGTCACGTGCTATCCCAGCCACAAACACAACAAACACTTCCTTGACAAAGTTCCCCTTGCTCATTAAAAAAAAAAAAAGTGAAATTATACCAAAACCACTATACAGACTAAGAATTGCTCCATAAATCTTTAGTCCCACTTGTGACAATGGAACAAGACAGGTTATAGGGTTCTGTAATCCTGATGCCCATTACTGTGATGTTTGTTGAAGCATTCCTCCTGCCACAGCAGCACACATCTGGCGATTAAGGCATCCTTTGGAGAGTATGCAGCAGCTCATTATCAATAGGAGAAAGCTACACTCCTGCTCCAGAATATTAATTCTCTTCCCTTACCCCACAGGACCTTTTACAAAAAGACTATTATTTCTATTTATTTAATCCCTACAGCACACACGACAACAGTTTACAGCAAGGGCAGTCAGATATACTTGGTATACGGCAGGGCATTCAAGATGATGGCATTCAGTTGGAACTGGATGTCCTCCTCTGTTGCTTAGAAGGATTAGAAAGCCTGCTGGCTTACTGGGTAGTCAAATTACCTACAGCAGTTTAAAAACCCCACAGGTAGCTTGCGGAGACTATAAATGGACACTGAAGCTAGTTGATACCATTTCTTGCTGAATAAGATGTAAAATTATATTTTTATTAACACGCATTCCAGACAAAAGGCACAGGGTCTTTTCTCGGAAAGCTTGCTGAAAACACACCACTGATTTAAGTAAATTAATAATTATTTAACATTTTGGCTATGTCACTACACAGCAAAGGAACAGAAAGTAAACAAGGATCTTCTGAAGTCAGTCCTGTTGCAATTCTACTGACAAGTCTTTTGTAAAATTACCTGCTAACACAGGAGGAGTTCTTTCTTTTGTCTTGCAAATATGCAAACGAGAAAAGCAACAGCTATCAAAATAAACAGAAAGCAACAAGTTGCACAAAGCATGAAGTGCAACAGTACAAGAAAATCTATGGAAAAATTTTAAGAATGAGAACAATCTAAACTTCATCACGGCATTAATGTAGAGGGGTAATCAAGACGCAATGGACTCATTACAAAGCTTTAGACAGTCAAGCTCTCTAAACACCTTGCCAAGATGGAACAGGATCATCTAGTAAAAGGAAAGGTATCAAATGTTTCTAATTCTATGAAGATGCACCACCTCAATAACACATTAAATTTTTTCAAAATTTTGCATCTCCATAGGCCAGATCCCATGATTCTGGACAAGAAAACCAAGCCCAAAGTCAGCTACCATCATAGTTTCCACGTGTGACCTTAAATTGCTTCTGCTAACACTATCTCCTTTAAAAAGGTGAAGAAATAACTTAAGTAACCCCATAGCGTTGTAGGTTCAAGATTCTGTGTACTGCAGCACGCTGCACCATGGCAACGTAATTAAAACCTTTATCACAGGTTGTCTTTTTTTTAACAGAAAGGTGGAAAAAAATATATTTGCCAGGACCACAAGATGGATACGTTCACGCAGTACTGTGCAATGTTAGACATACAAAGTAAACAGATCTTAACTGGGTTCCTCACTGGGAACAATCTTGCTAACCTTGCTTGCACTGCAGTGTACCCTGGATGTTGTCTGATGTTCAGAAAATTATCCTCAACCTCAAAAGTCCTAAACGTAAGGATATTTGGGGGTGTTTTTTATTGTGCACCAGTACACTAGGCAATACAGCGGGGGAGATAAACCTGAGCTTTCCTCAAAAAAATCAAACTGATGCTCAGAAAGGCAAAAATAGTGCCAAGGTGGAAAGGAAAAAAAAAAAAGAGGCAAAAAAAAAGCGTGCCATCAGAAACGAAGACCATTAGCAGCAGCACTGTTATTTACACGGCTGGTGTCTGCATAATCCGTGAGAGAAACAGTGCTCCGAAACTATGCAGCACCGCAAATGCTGGCACTCAGCTCAGTCGTTACTTTATGGATTATCACTAAACCTAATCTGTAAAGATTTGCTGTTTATGCGTGTCGTCGTACAACTTTTCACAGCAATTGAGGTCACGGAAGACTCAAACCCCTTTTCATTATTGCTCCCAACTATGTGTCTGGACTTAGGGGAGGCTTCAGACCGCTAAAGTGATATAAAAACCAGAATGTCGCGTCCTGACTTCTACCTATCTCTCGGACCTGAAGCATTTTATTTCGCCCGGCGCAGACTCCTAAATACACCCGACAGGCCGCTGGCAGCAGCTGAATTTTCCAGTCGCACCGGCTCGCCGAGGACACCCGGCCCCGCGGGGCGGCCGCCGCTGCCCTGCGTCGCTGAGGCAGGGAGTCAGCCGGGCTGCAGGCCGGCGGCCGCCCCGTGAGGCCGAGCCCTTCCCCGGCGGGATCCCGTGCTGCCGGCACTTGGCACGGCCGGCCGGGGAGGGGCGGAGGGAAGGACGTACCGGGGGAGGACGCCAGGCCCAGGCATGTGGCCTCTCCCGTGGGTGCCCCCCCTCCCCGCGCACACCGCGGCCAGTCCTTCCGTGACCCGGCGGGTCCCGCCCTCCGAGGCGGGAAGACAGCGTGGGGGGAAGAAGGAGGAGGAAAGGGAAAGGGGGGGAAAGCTGGAGGGTGCCGCGCACTCCCGCCGCCCCCGTGCGCGCTCCCGCGCTCACCCAGGCGCGCCTCCCGCGGCGGATTCTCCATCAGCTTCTTCAGCACCAGCGGGAAGGCGCCCGCCAGGCCCCGCTGC
>VXBJ01000486.1:87324-104845 GCA_013400055.1 Nycticryphes semicollaris | reverse complement strand
CAGCTGCGGCTGCTGCGGCAGCAGCTCCCCGGGACTCCGTCGAGCAACGACGAGCGAGGACCGAGACGGACGGACGCGCGCGAGCAAGCAAAAAGCGCATGCGCAGCCGGCTGACGCCTGGCAGCTTGTTTCAGTATTCATGAGGACGACCCGCCCCCTCCTCTCTGTCCCGCCGCAGCCATTGGCCTACGCCGTCTGGAGGGGCGGTCCCGAGCGGGCACGCGCCCTCCGCCCGCCGGGGCACGTGCGGGGGCCGGCTGCAGCAGCTCATTAGCATGTGGAGCCCCGCCCCCGTCTGCGTCATCGCCAGCTGCTCCTGAAGGTCGGGGGGGGCCCAAGCGCGCGCGTGGGCGGCGGAGGAGGAGCAGCGCCTGCCGCGGGGCGCGCGTCCGACACTTGCCTTCTGGGGTGCCGTCTCTGCGCATGCGCATGAAGCCCCTCCACTTGCCCCCCCGGCTGCTGCCTGAGGCGGCCGTTACCGGCTGCGTGGGCAGCACAGGCTGCGCAGCGCTGAGGAGCGGCGTGTCAGCCGTAGGCCGCTCCTTGCTGCCTCAGCCCCGGCCCCGAGCTCGCTCCGGTTGGGCTCGACCGCTGGGGGCAGCCGGTATGACGCGGGAGGGCGGCGGGCCCGGAGTTCGTGTTAACCGCGTCAGTCGTCGCCGCTGCCAAGGGTACAGCTGGCCCTTAAACATCCTCGTTTAGGGTCTCGAGATCACCTTTCCCACATGACCTGGATTTAATCTCTTTCTGTCCTACATCATGTCCGCAGTAGCATGCCCTATATAACGTTAGCAGGGAGAAAGATCTCACTGCGGCTGCTGGCATGGCTAGGAAGCTGGAGAAGGAGGGGGTTCTCTCCAAGTTCTCATAATCACAACCGATTCCTTGCAATTCCCCAACTAGTCCCCCTCTTCCAGCAACAGTGATGTCATACCGGGAGTTAAGCTTCTGAACATACAAAGGGAGCAGGTGTTGCCGAGTTCATCCCCAAGAGCACAGGCGGATATAGAGGAGCTTCTCCTGCAGAATGAATAAGCTTGCAGAAGTGACAGGCGCTACAGCCACAAGCTTCTCCCATCAGCAGTTGCTGCCTCTTGCCGCAGAAGGGCCGGATGAAGAAAACCTACCGCATAGCGCTGTGAGCGGGGAAAGGAAAGGGTACGCAACCTCTCTGGGATGGTCCCATCCATACCCAACAGAGCCACAGGTGCCAGGGCAGAGATGTCCTTCTAAGTGCCAGCAGAAAAGGGATCTCTTCTTCCCAGGCAGACACTCAGGCATCTGCTTGGTTCAGCTGCTCTCCCACAAACATCAGATGTTTCATTGTGGTTGCAAGGTGCAATTTGACCTGACCCTTGCTAATGAACCCTGATGGTCTTTGTGACACAAAATCACGTCTGAATTCTTCCCCAGGAAGAATTCCCTCCCTAGGAAAAGGAAGATATTGGAAGTTGCAGAGGGTAGGTTCTTTCCCCATTGTCTTACTACAAGGTCCTGGGAACGCCTCCATCCAACGCAGTTATAATGGGAGCTGCCCTACCTGCCAGCTACTTCTCTTGCGTAGGCTGGGAGGCTGAATCTGCTGCCTCTTTCGCAGGGGACAGGGGTGGGACTCCTGATGCAATTCCTGCGTGCATGCTGCTCAACAGGGAGCTGGGAAAGGGACACCTAGTTAATACAGGCTGTGGTCCAGACGCTAGAACAGCACGGGTTAATGCATCATTTATCAAAGCTGATAAATCCCGATGCAAGAAGCAGGCAGAACAGGTCATGCTCCACTGCCCAGAATGCTCCAGGGCTGCTGCTTCCCTCTGCGGACTGCCTCTGCCTTGCCAAGCTCAGCTGGCAGAAGAAAAAAAGCACATGTGTGAAAGGGAGATGCCACTTCACAAGGGGCAATGAAACACAGATGTTGGACCACACATGACAGAGGCAGCACATACAGTTTGGCAAGGGGCAGTGGCCTTGCAGCAGTGCTTTTGCCTGGGAAACAGCAAGCAGTAAGTGGCAGGAGAACACAACCTAGTGAGTTCAGGAAGGAGCAGCTTCTAGGAACACGGCAAGGGGATGTAGCCAAAGTGGGCAGGCTGCAGGTTTCCCGTTCAGTTTTGGCTCTCATGGTTGCTTTGTTCCATTGTTGTTGACGCTGGAGGCCCTCAGGGATGTCACTGTGTCTCAGTACTGTCCAACACTACTTCAAGGAACAGGCTTTGTGTGCTTCCCCCCCTGCAGATCTCAACGCCAACTGCTTTGCTGGGTAACGTCCATATGAATGGAGGTTATTAAAACCACTCAGCAGCCTTTACTCCAGGGCTCTTCTCTTTAGATCAACCATGTTGTTCCTCCAGCACATTTCCACCCACGCTCCACTCTGTGCTAAGGTTTGTTGTGCACCATCACTGGGTTGTGACTTTGCTTGGAGAGGGTTTAAGCCTGTACAATGTTAGCTGCTTGGCCCAAAGGCAGGAAGGAGTTCCTGGGGAGCATTCCTGTGGGTTCCCTCTTACAGCACCCTGCTCAGGCATCAGCTCTGCTCTGCCAGCAAGGAGGGAGGTTGCTCTGAGAGCTTTTTCTGGCCTCTCCTGGGGACTAGGGGCTCAAGCCACTGCCAGCGGAAAGTGGGCACTGCACCATCAGCTGTACCTTCTTGGTTAAGACGGGATCTGCCTGGATTTTTGCAATTTCTCTTTTGCTCTGCAGCCAAGAAGGAAGAGGAGGACGATGAGATGTGAGGAGAAGAATGCAGTGGCCTCGGCTGCTACTGCTGGGAGTCTTGTCAGGGCCAGATGATGCAGAACAGCCCAGCTCTGATGCATCAGGGAAGCAAGCAAGAAGCAGCCAGCGCTAGGCACAGGTTGGGGGGAACACGTACAGCAAACCCCACTGAGAGGTCTGAAGAGCAGAACACTTTTCAGACAGAAGTCTGAGACTCAGCAAATCAGACAAGTGGTGTACAGGTATGGAGACCCAGGAGGAGAGAACTGAGCTCTGTGGGAAGAGGGCTATGACAGGAACACTGGCCCAGGGAGGGAGGTGGCAATTCTAAGGGTTACAGGAGGTGATACTCAGAGGCAGGGTGGTCCTGAAGAAGAAAGCTGCCATAAAACAGCACTCTCAGCTGGTAATTGAGCCATACTGAGTTAAGACTAAATGATTCCCTCTGCAAATCATTGGTTCCCCCTTTACCCCCCACTTCAACTCCTGCCAAACAAATAAATCTTGCCAGCACTCCTCCCTTGGATTAATTCAATCCCCTTGGCTGTGGAGGCCAGAGATCCCAGAGAGGCAGCCAAACTGCAGCTTAGCCACAGCAAGGCTGCTCTGCACCACGTGAGCTGTTACTGCCTCCTCCCAGCCAGATCTGCTTTCTACCTGGGTATCAATCAGCTCAGAAACCATGCCCTGGTCCCCACACATGGCTTCATACTGTGTGATGTGTAAACACATCCCTTAATGGGCAAAGTCTCAGCAAAGGAGGGGAGCCAGCTTATAGGTAGCAGCAGCAGAGCAAGTGACAAAATGAGTCCCTTAGCATGTATGGCAGTTTCCCTTACCCTATCAACCCCTTTCCCACCGCGGGCTGTGTGATTGACAAGGGCTCTCTGTACTCCAGCAGGTGTAGGCAGCTGCGTTTCCTGCCATCAACACTTTACTGCTGCAGCAGCAGCCTTTTCTCCCATTCACCCCGGAGCAAGAGCAGGATCCCTCTCTGCTTTGTGCATCTGGCTTTTCTGCTCTCACCCCCTGGATCATGTTGCCCCTCAAGACTGTAGAGCCATCTGCACATCCTGGTAGCAGCTTCCTGCAGAAGAGCAAGCTCAATGCATGTTTGTTTCTGTGAGTTCAACTCACTCATGCCTAGACATGAGCATGTTGAGCCACGGTGTTCCCACACACCTCCCCAGAACTTGCAGTGAACATTAAAACGCAACAAACAAAAAGAAGCTTGCCAAGGGCATGTGGCATCCTATCCAAAACCAGAGGGTCCCCGAGTTGTGCTATGGGCACTTGGAGCATGTCCAGGAATAGAGAAATGGTCAGTCCCTCAAGAGCAAAGTCTTCAGCACAGCAGAAGCCCAGACTAAATAATCTCCTGGGTTCTTTCCATTTGTTTTCTAGGATGCTGCACAGAAAGCAGGAAAGCCTAAGAGTAAAGAAGTGCTCTTGCAAAGAAAACACAACATTTGCTGTGTTCCCTACCCCAGCTTTCCACTGATAAACAACTGCAGCATCAAACACAAAGTTTGCACATAGTCAGCCTGCATCATGCATGCCACCCTCCCTGGGCAGCCTACATCTGTGAAGAGGCAAAGTCTGGAGGCTCAGCAGTTACTAACCACAGGACAACCTAGATAGGAGTGACTTCCAGGATTGCTACGTGAGCACAGAGATTTGTGCCCAAGCCTCCTCTGTGCACAAAGCTTTGAGGGTTTCCAAGAAGTAGCTGAGCACAGAGATTAAAAGGATCAGGAGCTCAGCACTCTTGACTGATTTTGTAATCAATCCATTGCTGCCGGTTTTCCTCCTAGCTGCACAACACGCTCAGTGCCAGAACTCCCTGTCTGACTTGGACACTTGGGGAAAACACACCCTTGGAGGGCTTGCAACAAACCAGATCTTCTGCCCGCTTCTCGCCTTTCAACTTAAGGAGTAGAAAGAGAAATCAAAACACAAACCCAAGCACGCGTTCCCTCAATCCTACCTGTCATCTTGTTGGTCCAGGGTAAGGAGTACTCCAGCAGGGACTTCAGGACTTCAGGAAAGTCCAGGGCAGTGGGGCCCCCGGGACTGTTGCAGCTTGACATGTCCTGTCCTGGGACTGCGCTAACACGGCTAAGGGAGGGCCAGGTGCCTGGCCACCAACGCTATACCCCGCTTGCCTGGGTGTTGTGAGAAGGGCTTGGAGGCGCCCGCAGAGCGGGCTTGCCAAACTAGTCCAGCTGAGAGTAAAAACAAGGGAGGAAAGGAAGGAGCCTGGCGGAGATGCAGTTTGCCTGGCTGTCTTCACCTCCCCCTCTCCCACTCTGAAGTGGCCAATTGTGGAAATAGCTTGCAGCCTCGCAGGGCTGGGCCGGGCGGCTGGCCAGCGTGGTTTTACAGGGCCTTTCCCAGCCAATCCGGCAGCAAAGAACTGGGCCAGTTATCTAACTTTGCAAAGGCAGCACCCTTTTCCTTCCCAAGGTGTTATAACAAATAGATGTGTTGGGGGAAAAAAAAAAGCAGCAACTGCACACTGTCAGGGGTACACACATTGGCTGCAAACACAGCAGCAGAGATATTCCCTGAAGGGAGGCTCTGAGGAGTTCTGAGCTGCGCAGGCTGCCCTGTGGAGATAGACATGCTGTCTGCCTCTGCCTGCTAACTTTTCAGCTCTCTGAGCTGCAGGTAGTGACAATACTTGTATATAATGCAATGCTTACTCGGTGTCCCTCCTAAGTCAATACTGATAACAGCATAAGGCATCTTTCTTATCAAGTGTGCATCATCCCCAAAGTGCAGAATTTCTCTTCATAAGTGGCACAGAGTTTTATCAGAAAGCCGACAGCCTCCTCTTGGAGCAGTGATGTAAGGAAAGAGAGATCATGCACCCTGCAAATACTCCGATAACAACTGGTTAAGTAAGACCTTTAGCATGAAACCCTCTCCTCTCCCGTTAGTGAAGTTTTTTAGCATGGAGGGGTGGAGTGGAGACAGGAAGATAAAGGTTTGATCTTCTTTATCAGGATCTGGCTTGGAAAGAAGCATCTTACACGTGCTGGTGTCTTATCTTTCACTGGGTGTGATAATTAGAACAGAATTGCCTTTATTTTTCAGTTTGGTCCTGTCCATTTTGCCAAGCTCAGCCTTACAGCACCAGTGCAAGTTGATAGGAATCAGGTATTCCTACACTGGTCTTTGAGCCAGGTCTCTTGGGGACAGCCCAGCAAAACTGTGCGTGGCTCTGAGCATGGAAGTGGCCTGAATGAAGTCAGAAGGATTTTTCTTGTGCCTAAAGTGAAGCGTTTCACTGACCCAGGATTTAAAGTCTTAAAAAGTGATAGGGTTTGCTCATTCCTGACAGCATGGTGTTTTGTCCCGTAAGGAAATGCATTTGCTTTAACCCTACAAAAACGAAAGAATTGCCCAGTCAGGCTGGGTGGTTGGGAATTTCAGATGAGCTGGGGAAGTTTCACGTTCTATATCCCAATATAATCAGGCTCAGAAATCACAAAGTAGATGCTTTGATAGAATTCTTAATTGTAATACAACTGCATTACAACCTCTTGCGATTTTCCCCTTGGTTTGCCCCCCCCCCCCCCTCAGATGGAATGTAGGAAAGCAGACAGTGATAACCATCAGTGGTGAAGCCATTCAGGGAGAACAGTCCCCTACTAACCCCAGCCCATTATGGTGTCTTCCACCCACCCATACCTGGAGCCAATAGACTCTGCAAACATTCTTGAAAGCCACTGGGAGCCAGAAAAGTGATCACATCTCTCTCCCTCCTGGGTTTGCGCCTGCCAGCCAGGACTTCCATGTCCTTTCTTAAAATCTTCTGATCCATTCTGGCTTGCCAAGACAAATGGAGTGGGGTCACTCAGTCCTGTCAGGCATTGCTAACATTTGGGAGAGCTATCATCATATCTGCCTAGACCCGCTTCTCATCAGAGGACGACAAGGTAAAGTGACTGGGAATGTGGTAGCTGCCCAATGCCAGGTGTAGATGGACTTCCTGGTTTTGCCTCAGGCTCAAACTTATCCTGAAAGCTGGACAAACATCTGACTGCATGTCTGGAGGCACAGAAGGACTTCACAGCAGCTGCTGCAGCAATTGACTGACACTTATGGCTTCAGAAAATGAAGAAGTTCATTGAGAAGAAATTGTCACTAAGCATTTTGAATTATTAGCCTGCAATGGACATCTACAAGATTTATTTTTTTTAGAGATCTGAGAGCATGTGTAACATCTTGTGTTTGCCATGTCTACAAAGTCTCCTGCCAACATGTGTCCTTCTTGATTCATAATCCCTGAAAATCAAGCTCCCACCCAGGAGAAGAGCTTGGGTAACATCACTAGTAGGATGCATAAACGCTGCTTTAGAGCAGAATGATAGCAGTGGTGAATGTCCGTCTGCCCTTGGAGATGGCATGTGTCTCATGCTACCATGTGTCCCACCATGGAGAGTGTTTGAGCTGCTTTAGCAAATGGAGTTGAAATGTTGGCTCTGGAAAGCTGCAGGCATGGCCACAGATTGCATCATTTGTGCTGGCTGCACTGTTATCAGATCAGATCTTTATTTATTATTATTGTGATCCCATGTTAGAAGAGGTCTCAGCAGTTCTGCTCCATCACTCAGAAGCCCAGTCAGCCCTTAGTGCGTTTTCTCACAGACTCAACCAGCCATAGTCAATTTATGCTGGCCCTAATTGGGTAGCACACAGAAGGGGGCACCTAACCTGATTGAGAGGGCCAAACTCTGGGAACATCAATTTAAATGGCAGATGCCAGGGTTACCTTCAGTGTCTTTTCTCTGTGTCTCCCAGTATAGCTACCCACACCGCCAACAGTGCTGCTGGGCCCCAGAGCACATCTGCCCAAGGAGCATGTTCAGCAGTGCTAAGGCTGCACACAGTCCTGAGGGGAGGAATGGGGGTCCTTCAACATTCACCTTGGTCCATGCTCTCCCTCCTTTTACATTTTCATTCCAAAGAGGTTTGTTTTTTGGTTTGTTTTTTTTTTTAAGCACAAGCAAATTCTTTCCTCCCTGCCTCACCTCTCTGCAGTGCTCCGTTACTTCTGTTGGTACTGGGGCGTGTAAATGTCTTTTTTTAAACCCCTAATTCTATTCTTGTCTTTAGAGGGATCTCTCTATGGAGGGCTGTCATCAGGCTTGAAGTGCCTTTGGAACTGCAGAGCAGGGCCGCTCAGCAGTTATCGGTAGGTACAGCCTTCCTGGCAGTTTGAGACCCCAAGGGGTCATTTTGGATATTCAGACTTCTCTGATACAACCCTGTTCAGTACAGGGAGCTGGACGAGGGGGCTCTTTGTCTGTCTTTCCAAGTTGCCATTTTTCCCTCAGCTCAGGAGTGCTCTCTCAACTCCTTCACAGGGCCACATCGACGGTGCTTCTGGATCTGCCTTTCCACTGCCTCCCCTCCTGCCGGTGTCTTGCAGCCACCCTCAGCGCTGAAACAAGAGACAGTGACACAGCTGGGTGGCTGCTCTGGCCAAAACTCCTGCAAATTATCTCTGTGAGTCTTGTATTTGGTGGTGGCACCTCACTGCACACCCATTTCTGAGGCCACCATTACAGATGGGACCTTAGTTGCTTATTACAGGTGCCTGAAAGCACAGCTTGCAGGGAAATCACGACTAGCAGTGACATTTGACCAAAGAAAGGCATTAATGGTTATTATTACCAATTGCTGTATCTTAGCTTCCTCAGATAAAAAGAAAGCTTGGCTTGACAATCTAATGGAAATAATTTAGAAATATCTTAGAAAATAAAAAACCCCCTTTTTTGTCTGATTTTCTAAGGACACAAAGCTTATGCAACAGCATTATCTATCTATCCATCCATCCACCCCTTGCTTCCCAGAACAGGCTACTCACTTTGGCAAAGGGACAAATACACTTAAATATCTTCTTATATTTGAAACATCAACTAGGAAGGAAAGAGAGTCAAATTAATGCCTTCTCAGAGAGAAAACTTGCTGTTATTTGTTCTGTTTGAGGTGGGGCACGTGTACTGGCAGCCAACGCCCCAAAGCACATGTTGCCCTGGGCAGGAAGTTGTGAGGGGAGAGGAAGAAGCCAGTAGTACTGAGGGGATTTTGTGGCGACAGACGAGGAAGGTTACTTACCCTGAGGTATACCTGCAAATAAGGACAACACTCTGAAGAAAACTAGAAGCTTTACAAATCCTGCTTCTCTTGAAACAGTTTGCTTTCTTTTAGACAGCTGAGACCATTCATTCACCTTCAGAGATTTCCGAATCACCTCACATGGGGATGTCTTCTGCTTCAGATTCCAGACCTATTCCTCATGGCCTGTGTGAAGGCTCCAGGCCCACCCATGGGGACTGGTTCTTGCAGCAAACCCAGCTTGGTAAGTGGTTTCTTCTTTCTTCTTTTATCTAAGCAAACCCTTTGCTAGAGGTCAGCCACTGCCTTTTTGCAGACATCTGTAATTTTTTTGGTTATATTAGCTCCTAGGACAAATGCACACTCCACTGGCAGCTGTCAGATGTAACTCTTTATTTTCATGGCGCTTTGGGCTTGATAGGGAATTTTGTCCACCTTGGCAGGGGCTGGCAGGCTAAGTTTCACTGTAGCCTTTGGAAAGTACGCTTGCCCCACATCCGAGCACCTTGTCTTCTACAAGGTTGAGATGCTACTGCTAGTGGCAATGGACATCTACGGAACTACAAGGATACTGGCAGCAGGAGGGAAAGCTGTGGCCAGATCAGGAGTGTCTGCATCCATAGCAGATTACTTTAAAAAACAAAAAAAGGATGTGGAAGAAGGAATGATGCAGCCTGTGTGGGAGGGTGGACAGCTGAGGGTGGTGAAAGTAGGACTGGGGTTCTGTGTTGGCTAAAGACTCTGCCTGCCACCTGAAATGTGGGCATATGACTCTTTTAAGTAGTTTTTCTGGTATCAAAATAAGGCACAGATACACAGGCTTCATGAGGTGTTGCAATGAGCCTCCTTCCCAACTCTAAAGGGGCTTTCCCTTCCCAAGGCAGGGCATTGCATGCATCCATGTGCATCCATGTGCATACATATGTGGACACATGTCTGTGTCTCCCTGTGTGGAGAAGCAGTGCCAGGATCCCCTACTGAACGGTGCAGGTTAGTGGAAGGAACCACCTGCACCTCCCGCCTGAGGCAAAAGGATTTCTAAAAACTAATTCACCAAAATGAGTGGCAAAAAGCTAATGAACTTTGCTTCCCCAACCCTCCTGCCAAGGCACCCCCTCCTTCTCAGGCTATTCACGTGGCAACTGGGCTCACTGCAATTCTGCTTCTCCACACATGGCCTTCCCCTGTGAGGTGTCATTTGTCAGAAAACTAGGTGCTAGGCAGGGAGAAAATGTGAGAAAGACTCTTGGGATCACCAGAAGTTGTGCTGCCCTGGGCAGCAAGGACACCTACAGCTGCCTTTGTGCAATTCCCTGCTCCAGAAACACTCTGGAAGCCTGGGCAGATCTGGCTTGGGGAGGTCTCAGAACAAGCGTTGGCATGAGGCAGAGCCCAGAAGGTACCAAAAGCAGCAATAAACCAAGGTGTTTAAAGCAGGACGGGGAAATCCAAGGGCAGAGATTGCTGAGCCCCTGACAGGGTCCGTGAGAGATTGTTTGGTGGGACAGCAAGGAAGACACGCTCCTCTGTCTTCTTCCTTCTCAAAACAAAGAGGCTGGCTGCAAGGACCTCATCTGTCCCTTGGCCATCCCTTCCCAGGCTCACTCACCTGTCCTGGGAACGATGTGGCCCCAGGCAGGAGCAGGGATCCTGCAGCACCATGGTCCAGGAGGTCAGAGCCCGATGGACAGAACCTGGGGTAGATATGTGGCCTGAAAGACAAAAAACCAATTCCCCAGAAGGCTGGGCAGTCTGCCTGCTGCTGATCCCCAAATGCCAAGATATGAAAGCCTGGGTCTTGAGCAGGAGAAGGCTGCTGAAAGCCTCTTTTGAAACAGTGCTTCTGTATTGAATCCCCACCGCAGCTTCCAGGGTCAACGTCCAGCCGTGTTGCAATTATCCTCAAGCTGTTTGACTAAGGAAAACTACGGCCATCTCGTTCCTGGAGGAGCAAGACTTTCCCTCCTCTGCTTCTGAGCTTTGCTGGGGTACAAACAGGGGAGCGTGTCTTGATATTCAATTAGAGAAACTATGCAGCTCCTTATCCTTCCCAACCGTCTGCCTGGAGGGCCCCAGCACTACTGAAAGCCCACAGCTAAGGCAGACAGAGGAAATCCACAGAGAACCAGGGAAATACACCAAAGAGCACCTCCAGCACTGAGTATTTTTCTGGCTCCAAGCAAGCCAAATCTACTCTGGCATCTGGGGTTAGAGATTTCTATTCCAGCCCTGGGGAAACGTCATTTTGGGGAGGATTAATCCAGATGGTAACAAATAACCCTGTTTCCTAGGACTCTCTGCTATGTCTGTGCTTCCCAAGGCTCTCAGGAAAAAATGTTTTCTGGAGTGCTGCCACCCATAAGCTAAACTGCAGAGAGGAGCACCCATGGAAAGGGCAGTTTCAGGGGCTACCAGGGCCAGGACTGCTGCAGCAGGGAAGGAGTCAGTTGGGGCTGTCATCTCATCTACGCTCTTGTCCTTGCTGCACCTGGATCTGCTTTTAGGAAATACCACCCCTGCCCTGGGGGCACTAGGACCTGCTACTCCCACTTGGAGGGGGAACTGCAGAGACGCAGGAGGTGAGAATCTATCTGGGAAGGAAGAGAGGTTATTGGGAATGGGTGAGCCCTGTCCTATCCCAAGGAGAAAGTGTGATGCCGGATACGACATGGCACAGAGCTCCTGAGCTGTGCTCACGGCTTTCCAGGAAGCCCCACAGGACCTCTGTCTGGAGCTACCCTACAGCCACCTCAACCAAGTCTGTTCAGCACCTTCCGCTGCCCCACACCAGATGGCTGTCTGCTCCAGCTGGTGCTCCTGCAGACTTTCCTCTTCTACTTCCCTCCCACCAGTCACCCCCCTCCAGCCCTTTTTTATGATTTATTTAGCACATCACTTTCTGCCCAATGTTTTCCCCCTGAAAACACCCTCTCTCCCAGCCAGTGACCAGCACGCCTCCCCGGGTTACAGCTCCTGCAAGGCAGGAACTCTCTGCTGCTCTCCGTGCGCAGGACACGACACGACAAGGCCCTGTTCTTGGTTGCAACGGCTGCAGCAAACACAATTAAGAGCGATGACAGCTTTTGCATCACCTGTTGTCACTGCCCAGAAATGCTCTCCAATAGCGTGGGCAGACAGACTTGGTCACAGAATTGCTTAGGAATCCCAGCTGCAGCTTACATGCTTTGCAAGGCAAACTCCCTCTGCCAGGCTGCTGTGTGACAGCACAAAATGTCTTCAGTATGAAGCCTTCCTCCCACTTCTCAGGGGTCTGTCTGCCTCTGCTCCTCTCAGTCCTCCATCAGACCCAGATCTTTCCTGGCTGATACGGGGCTCTCCCCTTTGTCTTTGTATCTGCAGAAGTTCCAAGGAGGATCTGAATACTGAAGTCACTGCTGCTTTCCCTGTCTTTTCACAATACTTTTTTTCAGTGAAGAAACATCAGTGAGGAGGAGTTTACAGCTGAGGCTCAAACCTGCAAGGAAAACAGTCTTTTTTTTTTTTTTAATGCTCATGCTTCATTTGCCTCACAATTTGACAGTTGTGGTCCCCATTGTACTGGAAAAACTGCCCTCAATCTCGCCAGCACAGCCTCAGTAATCTGTGCAGGAGGACAAAACTAATGCCCCCTCACGTTGTACCTACTCAACAGATGGACCCTGGAAGCGCACTGGCCTCCTCATTCTCTCTGCACTGCAAGCTTGTGTTCAGGCCTCTCTCCTCCTATGAGCAGAAGGACAAGAGCCCTTGTGTCCGTACCCAGGCACATTGGGGAGACGCATACCAAGTCTCCTCTCCTCAGGGCTCACTGGATGTGACCTGGTCACTCTACCAGTTAACAGAGCAGTAGCAGCTTGTCTCCACGGGACTTCCTTGTCTTTGCCCCATCTCTAGTTTTGGCTTTATCAAGAACCCCAGATTAATTTGCACCGCCGTGGATTTGAAAAATAAAGAAAAGAGTTTTATTAATAAATGTTTTCGGACTGGCCTCTTCCCCCAAGTGAAATCTTCACCGCACAGCATCCTCTCCAGGTGAAATCTGCACAGATGCTTGTCGTGGCCCAAGCTGCCTGCGACTCGGTGGGCAGGGCTAAGGGCATTTTCCCTGGCAGGGTGCACGCTGGCAGGCAAAAGAACTGCCTGACCCAGTTAAACAGAGCAGCAGAACGACCTCTATGTGAAGGTGATTACAAGACCTGATTACTGGAGGTTTCAAAACACAAACACCTGAAACTATGTGTTAATGTGTAGGTTTTTGGTGCTTGGGGGAAAGAAAAGTATCTTTAATACACCTAAAGTTCACCAGAACTGTACATGTGATGAACAACTGCAGAATCTGTTAATACACACAGGGGCAATTTTCCACTCAGCAAGAGGAGCAGCGGATTATACTTAAAGAGGAGAGACAGTGAAAATGATCCAATGCTTGAAGTGCTGCTCCCTTTGCTTCCCTCCTTACAGCAGGGAAACCTGAAACTGAGATGAAAAGCCTTTGCGGGCTATTTGAAAAACGCAAGCACACACTGGATCAGGAGAGGGTTTAAAGTGCACACTTTTATTTTCTATTACAAAGGCTAAAAGAAGCAAGTTTGTTGGTTTGGTTTTTTTTTTTATTTAAGAACAAAACCAAAAATGTTGTTAAAACATCTACATTATTATCCTGATACTAGACCTTATGAAAGATACTAAGTTCTTTTTTAATAGTAAAGCGTGGTATTCTTAAATTATATTAATACAAAGACATATTAAAGGACTCGAAATCATTACTACCCAGCTCAGAACTGCAGCATCCCCTTTCTATCTTTTCCTTTCACTTGCTAAAATCCATCCATTTTTGACATACAGTTTCATACAAGCTAAGTAGGGTATTTTTTGGTTGGGTTTTTTTTTTTTTTACTTCCCCCTGTAAAGGCCAGGTTAACTCCAACACCAATGGCACGGAAATCCCTGCCCCTACCAAGGGATTTGGGAGAAGATTTTCACTCAGTCCTTCGGCATTTAACAAGCTGATCTAAATCAGAGCCTCTACTCTGTGTGAATGCGTGTGTCTGTGGTTATTTTACAGGATACGAGATTTCCTTCTAACGTTATAAAATTAAAACACTGCTTCTTTTGTTAGTAGCCCTCAGATTGGTTTCCACACTACAAAGTTTTCTTCTTCTCTCGCACCAATGAAGAAAAGAGAGTGTTACCACAGAGTCTTGTGAATGCACTGCTAGGGCAGCCCTACAACTTCTGGTTTATCTGCTGTAGAGCCGTGAGCACTGAGCAGTTCTGCTGAGAGTACATAACGTGCTGAAGAAAACCCTCCTGGCTTGATAAAGCGAGCCTGGGAAGTCAAGTGTGAAGCTTCCTGCCTTTCACAATGTCCCCTTAAATCATATAAGCAAAGCCTTATCATTAAAACTTTACTCGCTAGTTAGCAATATAATACTCTTTCACTGAGATGGGACTGCGAGGGCATCCTAGGGGGTTTCAAAAATGTGATCAGGGAAACCTGTCCCATCTCAAAAATTATACCTATCTATATAAAACCCTCCCCTCTTTTGTTATTTCCCTTTCCCTAACCCAAATCAAAGACTTTATATTTAAACTGGAGATGCTGCATTTCCTGGCCCGAGTCCTTTTCCTTTACCCTCATTTAAAAGATTCCTTTGATACCACACACATATAATATTATATAGAGCGATATATTTAATACCTGTGTATATATGTTTCATGGGAAGGGTCACATATATACACACTAGAACAAGTCTGGTGACAAAGTACTGCAACACCACAGACCAGGTTATCATATCAGGGAAAACAAAAAGAGATACTCGACGCAACCCCTGTGACCGTGGGTCTCCCTCGCGTTGCGCACCCTCGGCCTCTCCCCACTTCGGCCCCGATCCGAACCTCCCAAGCCCCACTGAGCAGCTCGGCTCTCGTGGCAGAGATGGGGAGAGGGGACAGCGACCCACTCTGTAACCTAAACAAGTCATCGGATGAGAAATCGCGGCGCAGCGAACACTAGAGTCACACTAGAGATGCAGATTCGTTTTAAAAATAAAAACACTTTCCAACGTTCCTCGATCCAGATTTGCTTCCTTGATGTCTCTCCACGAAGAGGAGGACAAGATAACCCAAGGGCTGATGCCTACCTCCTCCCTTGTCTCTCTCTGCTTATAAAGTTGACCAGTTGAGCACAAGAAGCACCAGGAGAAGGTACAATCCGGGCAGTTCACCGCCAGATTGTATTTACCACGGATACAGCGCTGCCAGCCCCAAGGCCTCTGAGCTTGCTGTCCTGGGAGACTCTGTATGAAAAATACATCCCCTACAAAGGCTGGGAGGGAGATGTATTTGTGTTTTGAGTGGATGGTGCCATCCATGCATGCAAAACTGCAGAGTGCAGCTGGGCTGCAGAAGAGAGAAGGAGAGAGGAGCTCAGGACAGGACACACGTTTACTGCTCACAGGATGAGACCGCCAGGAAGGACAAGGCTGGCATGCAGAGCAGTTGTGCCTCTCACCACTGCCACTACAAAAGCCAAAAATCCTGGCCCAGAGCTCAGCATCACTGGTTTCCCCATCGTGGCACACGTCAGGCAGGACCCAGGAGCAGGTGCATGTTCGGGACCCACTGTGCCACTCACCCTCCACTGCGGTCCCTGCCATGGGTGACATCCTGGCTGCGCTGTGCATCTGCAAGCTCCCTGCCTTGGCTCCGAGGAGGAGGGGGCTGGACCCCCAGTGCTCATAAGTGGCCTTCCAGCTGGATTCCCATCAGCAAAGCATCACCCATGCTGCTCGACAGTGTCCTTTTAAATGGGTCCCCACCCAGCAGTTCCGGCAGGACAGGGAAAAACACATCTCTAAATAAGGAGTAACACAGACCATTTAAAGAGCAAGAAGGGAACCCCATTAACCTCCTCCCTCTCTTCAGAACACAAGCTGACAGAAACACAAGCTCCTTTTGGATACAGCCTTCCTCCTGACTGATACTGCTGCATGGAGTACGGTGACACAGGGTGTGTCACAGTCTCTACTACACTTCCTAGATGGCTTCAGTCTTACTTCCACCAGTCACACCAGCCAAAAAACCAAAACAAAACTACCCAGCCTGAATACCTGTCACACACTGAGAAAGACATCTAATGAGGGTGTCACCAGTTTGCTTTCTGGGTACAGTCAGCTGAAACAGTCTGGAGTCACCTACAATCCAGCTCCCGTTGCTGCTGCAAGCAGTTTTATTACTTTGCTGCCTTTAGCTACATGCTGTTACCCTCCTCAGTGCCAGCTGATGCCTCAGGGCAATATTGACAGCAGGAGCTTAAGCCTAGATGTTTTAAGCCGTATCTAGTGGTTTTTCTCCTTCTGCACCTCAGTTACTAATTCTTCTGGTACTGAACCCCCAGAAGAGCTGGCCAGCTGCAGCAGCGTGTGTGGGGCTTGTTCCGCAGCACTGAGAAAAGGAGCACATGAACTTCATGGTCACCTTTTCACCTGATGTCTGTCCCTTTCTCTCAGCTTTGTCCTGCAGATCTCTGCAGCCACACTCTGAACTGAAGGGCAGGAGAATGACACAGGGAGAAATTCCCCAGTTTGCAGCCCAGTACAGACTGGATTAATTTCTTTGAATGAAGGACAGTGAAAACAAAAAGATGGAGATGAAAGAGAATTTGGGGGAAAGAAGAGAGAGAAGATGGATCACAAACTCAGTGAGCATGGCATTCGCCGGCCAAGGAGAATCAAATTCACAATTTCATTCACCACTAATAAATCATCGTCTCATAATCTTAAAACGAAAGAAAATAAAAAGTTCTCTTTGCGAGACACGCGTCTCGCTCTCCCTGCTACTGCCACTCTCGGAAAACCCGCCCCACGTTTCTCCAGCCAACAGGCTCCCCCTCCAACCCTTACTATACGCCATCCCGCAATAGGAAGTTGTATTTCCCGAAGTCGTCATCCCTGGGGCAGAGCAGCATGTCCTTGCGGGCTTTGGCCAATTTCTGTTTCAGCACTTCCCTCCGGTCTAGCCACTCCGTCAGCTCGTCCTGGCCGTGGGCATAGCGACACTCCTCACCTTCAGGGCAGGTCTTGCTCTTCTGGAACCTGCCGGCACAAGGAGCACTATCAGGAGGGCACCCCCAGGACAAGGTTTGAGCTCCCTGTCCGGAGCCTGCTGCAATATCTTTATCAATGATCTGGACAGGGGGATTGAATGCACCCTCAGTAAGTTTGCAGATGACACCAAACTAGGTGGGAGCGTTGATCTGCTTGAGGGTCGGAAGGCTTTACAGAGGGATCTGGACAGGTTGGATCAATGGGCCAAGGCCAATGGGATGAGGTTTAATAAGGCCAAGTGCCGGGTCCTGCATTTTGGTCACAACAACCCCGGGCAGCGCTACAGGCTTGGGGCAGAGTGGCTGGAAAGCTGCCTGGCAGAAAAGGACCTGGGAGTGTTAGTGGACAGCCGGCTAAACATGAGCCAGCAGTGTGCCCAGGTGGCCAAGAAGGCCAACAGCATCCTGGCTTGTATCAGGAACAGTGTGGCCAGCAGGAGTAGGGAAGTCATCGTGCCTCTGTACTCGGCACTGGTGAGGCCTCACCTCGAGTACTGTGTTCAGTTCTGGGCCCCTCACTACAGGAAGGAGATTGAAGTGCTGGAGCGTGTCCAGAGGAGAGCCACCAAG
>VXBJ01000486.1:43497-87253 GCA_013400055.1 Nycticryphes semicollaris | reverse complement strand
TTTTTTTTTTTTTCATGTGGTTGGACTCGATGATCTCAAAGGTCCCTTCCAACTCTAAGATTCTGTGATTCTGCAATGTGCTGTGTATTCTCCTTTCTAAGGGCAAAGCCGTTCTCCTACAAACCCGTGTGCAGCCAGGGTCTGTACGGAGGCTGGGCACAGAAACCAGCAACATCTATGAGGGCATTTAGTCAACAGAACGAAAGCATGTGAGCTGGAACTGGACCAGTGGGGATGAGGAGAAACCACCACACAAGAGAGGAAACACCAGGTAACAGCCATGAGAGAGCCTTCTCCCTAACCAAAATGACACTTCTAACCATCAGAAGGTTTCTGAAGACACCTCAAGGTGCTGGTTCAGAGGGTGTGAGACATTCAAACCAATTAATAAAAGCATCTGGGATTCCCCCAAGCATCGGGCCAAGCAGACTGTTTAGCAACCTGAGAGCTGAGAGCATCCTGGCTACAGAGGGCACAGGCACAGGTGCAGACATGAAACTCACTCTTCTTTTTCTAAGGCGTGCTCAGGAGTGTACTTTCACCACTCAGTAGAGTGGCTGAGCACCTCTGGGGTCCCACAGCAGCCTCACCATCACCCAAACCTGTCAGCTTGTCCCACTCCTCCTCCAAGCAGAAAACCCTGGGGACTCTGTGAGAGGAGGAAGAGGTGATAAAGGAGGGGAGGGATGACAGAGGCCATGGGCCTGTTGTCCCATCCCTGCAGCAGCAGCACAGGAGGGAGACAAGACAATGGTACCTTTCACAGAGCCGGAATTCGCCCATGGGGAAGCGGTAGCTCCAGCAGCTGGAGTCACTGTCTGAGGTGAAGACCTTCTCCTTGTGCTTCTCCGACTGGATGTGCTGCTGCCATTGCTTCTTGCTGTTGCTGTTCTTCCCACAGAGCCAGCAGTGGTAGCCCATCTAACCAGTGCAGACAGAGCATTCAGCGTGCTAACAGTCCCACCCACCAGCCTTCCCTCATGCCTCTCCCCCTTCCCTTCTGGAAGCTCCACTCAGTCTGCAACCTCCTGCACTTCCTTGCTGTGTCACCTTTAAGGCATCATGCTGCCACTAAGAGGGAGCAGAGGAGATGCTTTGTTGAGGTCTACCTACAGCTCAAATGGGCTCAGAGAACAGGGCAACTCAGTTCACTGACATGGTCCTCCCTGCCCCTACTGCAGTCCCAGTAGGGTCTGACTGCAAGACCCCCAGGTGCACAGGCAATGTAGGACTCTTCAGGAGCACAAATGCTTACACCAGCCACGACCCCTGGGCTAAGGAGACACATCTGCCTCTAATTTTCCCAGGCTCCTGGTCTAGCCCTTCTCCAACCTTCTCCCTCTTTTCCAACAGGCCAGCAGTGGCCTTGCCAGCTTTCCCGGGAGCATGCAGGAACCCTGGGGAGAGGCTGAGCCCACGCAAAAGGGAACCTAAGGTAGAGTCCTACCAACACGAGGATTAACAGAAAAGCCATCGCAGAGCCTTGCTGACCCGAGGTCAATCCCTTCCCACCTCATCTGTGCTGTCCTTGCTGGGCTGCTCTAAACTGTCCATTTGACCTACCATGGGGTCCTTCCCACAAGAGGAATATAGTCCCTGCTAGCTCACACAGGGGAGTGACAGGCTGTCAAGCACTGGGTAGGAAGGAAGAAGGACAAGAGATCAGCTGATTACCATGATGTCAGCGTAGTCAGTGGGCATCTGGATCTGTTTCTCCCCTTCTCGCGAGGTGAGTGGTGTCCCCTCTCCGGGCTTCCCAGGATTGTGTTTCTTTAGCCACATGTCATAGGTCTGCTGCATATCTAGTACTGCACAAATGCAACCCATGAAGTCACTCAGACAACCTCCCACACCGCGCACAAACTACAAGAAAAGGACGAATGCTAGGGCAGCCCTTCCCTCCCCTCTCCTGAGCAGCAGCACCTGCATCAGACTGAAGGGCCTTGGAGGCCCTAGGGCACCTGCCCAGATGAGAACCCTGAGGAGAGGAACCAAATTCACACCACCACTGCCTGGTGTGGTGAGGTGTCTTCTATGAGTTGAAGATCAACTGTGACCACAGCCACATAAAATATTTAGGAAGGAGGGAAAGTGCTCTGAGATCTCCATGGACTCCACCCTACAAGGAGATTCTCCATCAGGCCTGATTCTGCTTGACCTCAGCAGACATCTCACTCCAGCCAGGGGGCCAAGGCAGGGGCTGGATTCAGATCCGTCCCTTCCCTCTAAACCCCAAGCTTCATCTTCAGCACTCAAGAGGGAGGAGCAAGCTGGCCACAGGAAGCACCAGGGAGGAAGACTTAATGACAGCCTGCCCCAAGTTCAAAAGCTGCCCAGAGGAGTGCAGTCAAGGTCTCTGGGTGCTTTTGGTTTTAAACCCTCTCAGGATACTAGTGGGACCAGAAACTTTAGATGGCAGCTTTGACTGAACATCTGCCTTTCCAAGATCTGTTCCTGAGAGAGGTTACAGAAACATAAATGTCTGCAGACACGGATGCGATGCTGGAAGTGCAATGTGTTAGTGATCTACTCCTTGCTAAATGGGTAATTAAGGAACTCGAGGCAATTGGGGATAATGAATGCAAATTCCCCCAAACTGAAACAATGCTGTTTGAAGATTCATCTTCGTGCTTTAGCAAACACACCCAGACTGGTCTGATGTGCTTGAAAGGCCTCAGCAATGAGTTTACCTGAACTGCAACAAATACCAGCGTTTAACCCATCAGAGAGAAAGACCTTCCATCCAAGCACAGACCGAATAAACTCAAAGACAGACCCGAAATCCTACAGACTTTCCAGCATCTCCCAACAGAACTAGGTGAGCACAAGAAGAACTGGGCCTTGCAAAGAGCTTGCTCTTGGTCTGAAAAAACAAGGATTGCTGGCAGAGAGCTGGCAGTCCAGGACACGGGCAACCCCCTAGCCTTCCCCCAAAAAGTTAAGTTGGGAGCCTGTATAATTAATTCCAGACAAGCTCCTCCACAAAGGCACCACCCAACGATGTTCTCATTCAGGATCTCAAATCCACCCCTTTGAATACAATGCCATGAGCAGGGAGTGCCACAGCCCAGAAGCACAGGATATGAGCAGAAATGGGCAAGAAAGCCAAGGCAGATACAAGACAGGCAAGAAAGATAGAGAAACACCTACAGGTCAGGACTGGTGCTTTGGCAGAGCTCCATAGGGAGCCAAGCCTGGGACAGTACAGGCAACTGGAGGGGTAGAACAGGGTGTATTCAAAGTGCTGCAGGAAGGGAGGGCAGCAATGGAGCAAGGTGCACGTGTCCCAGAGCGAGGGACTCAACTATACATGCGCGTTTAAGAAGAGCAGCTCTAAATTACTGTAGACAGACCCGCCCCATAATCCCACCTAAGATCATGGTACCAGCTCTGGCCAGCTCCATCTCTGTTGTCAAGAGTGTGTCTTAACAGCCTCTGTATCCACTGCCCAAACGTCCTCTTCCCTCTCCCCAAACTCCCTGTCCCATATTTCCACCACTCACTTTTATTTTCCTTCATGAAGGTCCACATGTCTCTCTCCTCGGGGCTGTGGGCAAAGGAGCAGTTGCCCACATACTGGCATTTCCTGCCATTTTGTGCATGGATACACAACTGTCAAAAGACAGAGAGCAAAATTTAGCATCTGCACAAACATTCCTTGCTAGAGGGGAAAGTGGGTTCAAAAAACCAACCAGGACATTAAACTGCACACAGGAGAGGTCACAAACAGGACGCTTCATACGTCATTAACTCATGCTGCTTTTACTCGAGCTCCTGATGACACAAAGGGTACGTTTTCCCTACAAACATGCAGGCAGCTCAGTGCAGCACTTGGCCTCTCTCTTGTTGCCATTTCCGTAGGCAACCAGGTGCAGCTATGCTTGGCACCGGCCCTGGGGGAGACAGCAGGGAGCGACCTGGATTGACCCAACAGTGTCCCCTGCTTCCTGGTCACGTTGCTGGTCCCCAAAGGTGACTAATTCCCCAGCCATCTCCAAGCTGGAGATGCGGCCTTACAGGTTGCTTAGACTGCACTAGTGTGCACACAGCTTTACCTCCCAACTACCAACAGCATCATTGCTAGAGAAAATGAGAAGCATTCCAAGCATCCTATTAACTGGTCATCCCTTCTCCCCGAGCAAGGACAGCAGTGTGGAGACCAACTGGCCCCACAAAACCCCGAGAAGAGACAATGCTGGGGCTGGGTGGGAGCTCAGGCAACGCACACGCTCGCAGGGCAACCCGCTGTTCTGCACAATCTGCGACTCACCTGCTGGCCCCATCTCTTACTGCAGCAGCTGTTAATAACTCTTGCTCCCCTCCCCAGCTTCTAGCAACTGGCCTGCAACTGGAGAGTGCTCAAGGCCTCACATGTGGCCTTGCGCCTGCCCATCAATGAAGAGGCAGCAGGTCCTATAGGATAGGGAGAGGAGCTTTCTCCTTCCAGGCAGAAAGGAAAGGAGAGCATGAGAGAAACTATCAACCGCCATATTCAGGGTTGGGGTTGGAGGTTGGATACCGGTAGTTTTCCTCACTGCACGTGGCTTTTTAGCTGAGTTCTTAGTTTTGCTTTCAAAACACATTGTGAGCACGTTTCACAATCTACAGCAGCTCAGCCACAAGGGCTGAGCTCAGCTGCAAAGGCAGGGATAGGCTTCTCCCAAGCGTTTCGCCTCGCCTCTCACCCACATTGAGAAACCCTGACCTAAGGGGAGACTTAAATCTCATTCCCAAACCCTGTGCCAGCCACTACTTGAGATGGTGACTGCGCTAACAGCAACATCAGCAACTCACATACGTGCATGGAGCGGTTTAAAAGGGTGCTGCCCCTTTTTCAGCTCCACCATTTTGCTGGATGCCTTTGAGATCTTGCTGCTATCAGTCTGTCCTTGCCTCCCACCTCAGCCAACACGTGCCTGCCTCCCTGCCAGGTCTGTAAGGGACCAGCCCTCAAAGCACTGCCCCATGGTGGGAGGGAAGGGGAAGGGGCACCCGGCTGTGCTGGGCACGGGACTTACATCATATTGCTGTGGGAAGTTGCGGATGGAAGGCAGTGGTCGGACAGACACCCACTTCTTCTTTGCTTTGGACATCACCAGCAGGACGCGACGTTCCTTTGTCCAACTGAGAAAAAGAGAATAAATCAAGAGAGGCAAAAGGAAGAGCAAAACAAGGTTTTGTTTTTCCTCAGAGACCCTTAAATATTGAGAGGTGACTAGACCCTCCAGTCCAGCTTGTCCCTGCACTATCTGGCTGCTCCTAGACACACGGAGTTTGTGACAAAGAAGTGACAAGAAGGGTGTTTTAGAAGGATTTCACCCTGTACTTACCACATATTTCCTGGGGTATGTCTTCTCATAAAGCCACAAAAGTCTCCCCCAAGTCTCAGATGGCATCACCATGGATTACTAAACAGCTGCATTCCACCCTTCGACACAGCCAATTCTTGTGCAATCAAATCCATGAAAAACATTTGGGAATATTTTCTGCTTGAATGGTGCAGCAGAAATGCAAGTCATTACAAGCACTGTCTTATGAACAGGTGCCAGGAAGCATTAGTTCTCCTGCAGCACCAGCAAGCAATCACCAGGAGATACCCTGGGCAAAACCCTCAGCTTTCATCAGTAGCTGCACAAAGAGGTTTTATCCTTCCCATTCCAGGTAGTGATCCTCACCTGCTCACTTCCTCCAGCAACTGCTGCTTCGGTTTCTTTTTCATCAAAGGTCTTACATTTGCAATAGGATGCTGGACTGTGCCTTTGTGGCTTGTGTTAGGGGACGTGAAGTCCTATAAACCTTCCATCCTATCCTGCCAGGCTGCCTGGGTGAGAAGTGTCACAATGTTCCATGACTAAATGCTGCCTTCCCAGATGATATTCCTCTTCTGTCACACCAAACACCCTCACAGGCCCCAAGGTGCCAGGAGGTGCAAACAGACAAGATACTCGTCAGAGAAGAGCAACCAAAGTAACCAAAGAGCCGAAGAAACTAATTTCAGAGGAAGCAGAATACCTTGAATCGTTGCTAATAGTGACCTGACAGACATCTGCAAACAGCTGGGAGTATAAACAAGTGCAGAGGAGAACTATCTTTAGTGACCATCCTAAGAAGAAATAATAGCAACTGGGAAAAAAAAGGGGATTGTGGGAGCTGGACTGCACACACCAGAGTAACAGTCTGCATAATGCTGGCAGCAAGTTCAAACCGTAAAGAAGAGAGCTGGAAACTGGACATCAGCTCTCTTCAATGCTTGCTGTAATGACAAACACCCCGAGCAGCAAGAGGCTACTAGGAAACCTTACAGCCTCTTCCAAAGAGGTCAAACAAAGCCCAGGGGAAGGTAGGAGGATAAATTCCTGCCCTTGAGGAGAGGTGGGGGAAAGAGAAAATTCTATTGCTCACCAGTGGCGGGCTTTGGCACTACAGTACTTGAGGTCTTTATCTGGCTCCACCAGCTGCCCGTTCCTCCAGCACTGGCCACACACAAATTTCATCTGGAGGTCAAAGGTGCTTGATGTGGGAGCCCGAGGAGAAGCCTGGGGAAGAGAACCACAATCTCAGCAAAGAGAGACAAAATGCACCTCCTAGACTGCCCGAGAGATGCTGGCAGCTCCCCACGCGCCCGCGTGCCAGCGACAGGCCAGATTAAATCAGAAACAGCCCAGCTCTCCAGCCAGCATTAGCTGGTGGCCCATCAAGATACCAGACAGGAGCAAAACCACCACTTGCTTCAGCATGATTTCCTGGGCTTTGACATCTGGCCAAAAGCACAGCCAGCTTGGCAGCTTCAAGCACTGACCAGGCCTGGCTGCGAAACCCCTGCAGCACATGTCCATGTACAGACAAGTTCTGCAAGACCTGCCCCAGCACTTAATCCCTGCTTCCCTGCAATCCATGTCCTCTTTGGTACCCATGGAGAGAACTCAATCACACAGACAAAAGAGCCCCCTTGGGAGGAGACTAGGCTGTGCCACAGCACAGGACCCACCACTCCCAGCTTTGGTCCAGAAGCTCACGTCACATGTAGTATTTGACACACTGATCTCAGAGCTGGGTCCTCTTGTTGATAACCTTCAAAACCACTTCTAGGCAGGTTTCCATCCCTCACAGTTCCTTTGCACCAGGCCTCAGAGAGAGTTAATCTGGACAAAGGTACAACCCTCAATGCACATCTTTCATAACCTCTCAGCCACTTAACTTTCTACCTGTCCCCTTGAGAAGGCTCTTTTGGGATTATGACTAAAAGACTGTAGAGGGGAACAAGAATGGAGCCAGTCATGTATCATGGTTGCCTCATGTTTTCTGCACTGATCTCTGGAAAGCCATTGACATTTTGTACCACCACTGGAAAACATGGGGTTGGTGTCTCCAGTTCATTTCCAAACTATAGAGCAAACCTTACTGGATGTCAGTGGCCCTGGGCACAGTATTGTAGGAGGGTACAAGCAAGAACCTGTATGAACACCCTGGTCATAGAGCCAACTGTGAATCATAGAATCCTAGAATGGTTTAGGTTGGAAGGGACCTTAAAGATCATTTAGTTCCAACCCCCCTGCCATGGGCAGGACATGTCTAGGGAGATCCGCTAGATTTGGGTTGAACACTTCCAGGGATGGGGCATCCAAAACTTCTTTCTGGGCAACCTGTTTCAGTGTCTCACCACCCTCACAGTGCACTCAATCCCACTGTCCATGTTGCCAAAAAGATGTTAAATGGCAGTGTTCCCAGTACCAACCGCTGGGGAATGCCACTCAGCACCAGTCTTCACTTGGACATCAAGCCGTTGACCACAACCCTTTGAGTGCAGTCACCCAGCCAGTTTCTTATTCACTGGGTGGTCCATCCATCAAACAAAATCCATGCCTCCCCAATTCAGAGACAAGGATGTTGTGCGGGACAGCATCAAATGCTTTTCACAAGTCCTGCGAGATGATGTCAGTTGCTCTTCCCTTACCCACCAATGCTGTAACACCACTGTAAAAGACCACCAAATGTGTCAAATGTGATTTGCCCTCAGTGAAGCCATGTTGGCTGTCACCAATCACCTTATTATTTTTCATGTGCCTTAGCACAGTTTCTAGGATGATCTGCTCCATCCATGGTCTTGCTGCCCACAAAGGTGAGACTGTTGTTCCCTGGGTCTTTCTTTTTTCCCCTTCTTAAAATGCAGGTTATGTTTCCCCTTTTCCAGCCAGTGAGAACTTCACTAAACTGCCACAACTTCTCAGATATGATGGATAATGACCTAGCAACTTCATCTGCCAGCTCCCTTAGGACCTGTGGATGCATCTTACCAGGTTCCATTGAGCTGTGCATCTTCAGGTTCCTTAGATGGTCTTGAACCTGATCTTCTCCTACAGTGGGAGGTTCTTTGTTCTCCCAGTCCCTGTCTTTGCTTTCTGCAACTTGGGTGATGCAGCTTGCTGGTGAAGATTGAAGTAAAAGAATTGTTTAGTACCTCAGCTTTCTCCATATCCTGGTAACCAGGTCTCCTGTTTCCTTCTAGAGAGGGTCCACATATTCCCTAGTCTTCCTATTATTACTGATGTACCTGTAGAAGCTTTTATTGTTGCCCTTGACATCAGGGGCTAAATTTGCTTCTCTCAGGGTTTTAGCTTTCCTGACCTGATCAGAGCGCTGCTCAGGCAATCTCTCTGCATTCCTCCCAGGCTACCTGCCTTGCTTCCACATTTTGGAAGCACAAAAGTCATGTCCCAGTAGAACAGCTCTCCGACTGCTAACCACATAAACAGCCCATCCCAGCTGCCATGCCTCAACTTCTAACCCTGAGCAAACAAGCAAACCGTGTTCCTGAGGTGCAGGCTTCTGCAAGCAATTGATTAGCAGTAGCGTGGACCCTATGTGCATCCCTTGGCAAAAGGAAAACAGCAAGCACAGCCAGTGCAGGATCAAAGCATCTCCCAGGAAATGCCACATAAGCTATCAACTATCACTCTGCATCCTCCTGACTCAGCCTTTTGGAGAAGGAGAGCTGACACAGGGTCCTCCATCACTGTGAAAAGCTGACTGGAGAGCTGACCTTTGCGTGTGCTGACTACAAGAAGCCATCACTGCTCTGGATCACAGAAACACAGAATATCAGGGATTGGAAGGGACCTTGAAAGATCATCTAGTCCAATCCCCCTGCCAGAGCAGGAACACCTAGATCAGGTCACACAAGAAACGTGTCCAGGCGGGTGTTGAATATCTCCAGAGAAAAAGACTCCACAACCTCTCTGGGCAGCTGGATATCCCAGCAAAATGGCCCTTCTGGACAACCATCAGCTCTCTTGAAAAGCAGTGGTGATTCTGGCTTACTTGTCTGCAGAACAGCCTTTCTGGTGGCATCTGGCACATCTGGCACACAATTTGTTCATCTGTCAGCTTTCACCATCGCTGGTGACCACCAAGAACACATCAAAGCGGCCAGATGAGCAGGGCTGATCTGGGATATCACACAAGGTAATAAGGTATCTCCCTCTCAGACGTGTGGCCTTTGTAGTTTTAATCCCCACTTGCCTCCAAAGAAAATTACACTACAGCTCACCACTGACCCATCAAACACATAGGCCTCAGGTAACATAATGGCACCGCTGGCACATTCCCTTTTATCAGCCCAGTGCTATCTGCCATATAATCCTCCAGGTGACAGATCTCTCAGCACAGCCAGGAAGCTTGGCTCCAATCTACTGTCCCAGCAAAATGAAAAATCGAGTGACTCCAGAAGGCACAAGAGATGAGAGAGAAAGAAAATGTTTCTCAGGTAATTCTGGTGATCTGGGCTGCTTTTTTTTCCACATTTTTTTTAACAAAAAGAAGCTCTTGTGCACTTCTTCATCAGAGTCATGCAAACTGCTGGTCAACCCCGTGGGCATGTACGCTCCCAGGGGATTAGAATCCAAGCAAAAAATCAAAGCGGCTGTTGTTGCTGCTACAGGACTGCATTTGTAAAGGCAAGACACATACCTGGCAAGCTGCTGATAACCAACAGTGTGGAAATTAGTATCACATGAGGCTCTAGCAGATGAAGCCAGGCAAAAGTGCCTCGGGCTGTGGCACCACCCCTTGCTATGAAGCCAGACAATATAGTGTGAGCTATGCACCATGGCAACCAAATAAATAAAAGTCTTTGGCATGACAGCTCTCCACTTCAGGCTTTGCAGACACCAACAGCTCCAGCATGGCCACTTGTCTCTCAACTTCAGGAACTCCTCTCAGTAGTAGTAAAATGCTCTTTGGAGAAGCCACGTGCCTCAGGGGAATATATGAGGAGCTCAGGTTACTCAACCACCTGAGGGAGCTGTACTTAGGTTCACGTACCCCTTATTAGAGACTTCCATTTCCATGCTTAAATTGCTAATTCTGAGGCCATTTTTATGGGGGTTCTGAAGCTGGCTAGTGTAGTCAAAACAGAATAGCCCTCAAAAAACAGAAAAAAATGAGGACTAAGACCCTTTAATTCCTAGGGATAGGAAAGGAGTACACCCAGATACCTACAGCAGTCTCTCCTGCTGATTGCCTTCTCAATTTACTACCCCTGGGTTTACTCCTAGAGCAGCCTCTATGGGGCCAAATTTGTGGGGCCAAGTGTGAGTTCCCTGTCAGGTGTTTAGCTGCCTTCATCTTCCCCTTCTTGCTAGGTCTCCTGACCTGCATTGTCACAGCTGCTGGATCCCTGGATGCTGCCTGCCTCTTTCCTCTCCACAACCGCACAGCCCCAGCCACTAACTGAGTCCAACTGGCAGCTGTGACAAAACTGCAGCAAAATCCCTGGGAGCGACTTTGCTTCCGCTGACCAGAGGGCCCCGGGGTGAGCATGGATCGTACAGGATGGTGGGAAGGAGGGGTCTGCTTTTACAGCACTCCTGGGAAGTTGTCTTTGCCAGGCAGCCAACTTGGAAAGCTGGAAGGACGCTGAGAAAACTCTGAGTCACGTTAGCCTGCTTGGACAGGAGAAAATAATGGCAAAAGTACACATCTCTCAGTAGATACGTTAGTCCTGCCCCCGGGGTCTCCGGCAGGAAGCCAGCATCTCATCCCAGAGCACAGCCCTCTGGCTGAGTACATGCTGATACCAAAGCCACAGTTTGCTATTGCAAACACATGCATCTGACCAATTTGCCTCTGTCTCCCTGCACAGTGTCAGCGCCAGGCTGCCAATCCCTACAGACAACTGGGAGTGCCACTGGTAGGCTCTTTCTGACTGTACCAACAAGGCTGATGTTTTGCCTCTGCACAAACCAATGCCCCAGAAGGGTGGAGGGCGTAGTCCAGCTCTGACAGGCATTTGTGGGGTGGAATCAGACTTTGACATTGGCCAACAGCCCTAACACTGCCCAGAGGGCCCAGAAACTGTAGCTCTCTGCCCATCCCCTGACAGCTGATGTAGCAGACACTGGCATTTCTCTCTGATCCTCCACCCCCTTCAAGCCCCAAGAGCCAGAAATTAAACCCTCGCTCAGAATCCAGATCCCATGGGGTTCAGAGGACGTGCTCTGACTGTGCCTGCTGAACACCCCATTCTTCCAGGAGCAGCACCTCCAGACAAAGGTGAATTTGAAGCTGCAAGGCTTACAGGAAAACAGCTGTCTATGTATGTTTTTATCCCCAGATTATGCACAGAGAATGGGACATCAGAGTTTTCTGGAAAATGCAGGCAGATCCACAGCAGTCAGGACAGAACCAGTCACTAGACTTCACTCTTCGTGGGGCAGTGATTGATGATATAAATCCAACTCCTGACACAAACTGCTGCAAATTCAAATTTAGTTTCCTCCACTGTGAAGATGCAGGCCTCTGCCCTCACACCAGGTAGAAAGAGCTGACAGCTAGCTCTGTCTGCAGGGATCACTCAGATCATCCAGGCTCACTTCTCATATAATACAGTCTTTAGAAACTTGTCCTCTCGGCTTCCTGAGAGGCTAGAACATACTCCTTAAGCAAGTGAGACAGTTTGCAGAACTAGAGACTTTGGTTATTCTGAACTGCTGCTTCCCTCTCCTCTCCTCCTCCATCTATTCCAGACCACAACAGCAGAACGGGCTGCACAGGTATGTTGCTGAGCATCTCCCCAAAGATAACTCCATCTCATGCAGCATAACCAGTACACAGGTGGACACAGAGCCCACCGCAAGCATCAGTGCAGCCACCCACATCTTTCCCATTGGGCTAACCCATGGCCATCAGACCTGCTTTTCCCCAGCATCAGTGCTGTACAGCCTTCAGAACACTTCTGCTGGCCCATAACCTAGCCCCAAAAAAGCTGCTGCATACCCCAGGTCACTCATATCCCTTTGCTGTAGAACACCTCCTCCCCAGGGTGCTCACAGGCTGCACTCAGTGCTGGTCTCTGCAGAGGGACCCCGGATTGCTGACCAAGGTGAAGCACCCTCGCTCTGACAGTAAGGCACAGGCCAAGAGCTGGCGAGCTCAGGCCTCCACGAGGGGAAAGAAAGCTGCCAAGAGGGAACAAAAGGGATTCACAATGTTTCCCCTAACCATTTTGCAGGAGAGATAATTGCTCCTGTGCCTGACAGCTTGCTAGGAGGCATGATGTTTCTCATCTCATCAGACGTATCTTCTGAAAGTAATTAAAGAACAAAACCTCCCTGTTCTAATGACAAAACTGCTTTAGTTCAACCTCAGGGCTGGGCTGGGAATCGTCCTCACTGGGTGGCCTCTGCTCCTACTCTACAGAACAACCCCCTTGGTGAAAAAAACTGGTAAGGCAGCATCATCCACAGCCAACAGGTTGGAAGAAAGCAATCAAAGAGGTGCCCTTTGCTTATAAGACACCTCTCCAGAGAAAGCTCTTGGCAGTGCTGGAAGGTGCAGCCAGAGAGACTGGTGGCACAAGGAAAGGCAAAGCTCACAGCCTTCTCCTAGCCAAAGCACCACTATCTGCCCAGCCTCAACAGCACCTGAGCTGCAAGTTCCACCCTCTCCTGCGTTTAGAGCAGTCCTGTGGGTCTTGAGTCATTTCTTACAGTCCTTCAAACTGCCATATCGTCCCCTGGCCACTAAAGGGCAGCAGGACACCCTTTAATCCCCGCTCCACGTGGCCATTGTCACCAGTAGCAAGGTGTTGCAGGCAGCACCATTCTCTGCACGTTGCCCTCCCTGCTCTGGATGTTCCTCCCCATCACTAAACAGAGCAGGTATGATGCTGCAAAACAAGGCACAAAGCTCATTACTAGCACTGCAAACGGGAAAGCTCTTCTCCCCAATGGCCAGCTTGGTCTGCCTGGGACAGGTCAAGCACAGCAGTGGGAGGAAAAGAGAGAAAAAGTGCTGGAGCAGTCGTGAGCAAAACCAGGCTGCGAGCCATAGATGCACCCTACTTACCATGCTGTTGGCTGGTTTGCTGGCATGTGCCTCCATCTGCTGCCAGTACTTCTTAGATTCCTGCACGATATCTTCGTGAGTCATTCCTGGGAACAAAAGGAGACAGGGCTGAGCTACCCTGCTTCAGCCAACAGGAGAGAGGGAGGAAAGGCATTGCAGGATTTCCTACGATGGGGCTTAGAAACCCCTGTGTGACTGAGAGCTCCCAACTGTCCCACTGGCAATGTCAGGACATGGGTTGTGAGGGAACCTGACAGCACCGCAGAATGTGTCCAAGCACAGGCTAGGCAAGTTCCTTTCTCCAGCATTCCCACTCAAGGTGAACTCTTCTTGGGAAGAGTTCAGTCCCCTGGGCTCATTCAGACTTGGTATTCTGCTCAGGCTGTGTGCAAAGGACCCAAATGCTGCCTCCAAGATGCTGATGTTTGACTAGGGATCAAGACCTTGACCAAGGCTCTCCCCCAACACCTTATCAACAGATACTACCCAACATTCTGAAGACAATGCTTAGATACTGTCGATCTACTGCATATTGGAGTTTTTGCCACTAGCTTTGAATATCAGAGAGATCCCAGAAGTCTCACCTAATGCCTGCTGGAATTAATTAGCCTGTTACACACTTCAGGTTGTGGGGGGTATACCCATCAACCAATAGGCAAAGAGGAAAAATGAAATTCAACACAAACATCAAGGAACAACTGCTGGTATGTAACCAGCAAAGAAAGATCTACAAGGTTTCGGGAATCAGAAATGCAACATCAGACAACAAGGAAATGGGTTGGTCAGTCATTATCTAAGGAATTAGCTCCTGACCAACTCAAGTGGTGAGGGAATGGCCCCTGCCAGCATGAACCAGCTAGATGGTTGCTACGATTGTCAGAGCACTAAGCAGCAAGAGAAAAGTATGTAAGAGTAGGAACTGTCTGATCAATGTGAGGATTCTGTTAAAAAAAAACCCAAACATGTTACTTAAGGGCCATAAAGACCCAAGATCGCTGCCAAAAAACCCTGAAGAAGTATCTTACAACGGCCAGCTGAAAGCAACAAGTTGGGTGCTGAGGATGGCCGTGACGCAGCACCCCCAGCACAGGCAGGCTGCAGAACTGCTGGCTGTGCTTTTGCCACGTGGACATGATCTTTGATCTGGGAGCCAGCATGTTCCAGAACTCAAGGGCCAGCAAACACAGGTTTTCACCCCAGCTTAAGCTGCGTGTAACATGGGTAAGTCACAGCATTCATGACCTCAGTTTCCCCTTCTGTGATTTCAGCTGTTCACATCTCTGCCAGGCAACAATACTGCTATTTGTACAGGGCTTGGACAAGATTAAAAACATCCAGGGAACTTTACAGTTCTTCAAGAACATTTGCTCAGGCCTCCAAAATGGCAGCTGTTATTACTCCCAGATCAGTGCTGTTTGTGGATTTTCTCCTACTTGACCATTAATTCCGGAAGAAATTGTGTAGAGTTAGAAAAATCACAACTCCCTCTGCCATATCCAAGTATGGCAAGGTTGGACACAACACTGGTATGTATGCTGGGGACAAAAGCTACAAAGCTGGGAAAGCCACTGCAATGAGTTAACATGCACTGGACCTAGCAGAGAAAGGGCCAAAACAACCTCCATTTTCTCCATTCTGCACACCTGCACTGTGATCCTGGGGGTGCAGAACTGACAGAAGCAGCATATACAGCTCTTGTCAGAAGACTGAATTTCAAGTTAAGTTCTTAGCAAGTGACTGCCTTCTCCCAGCCCCAGAAATCTGAACTAACTCAACAATACAGTGTAGAAATGTGGTTGTGAAAAAAACCCTCTCCCAAACATGAAAGGATGTTTTCCAACACACCAGCTCTACAAAGTATGAACTGTCCCAAAGAGATGATCTGACATCCAAAAGGCCCATGTGTTGATTACTTACAACATTTCGGCATCTTTTGCAATATCATTACTGAGGACAAAGGCTCTGCCATTTCCACTGATGGAAGAAGATAGCAAGATGTGTCTGTGAAAAGCCACAGTGTCCAAATTTTCAGATCTTGGGAAGCTGTACTCCACTAATACAATCCTTTATCCCCAAGAACAAAGCCACAGCCTCTGTAAAAGCTCAAACGGTTGTGAAATGTGACAGCCCACTGGCTGCTGTGAATGATGCTGCCTATTCTTGCAGAGCAACTGGTGTCCAAATCAAACTCTCTGCTCCAAAGCTAAACCATTTCCAGAGAATGGAGACAACTACCTTTCATCTCTGCTTCCTTAGAGGGAAGGGCTACACTTAAGAGAGGTAATAAACTACAACTCCAGGAAGGCAAACTCACAAGGAAAGCAAGGTCATATATATAGCCCTGCAGAAAATAAACTCAAAAGGATGATGGCTCTCCCATTGTTGGAAAAAACAGGAATAAGCACAAGGCTTACTGACCACCTCTGCAGGTAAATTCATGGCTTGTTTCATCTCCTCAGCTTATGAAATCACTTCTTCAAGTCAAGAAGGCAAGAAGCAAAAATCAATCTAACCATTTCTTCTACAGGCTGAAGAGAAAGAAACAGGGAGGGAGGGAAGAAGGGAGCAAAGAGATTTTTTTCTGAAACAAAAACCAAACCCAAACCCCCAAAAACACTAAAAAAAACCCACAACAAACATGGGGTGGGGAAAAGAGCACAGTGCTTGCATACTAGAGTGCCCAGAGCACTACAGGCAGTACCATAAGCATGCAGGGCAGCAATGGTGGCCGAAGGCTCACTGGCAACGTGCTGTCTTAGAAACTCTGGTGGTGTAATTTTTTCATTTCCTGTGGCCACAAGTCAGTGAGGCCAAACAGGAAGAATAGAAGATAGCATCTGCCACAGTGTGCTACTTGGTCATCACTGTCCCTCATGAGCCACAGCAGGGCAGAGGACTGCACTGAACTACACTGACAGGCACTGGAATCGTAAATGAAAGAAGTTGCACCCAGTTACATCAAAGAATGGTGAGAAACATCCATAAGATGTTTCCTCTCTCCAGTGCTCCCATCACTGGGCTGGGTCCTGCAATAAACAAGACCCTGCAGTGAAAAGATAGCATTATGGGTGTACCAGCATCTACTTGGTTAACAGAGAGCAGCAAGAGAAAACCTCCAGCATGTCTGGGAGAAAGAGAGAGAGGACTGAAAGTACCAGATGTCATTATATGAGTGACCTGAATATAATTTCTGGAATAGCCTTTTTAGAGAAACATCATCAAAGCTTTTTTGGTAAACACCAGGTATGTTTTCATTTCCCACTGATGGTGAATTTGTTTATAGAGAAACTTGAGATGCACAATCCTTTTTTATATAATTGTTTTGTCACCTGTGCAGGCTGAATTAAAAACCAAACCCAAACCCCCAAAAACACTACAACTGCTATTTAGTGTCTTGCACAGAATTTAAGCACCAAAACACCTCTGGGGGTTCAGCTCTACCTAATAATCATTTCAACTCATACAGCTGGTCCCAAGGGAAAAGCTTCCTGGTCTGCAAATTACAGTAGCACCTATAAAGGAACAAGGGCCTAATCAAGCCAACTGCATCCTGGGCTGCATCCAAAGAAGTGTGGCCAGCAGGCTGAGTGAGGTGATTCTACCCCTCTGCTCTGGTGAGATCCGACCCGGAGTCCCCAACATAAGAAGGACATGGACCTGTTGGAACGGGTCCAGAGGAGGGCTGTGAAGATGATCAGGGAGCTAGAGCACCCCTCCTGTGAAGACAGGCTGAGAGAGTTGGGGCTCTTGGCTTGGAGAAGAGAAGGCTCAGGGGGGACCTTATAGCAGCCTTCCAGTACCTAAAGGGGACCTACAGAAGAGAAGGGGAGGGACTCTTTAAGAGAGATTGTAGTGAGAGGACCCAGGGGTAATGGTTTTAAACTGAAAGAGGGTAGATTTAGATCAGGTATTGGGAAGAAATTCTTTACTGTGAGGGTGGTGAGATGCTGGAACAGGTTGCCCAGAAAAGCTGTGGATGCCCCTTCCCGGGAAATGTTCAACACCAAGAAGGATGAGGCTTTGAGCAACCTGGTCTAGTGGGAGCTGTCTCTGCCCATGGCAGGGAAATTGGAACTAGATGATCTTTACGGTCCCTTCCAACCAAATCCATTCTATGATTCTGTGATCTCACAGGATACCTTGGCCCTTTTTTCTGTGCCCCTGAGGAGACAGTAACTGAGTGACAACTTCTCCCAAACCATTCTTCTTCCCCTCTCAACTGGCCCTGGCACACACTAGAGGGAACTTCGGTGCATGCACCACCAGCCCTGCACCAAGTTACACTCACCTGAATATTGCTGCAGCAGCCAGACCTTAAGCTCGATGAAACTATGAGCGAAGTGGCAGCTGTCCTCACGCAGGCAGCCGTAACGCACCTCGTGTCGGCACACGTCAAACTGGAAGTGCTCCTGGAACTGGCGGATCTTGGAATATTTCAGGGAGGTGGAACGCACGATGTGGACTAGACACCTGCAGCCAGGCCAGAGAAATACGTAGCACCAGATGAGCAAAATCTTCACTCCCTCCTCCTTACATGTGACTTTCACACATTTGACTGGGCAGGTAAAGGACACAGAAAATCAACTCTGGGAGAGACGAACCTCCACTGGGAAAACCAAACCCCTGCCCTCCTACTCTGTATCAATTCTAGGTAGGTATTTTCAATCTCCTCAGCCCACGGGTGATGCCCTGCTCAAGTTCAGACACATTTCAAAATATGCAGCAAAGATACCAAAACTCTTCTGGCTCGGCAAGTCTCTAAGTTTCAGGTTGCCGGGAGCCAGAAGGGGTTGTATGACTGTGTACTTGACATGTTTCTTGTTTTCCTAAACATTCATTACCAGCCAGTCAGAGGCAGGATCCTGAGCTAGAGGATCTTTGGGTTGACCTTTATGTAAAGGCCAAACTGAAAGACAAATTCAGTCAACGGAAAACTTAAGTTGACTCCAAAGGGCTTTGCTCATGCCTGAAATCCCTCAGCACCAGGAGCAAACGCGCAGGGTGAAGCACACGGTGCTGTTCATCATGCTTTGAGCTGCCCTATGAGTGGAACACACAGGGAGGAAAGAAAGAAAGAGACCAGGGTCCTGGAGTTAAACTGGCTGGGCTTATGAGGAGATCGCTCCCATCAGCACAAAAAAATGTTCACTCACTTGTTGTCATGGAAACTGTGTTTGGCAGAAAGGTTGGAGCAGACAGATGGTGTGTCCTTGGTCCCTTTGCTGATAATCCGAGGTTTGCTGTCAAAGCAAATCTGAGAAGAGAAGAATTAGCATGGTGGGAAAATCTTAGAGAGATGTGAACCAGAGCTGCTTCACTTGGAAGGAAGGAAGAAGAACCAGAGCCAGCCCATTCTAATGTTCAAAGTTAGAAGCAGCCTGGTGAAAAAATTGTGGTAGGGCTTTAAAATAAAGGAAGCAATTTTTTTTAGAAGTTCCAGACAACATTTTTTGGCTTCTTCTCAACAGTATTTTCCATTGTGGTTGGAAAAATTTTGGTCAGAGCCACATATTCTTTCCCAGTTAGCCAACAGAGAAAGAATAAGGGGGAAATGATGGGGAGAAATAAAAGAACAGCCAGTTCACAGCAAAGAACTTGTCCCTTTACATGTAGCACTGCCAGCACAGGGAACTCTGTGCTGCAGAACATCAAGATGGCAGGAACCAACCCTAAACTGACCAACTCAGTGGCTCAGTGCAGACATCAAGTGGGAATTTGTTGCATTACAGGGTTCTGCTTTCTAAAGTAGCTGGGGCTAAATTACAATTCAAAGCAAAATCTTAAGACAATCTTAAGACAGAGGAAGAGACAGGTGGTCCCACGAGGCTGTGTGTACCTGGTTCAGCTGCGGGGCTAAGGAGGAAAACTACCTCTCTTTTCTCCCACACAGCTGCATCCACTGCCCTTCTGGGAGCAGGGCACTGGCTGGGACATACCCATGGTCCCGATACATACTGAAGAGATTATGAAGGGTGCCTGCTCCCTCCCGCCAGCTCTGTACCTCACAAAGGAAGGTGAAGATGCCCTGATGTTCCTTGAGGAGCTTGGCAATGGTGAGGCTGCTCTGCTTGATCCCACCTAGCGGGTCAAAGAGGAGGTCACGGTTGAGAGTCCCCTTCCTCTCCTCCGTCCACACGTCGATCTCCTCCTGGTGGTACGCGAAGGTGCAGTTATCCCCGTACTTACAGTCCTGCTTGTTAAGCATATCTACAAAGCAACAAACAGCACACACCACCACACAGGGAGGGCGGCCCAGTCAGAAACTAAACTCTTTCTCATCTTCTCCCACTGCCCACACCTCACAAGGAGTTGAAAGCAAGAAAAAAAGAGAGTTAAAGAAAAAAGACTTCTCCCCCCAAGTTTGTCTACACCAAGATATTCAGGAAAGTTAACGCAAACTACTAAATGGGGATAATCTCAAAGTAATGCTATCTGCAGTGGAACCCATCTCAAAATGGAGGCCTGCTTTAAATCAGTGCTTGGCCAGGGGCAGACCATGGTTTAACCAACTCCCCTTAATCCAGATTAAATTCTCCTAGCAGCCCAGCACTAAGAAGCCCTGTTATCCTGGCTCTTGCAATCTGCCCACCTCATTAGGTAATTTGTAATGACGGTGCCTCAGAGACCAGTTGGGTCACGGAGGGATTGGCTGAAGCGAAGGAGCAGGCAGAGAGAGCTTTTCCCTGGGCAAAACCACAGCCCCACCATGGGGCTGCTGGGTGGAGTGGGACTAAAGCAGGGATATGCACAGGAGGCAGGTTCTCAGCGAAGCTCAAGTCAACAGAGCAGCTCATTGCCTTTCACTGCACTGAGCCTCCCAGTCCATGGGCTACTGACTGGACAAGACCCCAAAGACAGCAGATGATACCAACTAGAAGCTCCCTCCCAACCTTGCCTGGCATGCACTGTACAGCCCCTTCCCAGCCACCGACAGCCCTATCTCCTCCAGATCACCTTTGCACAGGTAATAGGATCCTACAAAGTTGGTTTTGGTTGGGCGAGGACGGATCCTCTTCCAGGTCTTGTCTTCTGAGTTCTTCAGCCTGCCCAGCAGGATGTCTCGCTTGCACTTGTGCTCCAAGCCTTCCCGATAGGTGTAATCACCAGCTTTGGGCCCTGCAGGAGAGAATAACCACGTCAGCCCAGGGAAAGGCAAACTCCAGCCCGGGCCATTGCTCTGGGTGGCAGAGCAAACACATCACCTGTTTTGGGGTAGCAGATATGACAGGCTTGTTTGAAGACGTGAGTAGATGCCAGGGGGTTCTTCACTAGCAGGGCTGTGTTGGGCATTACTGGTTCTGGCTGGGGCAGCAGGTGCTCAGTGACCTTGGGCACAGCTGGGTGACTCACTCCACCAAGGCTGACCTGAGCAAAACCACACATACTTCTCTTCTCAGCTCTGCAACCACATGGGTAAGAAACCTCTGTAACCCCATGCCCCATTCCAATCTCTCAAAAACCTTTCTCATTTTCTCTCTTATCCAAACGTTCACATCTGGAATGAAGTTTCCAAGAGAGTTGCAAACAACTTTTTCAAAGATGACAAACAGTGTGGTATGTTCACTTCAAAGATGGGCCTCTTTCTCTCTTGGCAAGACACCTCAGTTTCCTATTCTGACACATGTAATAAAAAGTTCCTCTTAATCCTTCCTATTTCTTCCATCATGACCATTTGAAGAGTATCAAATCAACCCTACCCCAGCCTGGGAAAAAACCAAACCACTTATCAGTGAGTCTCCAGGGAGCAATTAGTTTTAGGACAGAGACTTGCATTGAAGTAAGAGGGATAGCTGGATGACAGGAACTTAAGAATAATTCTTGTTCCAAGCTTGCTAACCACAGACAAGTCTTCCCCTTTTCTCCAAGACTGAAGACATGGGACAGGGGCAGAACAGTGTATGTGGAAAAGCCTCCTGACAGGGGGAGAGAGGAACAAAGAACCTCACTAGTTTTAAGACAAAGTTGGTTTACTCTGCCACATACTTCAGTGTTATGTGAGACTTTGGCCTCCCAAAGTGATCCCCGTTGAGCCTACAACCTAGGCCATACCATGTTTACCTTGGCATGGAACAAACATCTTCCTCCTGACTCTGGGGAAACCTTTATCTGCCTCGCCACAGTTGGGAGGCAACACTGGGGCAGGTTAAGCAGAGGGGCTCAAATTACCTACGTCTCCCCAAGTCACTACTACCTTGGCTCCAGAGCACCTTGGGACATCAGCGCGGGGGAGCGTCTCACTCACCACGGGGGATGGTTTTTGGCTGCCAGGTGGGTGTCGCAGTTCCTGAGGGCTAGTTTCTTCTGGGCAAAAGAAGGGGGAAAGAGCCCCACAAAACAAAAACCATCATTTCACTTTCAGAGGCAGTTCTGCTCACACAATGATAAACAAATGCTTATTATATCCATTTGCTTTACTTGTTTCATAAAATTTAGTATTTTTTCCCCAAACCATGTGTCCAAGTCCAGGAAAAATGTCAGGAAAGGCCTTATTGTTTCCCCAAACCCTACTCAGCATTGAAGGGAATAACTTTAGCATGCATTCACAGGGAAAGCGGCATGAAACTCCATGAGCCCTGCACCTACCAATAGCAAAGGAATCCAAGGCATCCAGTGACCCTCTGCTTGTCCCAAAGGAGTCCAGGGCATCAAGCCGTGAGTCTGTGTAGGGAAGCAGATCCAGGGAATCCAGCGAATCTAAGGTGGAGCCACCACTTCCTCCCGGCGGAGCCTCAAAGGCATCCAGGACAGAGGAGGAGGAGAGCTGCTTGGCGGGATCCATCACCAGGCCAAAGGAGGCAGGTGGCAGTGGGGTGGAGACAGGGATGCTGGCTGTCACAACGGGGGGCAGTAGCGGAGTTCCCCCCGGAAACACAGGGATCAGCTGGGGCATCTCCGTTGGCAGGTTGGTAGGAATGGTGCCCTGGACCAGAGACTTTGGGGAATCAGAAAGGGGGAGGATAAACAGCATATTAGGAACAAGGAGCCGAGAATGAGTGAACACAGAGAGCAACAGGCTTCTACTCAAGTGCGTGCTGCACTATCTGAAGCAAAAACATTCCCGGCAGCTCCATCCGCTTGCAGACTTCCTACAGATCTTTCAATCTATCTACACTGCACATTGTCTGGATTGAGGTCACCGGGGAGGTGTTGGGCTTCCCGAGCTCATCAGTCTGCAAGACAAAGCCCTGCACTGGGCACTTAAACCAGTTCAGGTCAAGAAGCAGAGCAGCGCCGAGGTCCAGGTTACAACCATTACTCGTGGCACCTCTCATCAGAGCTCAAGAGGTGCCCTGCGTGAATACGATTCTACTGCTCCCAGACCCAAGCTGGCTCGTGTAACATCAGCAACACTGGCAACTAAAATCCAAGATAAGTACGAATACAGATTGTCTCTGCAGCTCCCAGACCTGTTCACAGAGCTTAGGCTGAATGCAGCCTGCACAAAATTCAAGGAGTTTAGAGCGTGCCCTCTGTGTAAAACACACCCATCATTCCTGCTTCAACACACTCATTTCTACCCTCAGGCCTGCTTCAGCTCCATGGAGACCAGAGGCCAGGGGGAAGGTGACAGTGGGGGAAGGCTATCTGGGGTACTTTAGAGGGGCAGCTCCATGAACTTGCACACAGCAAAGCAGGCTTGGAGGTGGGCTCCTGAGATACTCACAAGCCAGCTGTGGAAATAAGGGAAGGAATGAATGAGTTTTGCCAGAGGAAGAGCTAGGAGGAAAGAGTGACAGAAAGAAAGAGGCAGCACACATATCCACATGCTCCAAGGACCCATTCAAAACATGAAGCAGGGAACCCCTGCAGTGCCCATTCTTACTAGAGGGTATGGTGACCCTTCAGCGAGGGAGTCCAGGAGGGAGTCCAGTTCTTCCCCAATGATGTCCCCATCTGTGAAGTCCTCCACACTCTCAGGCACTGGCAGGGACACGCAGTCTGGAGATGGGAGCAAGCTGGCAGCAGGAAGCGAGGCAGGCAAGCCCTTTGCATCTGAGTCAGAGGGCAAAGGGGCCAGCGCCTCATTCGCAGGGATGGAGGTGGCCACAGGAGCTGGGAGGCACTGCAGGTCCATAGAGCAGTCTGTGACGAGGGAGAAACAGAGCCAGTCACCCAGAAGAGCCTCTTGCAGGGGGAAAGCAGAGCTCAGCCTGACAAAAACAATACTGTACAACTCCATCAAATCACAAAAACCAAGTATGCCAATCCTTGGGCTCTGGTCCAAAGAGTTCCTGCCCTTTCATTTTTTTTCCCAGTCTCCAATAGCTCACCGATAGCTGAAATACACTCTAACGGCCAATACCCAGACTGACTGTCAGGATTTGGCAAGCACGTACAGTAACCAGGAACAACACAAACCCTGTGGCTGAGCAGTTACTGAATTCACTGTGGCCAGGACTAAAGGCCAAGGGCACGTAATCCAATTTCTCTATAACCCACCACCTGGTGTTTTCTTTAATTTCCTCACTAATGCATTTGGCAGAGATCACTGCCTTCTCTACTCCTTGGGGCTTTGATAACCCAGCTGAAAGCTTGCTTACTCACAAGCGCTCTAAAACCTTAGGCATCTTAAATGGCAGAAGATAAAAACCACAAGGTCCTCCTGGGAAGAAAGTCAGAGATCGGGTGCGCAGACCAGGTTGTGCTAACAATGTGTCCCCAGAAAAACCCATCTGACTGACTCAGCTCTTTTTACTCCCTGCTCTCGAGTGCTTCCTGATGTCTGTAGGTGGGATGTTGCTGCCCACACCCCACCTCAACACCTCAGCAACAAATATCCCCATGGGAACTTGTGTGAGCCAGGGCTGGGGCAGGAAAGAGGCAGTGATTTTCCCTAAGGCTTCCTTGCCTCTCCAGTACATTGCTGAAAAGGTAAGATGTTCCCGTCATGCAATATAAACCTCTGTTATGGGAAGTTAAGGTTACAAGCACATATTTTTTCACAGAAGAGCATTTTATTCTCAAAAAAAAAAATATGAAAGGTTAAAAACAAAAAGAAGTTCAAATGTTAGAAATTCAGAAAACGCAGCGTTACATTTGCAGTTCTCAAACCAAGCACCCAAACTACCTTAATTCTGCCCCTGTGCAGATGTCCTGGAATAAAAGAAAAGAAATAAGACAAGGATGCTACCTTCTCCATCCACATAGCAGTGGCTGCACTGTAGCCACAACAGTCTAAGGGTATAAGCAAGGCAAAGTTCAGAAGGAGAGAGAACAGCTTTTTTTATAAAAACTGGTAAGAATGGCAAAGAAACTAGACAAGCTTCCGAGACACAAATCTTGATCCAGCGAGAAATGCTGCATCCTGTCTGTACCAGCTCTGCTCACTCAGTGCCCATGAGAACTCAGATACCCCTTTCTAACTGGGACTGGGCGAGTGACCCACGTTGCTATCCTATACGCTGTGTTGCTGCCCTTCTTAGAGAGCTCAGCAAATGAACAGTTCCTGCAAACCCCCAAGTCCTAAACTAAACAACAGGAGGGATCACACACACACAGAGTCTCTTTTATCTCTAACCCCACCAGGACCACCCGCCACGACCTTTCCTCCAGCATTCGTTCTAGGTGGTTCATGTGGATGGACAACAGCCAAAGTCACTGGGCAAGGCACCGGGGACCAAGCTGTGACAAACGTCAGGGAAATCACGGGGAAGCAGCAACGGACAGATGCATGTCCCTCTCCACAACCTCATGCATATGATCGAAGGAAAGTGTATGTTGTACCTTATGGGATCCAACACAGGCTTTCCGTGCTGCAGCTGGACACATTCCCCACAAGCAGTGGCTCAAAGGAAAGCTGTAGGAGTCCTTAGTTTTGCAGGCCAAGCTGCCCCTCAGATGAGGCTCGGCTCCAGCCCCATGCCCTCTTTGCAATGACTTCTCTCAGCACATCTCCCTTTGGCACGGGCCCCCCAGCTGCACTCGGGAGCCAGCCATCCAGCTTCCCTCAGTGTTGGCCTCATCACTGGTAGCTTGGCCAGATTTTCCTCAGTACAAAGGGACGGCTTGTGCCTTCCCGTTTTTCAGATGTTTAAATCTGGACTACTGTCAAGATCCCTCCAGGGGCCAACAAGAAGTTCAGGACATGCTGGAAGGGACTAGGACACGTGCAGGGGGGAGCAAAAGGGTTCACAATGACATGACCCCAAAGGATCCAGAAGCTCAGACCTTCTCTGAGGAACAAACAAAGCCTTCTGGTTCCCGCTCACACTGGGAAGCGGAGGAAAGAGGCCCGCACACACCCCAAGAAGCCCCAAACACTGAAAAACTGAACACGTGACCAAAAGGCAGAGAAAAATAAGCATCCCTCCCAGTTCAGTGCATGTGAAAGGCAAGGAGAAGAGCAGGGACCAACAGGTTCCACTACCTGCAAGAGGCAGAGGGGAGGTGTCTGCTCCCCTCTCCCTGACAACCCAAACCCCGTCATTCCTTCAGCAACTTCCTCTTACTCCTCTCTGTCCAGTCTTTTCCCCTATCCCTCCTTTTCCATTCCTTTTTTTCTCAGCACACCCATCTGCTGACCTCACTCACCAGCCACCATAGCCACATCCCAAGTACTCTCCTTCCAGAAAGCTCATGCACCTCCTGCATTCACCTCAGGTTTGTTCCACCTTAAAAAGGCTAGAACAGCCTTCTTTGACAAGTAGATGACAGGCACTCCCTCTGATTCCTGCCACTGCCATGACACTAAGCCCCAAGTACTATTTTCATAAGCTCAGTGAGGGTCTTGTCCACCCGCTCCCCCAAACCAAGTCTCTCGTACCATGCCCTTCCCACCTGGTAGCTTCTCTGGCCATACACCTGCCTGTCCCAGAGGGGCAAGTACAGTGCTTTTAAAGACGTTGTTTCTAGCTCTGCTCCCCAGAACAGCAGTGGTTCCCTAGTGCATTAGCTGGCCAAAGGCCATACTGAGACCATGATCTGTGCAGGGCAAGGCTGAGTTAATCGGATGACTTTGGGCAAAGCATGGGGAAAGGGGCTTCAGCAGTTTGCATCTTAAAAACCAAAGCAAACAAACCAACAACAACAACAACCTTGCTAAAAAAGCTTTGAATCTGAAACTTTCAAGTTTACACAGCATCCACAGCCCTCCCGGTGGCACACCACTCTCAGGCCAATGGGTAACATATAATTTCAATGCTTTTGAAAATATTTCCTTGTAGTAAAGGTTCTCTCTGCTTCAGCAGCAGCAAAGGTGGCACGCTGCTCTGACACCAAATCCCTATTAGAGAAAGAGCTTACTGGATGCAGTCACTCTTTACTCTGCAATAGGAGTCCAGTTCATTTTGGCACAGCAGGATAATGTGAAAAGCTCTCCATAATTCACAGAACTGGGTCTCGTGATTGCACATAGCATTCAGTTACTGACCTGGCATTCAACAGAGAACTAACGTGTTTTCCAAAGCACCCTAATAATGAAATTAGTCCCTTTCTATAGGAAAAGCAATTGCTACTTGCAGTGTTAAGTCTTCACAATTACCTTCATACGCACTGCTGCCTTTCAAAGGAACAAAGACAGATGTGTTCAGAGGCACGAGTTCAATGTTCCAGCACACAACAAAGGCATGTAGCAAGCCTTTCTACAGGGGCAGAGTTAAGGTCACTTGCTTCCCGACATGAGAAAAGCAACCTCGTCGCCTTCCTTCTACTCCTCCTGGGCGCCTAACCCTGAACACAGCTCTCCCTGAGTCTCTCCCAACTCCCTTGTTTTCATTTCCTCTGCCTCAACGTCTTGGAGGACCATATGCACTCAGAGCACAAACAGCTGCCTACATCCTCAACTTCACTTTATCTGGATTGTTTTGGCTGGGAGCAGAGTTTCAGAAGCTTTGCCAAGCCCGGCTTTAAGAAAGCACAACCGGAGAGAGCTATGTACCTCAGCAGACCCTTTTAATTCCCAGACGTGTCTCTCACTGGGTCTGGACAAAAAGCTTTCCTGCAGGAAAAACACTCCTGGTTCCCACCACTTTTCCCTTCTCCTAGTTACCAAAGCCAGGAGTGTGCAGAAGAGACACAAATGAAGATGACAAACCCCTCAGACCTGCCAGCCCAATCAGATACTTTACCGAAGCCACAAAAATCAGAGGAGAAAGACATCTTTACCTGTTTCAATGTCATCTATCGAACCCAATCCATTGGACGTGGTCTGCAAAGAGGGTGTAAGAAAGTGGAGAGAAAAATATCACCAGAAACTCATCTTTAAGAAGACATTCACACTTCACAGATGAGACTCTCTCTCTCTCCTAAATGCATCTGGTCCTTTTTTTTTACCTTTATGGCCTCTTTTAGTGCAAGAGCAGTAAAATCAATGAACTTTAAGAGGGCATTAATCCAAAGAGCCTCGGCATTTTTACTTCCAGCAGCGAACAAGCCCTGTTGCTGCAAAGGTAATATGAGCCCTGCACCATATCCAACCTACTGGTATCAACCTACGGTGAGCAAACCTGTACATGACAATAGTGTTTTTCATGTGTGGATAAGAACGATGTGTCCCAAGTCCCGGGACTTGGGACATCAATCGGTCAGCCCCATGCAGTGCGAGATCTGATTAGCCTAATCTTACACAACATTCCTTTTCTTAGTTCACATATTTTGCAATCTAACAACCACAAACTTTTACAGCAAACTCAAAACAGGAAAAGGTTTCAGCCAAGACAACTGCTGACTTGGAGCTCCAGGCAAGGAATAAAGCAAGCCCATATTTTACAGAAACGTAAACAGAGGTAAATATGTGTGCCCTCAGCTTAAACTTCAAAAGGCACAAGTAGAGCACTACTCTTGAGATACTGCACCTACTGCAAAAGTTTTTGCAACTTCTGGTTTTTGCACTATTCTAACTTCTTGCAAAATGCAAGATTTTAAAATTAAACACTAGGCACAACTACTCAAGTAAGCTGACTGGCTCTCCTAGAAAGACGTGAAGGTAAGTCACTGAGCAGTGGAAGGTAAATGAATTCTTTAGTATCCCATCTTGTTGTACAAAATGTCGATTTTTACTGGTTTATACTATATATTCACTTGAAAGAGCAGTGTGAAGTACCAAACAGCCTGTAAAACTAGCAAGTTTCTGGATTGTTTGTTTGTTGGTTGTTTTGTTTTTTTTTTTCTGGCCAGTAGTGGAACAAGGAAATGAGCAATTTCTTATATTTTAGCTTAGTATTTGTACAGTGCCCTGCCCAAACTGGATCTCCCAGGTGACAGGACAAAATAAAGAATACATAAACTGTGTATATACCTTGCTCAGTACATCGCATGCCCAAGACTTAATTTGATACGTTTCTTCAGCAGTTGCACTTTCTGAATTTTACATAGTGTTGCCCTAACTGTGTAAAAACTTGAAAACTAAGATATATTTAAAATGCAAGAGAAAGCAAACATTCACAATAACTAAGAAAAATAACTCATCTTCAGTGATCTAATTACTGACATCAAAAATATTTTCACTGGAAATATTTTCAAAGGCATTAATTTCCTTGGCAATATTCCTTAAAAGCTGAAAACATTAATTAATGCATTTAAATCATAGAAGACAGTTCTATATTTGTATGTAAACAACACTGTGAAGCGTTCTAGTAGCACAATTCATGAACATCAACAATCAGCAGACGCAAACTCTACCTGGTTTGACAAATTGATTGACGTGCCATTACTGAGTAGCGAGAACGTTTCCAATTCCTGCTGCAAGAAAGAGAGAGGTCTTAGAACAGAGATAGCCCATGAAGGCTGGTAAACTGGTTTGCAATACAGTTTCCTTCCAGGCACTGTCCGTAAATGAAAGCCACACAAAAGGCACACCACTGTGACACAAGGCTGCAGTTTTCTGAACACTGGAAATACATTTGGCCATATATTCATTCTGGAGACCTCAGTGCAAAAAGCCCAACATCCAACACACCATCAGGAAGCAAAAAACTTCTCTGAGGAACACTAGTTTTTGTCATTACCTGAAGAAAATACTGCTTCAGGAAGGCGACACAGCGCTGCAAATGAAAGCTGGAAGTCAGCATAAGAGATAGCAAGGCATTACCGAAATACTCATCACTAAATTTCAAATAATAAAACACATCTTGCATTTTTTAATTTTTATTTCTCTAACATAGAGGTGGTTTAAGCCCATCACAGCTGAGTAACACGACAGCAGCAAAAAGGTGGCAAGGCCAACACAGTGAGCAGCTACAATGAGTACTGCTGTGTAAAACTTCCCTTTCTTTGAGACAGAATAATTTTGGAGTGCTGAGAGCTGCTCTAACATCAAAGGTTTTTTGGGGGTAGGCCAATCACATGTGAGGTTGGTCAGGGAGAGAGGAGTAAGATGCTACAGCCATATTTACCCCAAAAGCTCTCCGCAAACGGGATGCCCACCACCTGCTGGCTGTTTAACACACTGCTGCGCCTGGGGCCGAGGATGCAGATGCAGACCTAAGCCTGGACTGCTGGCTCATGTTCCCTACTGCTGAAAACACATCCTGGGATTTTACGGGACCCAGGCGGTTTTATCCAAGAGTGCTAGCGGTGGTCTAACGCCCTCTAGCTCCAGTCCAGGGTACACATTTAATCACCAACAGCACTCCAGTTACGGCAGCGCTTTCTTGTGGAGCCACACTTTCTCACGTGTCCAGTCACTAGCATCATTTAATTGGACCCACGACTCACTTTTTGCTGCCTTCTTTCCTAGCACCTGCCCACGCATGTTCCTGTTGTTCTCCCAAAGTGCAGGCCTTTCCCTTACCACAAGAAAGGGTATGCCTAGATATGGGGCTGGAACCCTTCATGACCCATCCCACCACAAAACCAGCCACACCTCCGACGCAGAGGAGGATCCCACCCTCCTCATTCTGTAACTGGGAAAGGACTTGTGATGCCAAAACCTCCTGTGTGATGAGGCCAGATGTCCCTCTCCTCCAAAAACACAGGCTCCCAGTGCATCAGAGACCTCTCCTGCAGAGCAGCGATGGGGTTAGAAATGAATCAGGGTAAAGTGAGTCAGAGGGTCAGGACAAGGAGGACAGCCAGTAGCCTGCTAGAGGAACTGCAGTGTACCCGTGCCTGTAACTGCAAAGCAGCACCTACCACTTTTGCAGAAGTAAATCTGAAAGAGCCAAAAGATAGTCTCTGAGAAAAAAAGAAGTCATACCTGAGGTCTTTTGTATGCTTTTCGAACCCTCAGCCCCAGCTTCTGGGCAAGCTCCTGTCCCAGCTGCGTGACGCTTTCATCCTGGTGACAAAAACCATTGGCAGGACACTATCAGTTTTGCCTTTGCAGCACACACAATGAAATAAACAGGAATGCAGTTATCCACACTGGGCTGTGCCAAGAAGTCTCGCTTTTAGACAGCAGCAGGTGGACAACTGCCAGAGCAGCCCTAGGAGAGTCCACGCAGACCTAAGTGCTCTTGTCATTCAGTCCTGCTGAGGTACTGATGTTGCACCAGGACCTCCCCACACACCCTTTCGACGCTGCAGAAAATCAGAATCAAGTGTCTGCTTCCAAGAAAGCACCTACTCTCTGACAGCAGGGTTCACGAGTCCTGCTGGCAAGACAGCTGAAGGGGCTGCCAAGGCTGGCTGCTATCAGGCCCCACGCTGGGGGCTGCTACAGCTTCCATAAGGTCCCCATGTCTGGGAAGTAGGAGCCTGCATGCCTTCCTGTATGCACAGCCTGTACACCTTCCCTCTCCACCAGCCACACAGCGAATAATCGTGTTCGTTACACAGACAGTATTCACTAGCCTGTTTGGCTTGTTTGTTTGTTTTTAAAGCTGAAACCCAGCCTCAGTTTCCAACTTACTAGCTACAAGGCATTTCCACTGTCTACAGCTCCGGTTAAACAGCCTCAGCTTAGTCAAGCAGATCCTTCTGCTTTCCCCACTGCGTGCCATTTATTACCCTCCCTGCTCACTGCCCATGTCCACTCACACATCATCGTGGGCTTTAAAGTTCTAGGCCACGCTTCATTCCCCTGCTCCATCCTCTCCAGCTCTGCTTAGACTAACAGCCTGCCACAACTTTCTTCACTTTTTTATCACCAGCAACTCTTTCTTCTCTTGCCCTGCTTGGAAAAATATTGGAGCACTTTAACAGGACTTTAACTTTTCAAAGAAGAAAAACATACCTACCCAATCTATCCCTCCTTAATGTCCCAACCTCTCCCTCATGTCCAACCTTAAAGCTTGCTCTCTTCTCTCTCCTTGCCATGCTGGTCTTTCCAATCTCCTTCTCCCTGAAGGTTCATTTTTATCCTTTCAGCCCCTCACTAGCCTCTGGTTCTTCCAGCCCACACTATCAACAACATTTCCCTTCAATTTTACACTTTCTGACTGTACGTGCTCCCCTACACCCTCAATGTTGGTCTTATCACAATCTTCTCTGAACTCAGTGAAAACAAAATTTATCTTCTCCATTTCCTGTTCTTTCTCCATCTTGCACCCCTTCAGTATGTAACACCTTCTGAAACTGTCCCTGCACCCTCCAGACACATCTTCTTGGTCACTGCTCCTTCCTTCCTCTCTTCCATGTCTCAGACCATTCTGACACCAATCGTGTTTTCATTGCTCTGTTTGCCACTGGTGATTCTGTCTTTCCAAATGCTCTCTCAGCTGTCTTCTGAAGTCTGCCGTTTTCTTACTCCCTGTGGAAAATCCATCAAAAAACCCCTCTGATGTTATTTCTTTTAACTGATCTCGTATTTACTAGGTTTACCCTATCCAATTCCACATGCCAAGGTAACTCTGAGACATCTTCTCGGATTCCTGGACATATCTGCACCCAGAAACAAGTTAACTCTGTTAGACAGTGAGTCAACTGAGGGGCAGATCCTTCATCACTGGAAGCTTTAAGACATATTCTGCTTTCAGCATGACAAAGTTCTAGGCTGTTACAGCAATGGAAGCTGGAAGTACCCGTGTGCTCCATAAGCTTAGCAGCTGCTGTAATGGAAACATGAGTGAGACGATGGGTAGCATGACTTGCCTTTGATGCAGGGAAGGCTTATAATTTCTGTTAATTAGGTAATAAGGCAATGGGGTATGCTAATTTACAAGACTGAATTGTTTAGAATAGGGAATGCAGATGACTGGATGTGGAGTTTTTAAGGATGAACTTTCCTTACACACAGAAGTTTGATGGAGTGTTTGTAGACCCACAATGATTGCAGTCATAATAATAGGAGGTATGTAAACATAAGTATATGGTTAAAAATTAAATTAAATTAAGTGGCTCAACTACAATGTGAAATATAGCCAGATATGGCTTTACATGAACACATATATTAGATACTTTTGTTTATAAAAGGGTTTGTTTGAAAAACAGTTCCTTGGAACTCCCCTAACATGATACTTTTCATGTGTTTTGGTCACCCTTGGTTCTGACAAGTCAAAGAACCTAGAATTTACAAGCTATACAAATGGAATAAGTAACTGCTAGTAACTGCTAACAAGGCTTTCAAAGATTGCTTCTGTAACACTAATAATAAAGCAAAGTTAACTTCTGCTGAAGTATAAGCATTTTTCTTGTAATAGCATTGCTGCAATAGATCAGAACCAAATTGAGCAAAGATAAGCAGTGCTCACTAGAGTCTACATCATCACAGTGTAGTTTCCCAGTCAGTATTTGGCCTAAGAGGACACTCAACAAAAGCACTGTCAGGAAAATATCTAGGACCTAGTATATGCAGACAGTCCCCTCTTAATGCAAAAATTCACACACCTCTGAACATAAAAATAATTATGGCATATGATGTCACGGACACCTTTGCATGTCTGACAAGAAATAAAATGCTCTATCAGCTTGCCTTAGCAATCAGTAAGTAAAACATGAAACATTTTTATCTAAAACAGGAAAAATATATGCATTTTCCTTCCAGTGCTCCAGTTCTCATTTGTCCCATGCTCCTAGTTACTCCCATTAGACATATAAAACCAGCTAATTAAAAAAAATATGTTGGCCTTAGTTCACACTTTGTGAGGGTAAGGTTTTGCTCTTCACAAATAGGCCACCAGTTACCTTACCTGCTGTCACTAACTAGTGATGGTGACTTGGACTGAAGAAACATGGGAGGTCAAATACATTCTTTGAGTCAGGGACACAGAATTTCTGGGCATAAGCACGTTCCCAGGAACAGACAAGCTTCCTTTTCCACTATCCTCTGGCCTCACACTAAGCATGTTACGGAGGAGGAAGGTGATGAGCCACAGAAATCAAGATAAGTCATGTGTCAAAAACTTACATGTGGGAGGGACAGCAAGCATCGACTATTGCACTCATAAGCTTCTTTGTGTCTTCCGAGTTCATTTAAGCAGCGGGCTTTACGAAAGAGGGCTCGGATGTTCTCCTTGTCAAGACTTAAAGCCTTCTCACTGTCTTCCAGTGCCTTCTCATACAACCCCTGCATAGAAGAGATGAGACGCAGCAGACTAAGCCCTCCTTCGGTGTGAAAGCAAATGCATTATCCCTCAGCAGAAAACAGTAATATAAAAGGCAGTTGGAAACATATATATTACCTCATGCACAGACCAGCATCCAAACACACAAAACCTACAGTAATAGAACATTTTGTTAAGTCTTGCAAAACTCAAAACAGTCCCAAGTCAGTGAAAGCCAGAACTAAGGCTGCTTGAGTAACCTTATCATGTCTCCCCCTCTACCTTGGGCATTTGACAGTCTCTAATTATGTGACTGCTTGCTAATTTTGTTCACGGGACTCAGCCTCATTGCGAACAGGATGGACCTGCTCTGGGATTGTGCCATAAAGGGAAGCTGTTAAGATTCCTTTGGAAAATGGAAGCATGCAGCTTTTTAGAGCCCGAGTATCGCACAATCCTTTTCCGTGTGTGTGCTGAAAGTTCCGTCAAGACCCAAAGCCTTCTCACCATCTTCCAGTGCCTCACTTGAGGAGGCAGGAGCCTCCAGAGCAATACTCAGACAGTATTCCAGAGAAATACCCAGTCAATACTGGAAGGCACTGGCTTTTTTCCAATCTCCAGATTGTTTAAACTCCTCACCATCATGAACCAGAACTGCTTTCTCAGCACCTTAGTACCGGGCCCCTTTTCTTTACATCCTTTTTCTGGTCTCACAAGACACAATGGAATAGCGGGGAGCTACCACAGTTTTCTGTGTGTCATCATCTCCTCCAGTGTTGGAGAAGGGAGCGGACAAAATCAACCAGAACCCCTCCTGACATTTTTTGCAACTGCATGGCACCCCAAACCATAATGCCCGCTCTGGCCTCTGTGGATGACTTGGGATGGAACTCACCATGGCAAAGTAGCAGGCAGCTCGGTTGACATGCAGCTTGCACAGGAGTTCCTTTGGGATGGTCACCTCATCGGAGGCTGCATAATCTGCCACATTCAATCCTTCTACATACTGTACCAGCGAAAGCTTGAAATCCTTCTCTCGAAACAAATCATTGCCCTCTGCAAACAGGTTTCTCACCAGCTTCTGCAAAAAGGCCTGGGCAGCAAAGAGCAAACAGACTGAAGTGGACATTCAGAGACAGGAGAGGTTTCCCAATTTCCCATTCCTTTCCCTAGGTTTTAGCAAACTTCCTGCCCACTGAGATTCTCCTGCCTCCTGTAAAAGACCAGTCTTTTGGTAGAGGAGAATAATACAATCAAACACTCATATGTCTTCTCCTTTTTATAAAAGTTGTCATTGTCAGAGCCTTAAAACTTTAAGTTACAGACAAATTGTGACAGACCATCCTGCTCTTTCCACATGTGGTATGTAAACTAATGACTTTGCAACAGAACAAATCTAGCTAACCAGAGGGTTCCCAACATCAGAAAACAAATTCTTCATTACCTCGTAATCTTCTTGGCTTAGGGGTAATGTGGACCTGAAAAAAAAAAGAAGAAAAAACACTCATGAAATAGGCATCCATGCAAACAAAGGCTTTTGTCTGATGAAGAAGTCACCTTTCTGGTCCTGTGTTAATGATCTCAGTGAGTTAGTCAACACTTTATCACTTCAAAGGCAGCTGGGGCAAAAAGAACACAATTAGGGAGCATTTTGCCTAGTGATGGCCACAGTGGTATCAAGAGATGGCCAGGTCTCAAAGGGATTTGAGACCGGAAGTATCTTATCCTCAGCTATTTTCTGCACATACATGATTCTCTGTAATGTGCCTTCAGACAGCCACCTAAATAAAGCCCATCTTTGAGAAAGTCCCATGAGAGATTGTCATGGAGAATACAAACACATTTTAAGAGCATCTGGCTCTAATGAAAGGCACCAAACCAGCACTCCAAGACCACCTCAAACCCTCCATGAGACCAAAGACATTCAGTGATAAATGAATCACTTTCCTCATTCTTAATTTAGCCACATGTCTTTAGGCATATACCACAAACAATGCAGGTTGGGGAGGTCATTTAACTCCAGCTGTCTTGGTCAAGGCTGCCAGGCTGTGCCACAAAACTGGCAGTACTCGTGTGGGTAACACCTACCCTACTACAGCACTGAGACTTATGAGAAAGGTTCCATTCTTCAAATTGGACCATCCAAGTCATCCAGTCCACATGTATTTATTTTTTCTCTTCAAGGAGAAAACAACAGGCTGTAGAGAAATCCTTAGCACCTTTCATAGCCCTTCTCACCCTTGAAATACACTCTAGACATGACCTTACTGGTCAGAGAATAAACTTTTTTTTAGATGTCTTCTAATCTAATAATCATCTGCTCCTTAAAATTAATTACAGGAAATGCCATGGCTCTGTAAGAAACATTCATTTGGCTTATAAAATTTGAGCACCCCTCTTCCACATCAAAAAAAGCCAACATATTACACTGCCCCTGGTTCAGGCTTCAAGATACACTCCAGAAGCACAAACAACACACCGTATTTCTAAATTATTTTCACTCCAGGAATCTTGTCCATTTTTACAAATGTTACCAAGACAAACCTCACAACTGCCTCTCTGAAACTGGACTATCAGCCCCATTTAGTCTCAGACTGGGTCAAAAATACCACTGCCTTGCCACAGGATATAAATATGTAACATGGAAGATTTGGCTTTTTTTCCTGTTGTAGATGCACAGATTTCAGCCATAATAACTGCAGGACTTCAAAAAACAAAAACAAAAACAAACAAACAAACAAACAAACAAACAACAACAACAACAAAAAACAAAACAAAACAAAACAAAAAACCCAAAAAACCAAAAACAAAACCCACCAAACCAATCTGATTACAATCTTGCTACTTCCTTACTCACCACGCAACCTGCACCTGAGTCCGAGTCCTTTGCTAACTCAAACACTGGACAGAGAAAACCACTACTGTACTTTACAAGGAAGTACTTCAACTTGTAACTCCTACATAAGCAACCACTTCAAGCCATAGAAGGCCACATGATATTAACAGAAGAGTGACTTGAGGCACCTACCAGGTTGGCAACTGTAAAAAGAGCCCAGATGATCTATTTCTCCTTTAGGCACCATACAGGGTACCCGGCAAACCACTTCCATTGCTTTGCCCACCTACAAAATAGAAACACTATCTCCCTGCCTAAGGAAGGTGGGATAACCTTGTTGAGAAAGCAGTTTGGGGTCTTCACGCTGCAGATGAAGGTCCAAGTACCACTAGGATTATGCTGGCTATAAAGGTAATTTTGGAACTGTAGTGGAGGACTAAACTCAAGGAAATTAAAATGATAGAATTTCAAGTTTAGAGAGCTGGCAGGACAAGCAGCACCCTGAATAATCCCAGAGAAAACCTTCACTCTTTCCAACGCAGCAGACCCGAAGTGGAGAATCCTGCAATCCTTGATTGAAGACAACTGTCTCCAAAGCCTCAGCAAACAATGAGGCTGTCCACTTACTGAATGAACTGAAGTCCTTTCTCTATTTCTTGTTTCCTCTTCTGTCTCTCCATTATAGTTGCTGCAGAGGAAGAAGAAAAAGAAACAACACAAAATGAGTCATTTTAGGTCTCGCTGGCAATTAAGCAGCACAGTATTTTGTGTGTGCCTGAATTTACTACTAACAAAATGTACCAGACCAGATGCCCTGAACACCAAAGTCTATGATTTATCCACTTTGCAGATACAGAACAGCAAGCAGCTCACTACAAAGTATCTGCTTTTTCTCACATGCCACCGCCAGGATACATGGGCAAAGAGGAATTACTTCAATTTGAGCTCTCTACTTAGGCTGCCAGTAAATAAAGCAATGGGAACCAACTGTTATCATGACTGCCTTCTAGGAAAGTGAGAAAAAATAAAAATCAACATTTCCCCTGCACATTTCCCCTCCCATAATAGGTGACTCAGAGCGCTATTTATCTGGGCTGGATTTAAACTGGTTTACTGCACAGCATCTGAAACAAGTAATCTATGTAAGGTGTCTGGAGGCATATCATCACAAAGACAGACACAAAGGAAGGAGATGGAATTGGTTGCTGTTGTCCACATAAAAGGACAGCAATGAATTTATACAATGGGAATTTTGTGCTGAAAATCAGCGGGCAAGAGCAGCAGAGACTTGGGAATGCTCCTTTGGAGAGGGGACGGGACCCCATCCTGTAGTGTTTTAAACTGGGGTGGGCAGCGCCTGAGATAGGCTCAAGAGAGAGTTATGCCCATTTAGTCAGGGACATGAATGGGCACAATAACTTGTCTGAGTTTGACCAAATCCAGTTTTGGTCTCTGTGAGCACAGGCAAATAAGTAGTATGATGGAACCATTTTGGAGTAATGTCCCTTTTCTCAACTAATATGGGCTTTAATCACACCATAAGATGTATGAGTACCATCCCCTGCAGTTTGGGAGCAAAATCTTGGAATGGCTCCTCCCTGACCTGTTCCCAAGGTACATAGGTCTGCCACGCAAGGAAAGAATACAAAAGAGGAGAAGGGATGGCATTTTGTGGCAAAATAGAGTTGCTGTGACAGCAAATTTCCCAGCCTTGACATCAACCAGCTGTGATCACAGACAATGCTCAGCATTTTAGGAACAGTAACTTGAGGACAAAGGCAGCAAGAACAGAAACACTGAGGTGAGATGGAACTGAAGACACTGTGCTTTCCCAGCCTGGCATTGCTTCTAAAGAGATCACAAAAAAAAAAAAAGAAAGTAATTCCTCTAACTCTACACTACAACAGCTCCCTTTTATATTAAGACCATCCCTATCCTTCTAAGATATTTTACAGGATCTATAACATGTTCAATCTGGAACAGGGTGAAGGGAACTTTAAGGTATGTGAAAATCAGTCTTGACAACTCAGCAAGCCCTTATTGATTTTGCTTTCCACCATGCAAGAATTGATACCTGCCCTTTACCAAGAAGGAGAATTGGGGGAAGGGGAAAGGCAGGAGCAAGAGAAAGACCAGAAAGAAATGGTAGCAGAAGGAAGCAAGAGCTTGAAAGTGACACTGTGCAGTTTCTAAGTCATGAGACATTAAATTTGAGAGCAACCTGGTCTGAGCAGCAGGTAGAAGATTTTATGCAGCTGCATTTGGAATGGGATGGGCAGCACAGCGAGAAAGGGAAAGCCAGCAAACAAGGTGAGTGATCATCAGCCTCTCTATAAAGGCTTTTAACAGAAGCAACTGGGAAGAGCAGGTAGACTTGAGTACAACACCAACAGAAGGCCTGGGATGATTTATAAATAGCCTGGATAATGAGCAATCAGGAAGAAAGAAGGAAATTTAACAAGGAGACTGTGAAGTTAATATGATCACTAACGCTACAGGCAGACCAGCTTAAGGGACAGAAAAATGAGACAGAGGCAATTCATTTGGTATTTCTCCTTGCATGGAATTCAACAACAACAAAAGAGGAGAGAACAAGCAAGGTGAAGAGGAGCAGTAGGAACCGTTTCCACATAGACAGCAGTGAAAGCCATGAAAGACCACAGAGTAACCCCAGAGCAGTGTAGGAGAGAACTGCAAGGGCCATCAGAGACAAAAGCGGGGAAAGAGCCACCATGGGAAATGACTAGAGATAAACTGGAGGGGGGAGGAGTTAAAAGGTCAAGGGGACCCTCATAAAGGCTGATGGAGGAAAGGACAGAGAGGAAGGAGGAATTTTTAGCTGTTTGGGCCCTGAGTGCACTAACAGGCTTTAAATACCCCAAACAGCCTCATGTCACATCCACACACCTTCTGCTCCATGGTACAGGAGCTCCGTTTAAGCTCAGGTCCAGGCATGCTGCCTCATCTGAACTATGCTGAAGGTGTACCTGTCCTCAGTCCTACCTCCTAGATAAACCTTGGACCTACACTGTAGGCAGCTTGTCTCCAGTCCTGTCTCTGGACCATCTCCTACTGCTGGACTTGTTGGGTGGACCCTGGTCCTGATTCACCACCTCGTCTTCTTTGGGACTGCTGATGGACCCCTGCTATCAGCATCTTGTTCTGTCTGCAGATACGGTGGGACTGTACCCTACTTAGTGAGGGCACTGCTGGTGTCTGTCATCATCTTCGTGTCCTAGCTTGTCCTCCCTGGAGGAGCAGCCTTGCTCTTGCTGCTCCGTGACATGAGCCACATTGGAGAGAACAAAAGTCTGGGAAGTGAAGTTGCAGCCTACAGATTTGATGAAAAGGGAGATTATTAGTGACTGTGGGAGAGCAGTTGAATGTTGGCTGGTCATGACAAAGTCAGTGGCTGCACTTCAAAAATGCTGTGGCACCCCTTCACAATTAAGTATATCCACAAAACAGATCGCCACCTTGAAAAGGTTCTGATACACACAGCCTACTTCAACCTCTGCTTCTGAGCTCAGCTCTTAAAAATACTAGTGCAAGCAGTGAAGAAATGAGTACCTGTACTCATGGCTACCCTAACCCCACTTCTAAAACATCCTACACAGCAGGATGTGGGCATGTGTTACAAGAACTGGTTACTGTTGCTTGCCCACAGAAAAGGGCATTCAAACATCCAAAAGCTGGAGTGGAGCCAAAGAACCACAGGGAAAGGCTCCAGAATGTCTCCTTCCTAGAGTTACCCAACTTTTCTTGCATCCTGGAGCTCCTCTTCTGTTTTTTCTCTCCTCAGCACCATTGCTACCTCATCCAACATGCGTATCTCCATCCTTGCCTCATGTGGATGGCTGACCAACCTACTGCATCTCTGTCAGTCCCACAGTACCCAGATACCGTGTTGATCCTTGCTACAAAACCCTGGTAAAAAAAAAAGGCCTCTGTACCCCACATGCTGTTTAGTCTCTGCAGTCCTACCCTCAACTTCCACAGCGAATGTTCTCCAACCCAAGACCTTCCTCTGCCTTCTTCTGACGTAAACCACAGGCCTGAACTCCCCTCCTGACTGTTGCTCCCTGATACTGGCCCACATTCCTCTCTCCTTGCAAGTGGGTGACCAGCTTCCTCTGTCACGCTTTCACGCTTATGTCACGACTTTGCACATAAGACTCATCTCCTCATGGCAACACCTTCAAAACATGCACCACATGCTGCTGCCCTAACAACTTCTTTTACATCTCTTGAGAACAACCACCTTTCCCTTTCGATCTGACTCCACACCAGCAGTCTTCCCCACTCCTGGCAGATCTCTCCCCTGTCCTGCCTGCCTCACTGCTGCTGGAGGCTACCATTCAGACTCCTTTTGCTCCCCACGCCTCCTGCCCTGCTACCTCCCTGGCAAACTCAGGTCACTTCTGCTTCCCCTTGTTGTCCCAGCCTCTTTGCTGTGTCTCAGTCGACCCTTGGACCAAGCTGCCCACACGTCATGCCAGCAAACCCAACACACAGTGGGCCACCCATAAGTGCAACACTTCAGTGCTGCTGCACACTGTAGCACGGCTGATGCATAATTAATTTTAAGCGCAGAGCCTGTTTAGCTTTTGTTTTCTCAGTCTTTTAAATATTTTTAGAAACACAGCGGAAAACATTTCAAGAAGCAGTGTGCCTAAGCGTCCTTATTTTTCCCCCCACCAAATCTGTCTGTTCAGACTTGTCTGCTCAAATCACCACCAGAACTCAAATGCAGAGTATTTATATCCCCACTATAAAGCTCTTATCCTTTCAGTCCGAAGATGTTTATTCTCTCTGGTCCAGCATCTAGAGAGGACTTTATTCATAGTTTGTCAATGAGTTACAAACTATTTACCAGACAGAAATAAAATGCTGCAGATAGGCAAAATGGTTTTCTTGCCTTCAGAAGGAAGCACGAGCCAGTAAACAGGGTGACTCAATCACAAGCTGGGTAGATACATTCTATGAGACACTACAAGATGAATGGAAAGACTTCAATTTATCCTAGCAAGGACCTCAGTTTTATTTCCAACCCTGCCAGAGATTAATTTGGGCAAAGTTTTCCATACTGTATTTCTGGGATGGCAATGAGTTCACACTTGACCAACTTCCAGGCTTTGACTGTAACATTTCAGACAGAAATAAGTGCACTGAGATGTAAGTGGCATGTTGTAGAGCTGAAACAGGAGCTCAACCCCAGGGTCTGTGCGCTCTTCTCCAGGCAAAAGGCCCCAGGATGCACTAGCCTGCAAACACAGAGTCCTTCACTGGCTGCAGTTTGGCCACCTTGGTGGTGCAGCAGAAGGCGTAACTGGATTCACATCAAGCAGAGGACAAGCCACACAGTCCACTTCAAATATGCGCTCCTGCTCACCCCTTCAGCTGACTCTCTACCATGCCCCAGTTCCTGTGTCTGAACGCTGTCAGGGTCCCCACCACCATGCTGTGCTGATTCTAACAGTCCTGTCCCTCCAGGTGCACTCTTCCACACTCCACTAGTCCCACCCCTGCTCTGCCACTGGGGTAGCTGGCACCAGAGTGCCACCAGCCTCACCCAGCAACACTTCCAGCAAACGAAGGGTGAGGTGGGAATGACCTCCTCACCCCCAGCTGAAAATAAAAGCATCAAATACATGTTTTGCCAGAATGGGGATGAAGACGTAAGCCAAAGCCTCAACAGACAACCCCAGACCCTACGCCCCCAGCCTCGCACTCCACACGTAACATCCCCATGCACCCATGCATGTGGGCCACCCTTCTTCTTCCTGCCCCAGCCCTCCAGGCTGTGCCCGAGGGGGCCTGCATTGCGGCCAGGGCATGAGGAGGGGGTGACGGGTTGACGCTGCCCATCCCTCTGCCATTTGATCTTGATTTCATGCCCAGCCAGCTCTCCCTCCCCTCTTTCGCTTTAAAAATTAAATCCCAGGGCCAGTTCCCACACGGGTGGAATGGGAGCCCCCGCTCACCTCCTCCCACCACCCTCAGCACTAGGCCGCCCATCCCCGGCCTTGCTTAACGGCCGCTGCGCACAAAGACGCCATCTCGGTCGGCCAGAGCGGAGAGGGGCCGGCGGCGACTCCCGCACCCGCCGTGGCCTGCTCGGTGGCCGGCACCCCAGCATCCCCCCCACCCCGGTGCTGCTGGGAGGGGTCTCCCGCGGCAGGAGGTATCCAGGCTTCCCCGGGAAAAAGAAAACAAACCAAAGCATACTCTCCTTCCCCACCCCCCAGTCTGCTTAAATAAAAATCACACAGCTCCAAGAGACTGGGAGGCGACTTTAAGGGANAAAAGAAAAAGAAAAAGAAATATTTCACAACCTTCTCATTTGATAAACTTTACAAGCCCCTACGGAAGGTAAATCTGGAAAGCTATTGCACAAGGGCTTCTCTGCTGCTTCATGGGGTTTATACCAAACAAGAGGGGGAAACTGCAGCCTTAAAGACGGCTCTGAACACAGCTCTCAAACCTACAAACCACAAACAGGCACAAACGCAATTAATACTAAGTTTTTCATATAAACCCAGGGGTTTTTCCCCTAGCTATCCACTTTCAGACTACTAACACATTTTTTGCAGGGGGTGGGATTAGGATCTCTGACAATTATTTTTTTGCAAACCCCACATTTTTGGCGGAAGAGGGGGTTAGCTTCAAAATCTCGCCCGTATTATTCTCCTCCACTTNTATAATGCAGTGTTTTTTTTTTTTTTTTTTTTTTGCAATTACACAACGTTTCACCCATGCAGTCACTATCTCCAACCTTTACTTTCTAATGAAGCAACATCCAGATTTTCTTGTTTCTCAAGTCCACCCCTTTGTACATACACAAACACACACACGCACAGAGCATTGGTTTAAGACAAAAACAATCCCCCCAAAATAATAATAAAGGACTCACCTCTCCTTGGGTTTTCCCCCCCCAACACTATGCATAAACTTTCCTTGATAAATGGTATTGTATTAATAGAGATATTATTAATGTATTATTACTAGAAGTAATAATAATAGTAAGTGCTATTTAATTATAGAAGGCAGCATTCTGCTTCTGGATCAGCTGCCCCTGCAGCTCCCTCCATGTGCCTCCTGATCTCTTTACTTTCATTTCCAGGTCTCGCTCGCTAGCTCTCGGCTGCACCAGCAAGAGAAAATGCCTCCCTGCATATCCTCTGGGCCCTAGAGGCTACCGCCTGCCATTACAAAA
>VXBJ01000486.1:0-37794 GCA_013400055.1 Nycticryphes semicollaris | reverse complement strand
GCGTGAGGTGAGGCGAGCCCGCAGACACCGCCGCCGCCGCACTGGCCCCTCGCGGCACTTCCACGCGTGGGCGTGGGTCCCGCGTGCCCTCACGTGAGGCGGGAAGGGGATGCCGGCGGCGGCCGTTATGTGCGACTTTGAGGGTTGGGTGGTGGTGGGGAATGGGGTGGGCTACGGGGGGCAGGTGGCAGCGTGGCCGGCGCTCGGCGGCTTCCGCGGGGGAAGAGAAAAGCCGTCAGCGGCGGCGGGAGGCGGCCGGGGGCTGGCGGGAGGAGGAGGGTAACCTTGGGCTGTCACCCAGCGGTCCCGGGAGCCCGGCGCTGGGCCCTCCGTTGCCGCGAAAGCGGAGCAGGCTCCTCCTTAGGGCAGCTCGGCAGGGGTCCGGCGTGATGTCTGTTGGCGTGGGCAAACTGTTGTAAATAAACCCTTCGGCTGGACTAACTTCTTGGACTGTCGGGAAGCGTACGGTCTTCATACGGCCTCTTAGTAATGAGGAAGCCTCCCCTCGGGCATTTCTAGATCTTCTTGGTATTTGCCAAACGTGCTAACCCTTCAATTTTATTTATTTTTTTTAAAAGCTTTCTCTGTGGAAGACCTAGCAGTGAAGAGGCCCCTGGTAGGTTGACAACTGGGTGTGGCTGGCGTGTTTGCAGTAAAACACGCTTCAGGATGTGATGATGGAGTTGTATGTTGAAATTAGGAAGAAGCCTGTGTGTAAGGTGAAGAAAGTAAGAGGGTGTTTAGGGGAAAAAGAAGCAAAGGGAGTGATCGCACCTGTAGAGTGCAGGAGAGCATCATGGTAGAACAGATCTAATTTTATAAACAGTAAGGTGATGAGCTTTTTCAAAGTAAAGTTAATAATTGAAGTAGGTGAGCGGACTGATTTCTTTGGATCTGAACTTTTGTTCCTCTCTGGCAAATCCTTCATGGCTTGGAGGATGTCCTCTCCTTCTTCCTTCTCAGTGTTGGATTGGCAGAGGTTAGGAATATCCATTAGTCTTGTGTCTGTGTGCCTTGTAGGAGTGGAATAAGTTAAGTGAGCATCATTCTTCTGGCAGCACCTACTCGGGAGGACAGTCATGCGAGAAAAATGATGTTGATCATCCTTGGAGGTGTTTTTTTCCCCACCTTTGTCCAAAAGCAATACTAAATTTAATGAAAGCTGAAGAAAAGCTGTACTCTGGGAAAGCTGGAGGCTTCACAGCTAGGTATCGGGGGCAAGGATGTACATACAATTTTAATTTAGGGGGTGTTCTAAAACTCCCCTAAATTAAAGGAACATGCTCTCTTTATTTTGCTGAATGAATAGAAGCCAGTTACTTCATGCAGTGATTGATATTCATTAAATAATACTATGCTAATCTGCTGGGCATGGCTAGCTTCAAATTTGTGCCTCAAGGCAAAATGTTTGCTGATCCATCATCAATGTAAGATCATCCTGTTTAATGCGTGTAATGAATACGTGTGGGACATCCAAAAGGAAAGAGAATCCACAAAACCGAGGGAGGGTTTTGTATGCAGCACACATGATGTTTTCAGCAAGTTGGTGGTTCTAGAACTGTGCTGATGAGGGCACTACTGAGGATATCACTGAAAAGAAAAAACAGTTGTGTTCATTCTAGCTTGCTTTGGAGAACAGGGGAGATGCGCAGCATGTGTGATTAAATGATGGAGTTCGGGGAGAGAAGAATGTTACATCTTAACTGTAAAAGTGTTCTGCAAAGAGTAATGTCTTAATGGGGCCTCAATCTGTAGTTTTAGCTACTGATTATCTACGAAGTATAGCAACTGCATCAAAACCTGAGTCTTAGCAGTACTGGAAGAATCAACACCGTCTGACTGGTTTGGGAATATAGTCTAGCTGCTGTAAGTGAGCTATGGGGAAAACACTAACGAAGCTGAAAACTCAATTAGATATCTTAAGAACAAAACCCCCTTTAGTATTCAATGCATATGATTATTCATGCAGATTATTTATTGTAGTTTGCTTTTTTGATGTTACAAATTTATTTTAATTGACAGCTCTTAACACTTGAAAAGGCAGAAAAATGGCATCCGAAGACATCACTAAGCTTGCAGAGTCGCTTGCCAAAACCAAAGTGGGTGGTGGACAGCTGAGCTTCAAAGGCCAGAGCCTTAAACTCAATACAGCTGAAGATGGTAAGAGGAAAATACCCTTGTGTTTGAGAAATGGCTCGCTGAGATTCTAAAGTCTTGTGGTTGACCTCCTGCTAATCCTGCATGGACAAGTTGTCATAAAGCTGTGTTGCAAGGGGTCATTGGCTAGAGCTGCTTCTGATAGGGACCTCTCCTCCCCTTTCTGTACCCTGCTTTGACCTGGTGTCCTGGCAGTGCTACAGCTGGCAGAACTGGGGCTTGGCTCGCTGGTGTGTAATTTGTGTCGTCTTAGTGTTCTCTCCAAGTGCTGTTGACAGTCACTGTGCATTAGAAATCAGTGCTCATTTTGAAAACAGCAAGCAAGTGGATGACAGCTCTTGGGACAAGTAGATGTTTCAAAGACCTGCACAGAAGAATGGGTCAACATGGTAGTCCACTGCAATAGTCCAGTGTCTTCTCAAATTCTGGCAAATTTGTTAGACTCCTCTTGTGGATTTTCTTTTTCTGGAATATCTCTCTTGCTGGTCTATGTGTATTTCCCAATTGAAACTGCCTTGCACTGGCTGCTAATGTAGTAAATATCTGGAGAATATGTATATATTCAGAAGTGGCAATGTTTCTGCCACACCAAGAAACAGCATGTTCTTCAGAGAGGTTATTTGCCACAGTGTATACCTATTTTACTGATTCCAAGGTGATGCTTTTTTTATATGTACTTCTAGTAGTGCGAAGCTGCTGAACTATGGGGAAAGGATTTAGTGCTTGGAAATGATAACCGGTGCCTGTTGACAGAATAGACTCTGCAGCCTGCTCCTGTGCCTTGTGTGGGATAACTCCAAATTGTTCTGCCCTGACTTGTTTGCTAAACGAGCATCTACTTTTGACAATCTGGGAGAACATCTTCTTGTGGATGTAGCACCAATTGCCATCAATTTTTGGCTTGGTCCTTGCTTCTTTGTAAGCGTGCACACACACACACACTAGCTCCTAAAGCATGTGCTGAAGGGCAGAGGAATCTTATTTAGGAAGCAAAGAAACTTAGTTTTGCAAATAGCAGGATGGATATCGGAGAATGGAGCTAGCAATAAATTATAAAAAGGGGAATGGTTAACATCCTCTTTAGTGACCTGACCCTTTAGCTCTGTTCCTATTGCTGTTTCAGGACCTTTCAGATAATATTGTTCAGCTGTTTTTGCTAAAGGTAGTCGGGCAAGTATTGCTGCATCAGAGTGTTACTGTGATAACTAAGATGACAGTTAAAAGGGTGAACTGGACTATCTGTTTTCTGCAGCTGAAAAAGTGATCAAGCAAATTGAGGAATTTGATGGCCTGGAAGCGCTGCGGCTGGAAGGCAACACAGTCGGTGTGGAGGCAGCAAAGGTCATCGCTAAAGCCTTGGAAAAGAAATCGGAACTCAAGGTGAGATCCTCAAGTGGGTGGTGGTGAAGGGGAAGAAGAAATGTCGAAACACTGAAGGCCTATCTACGCTCTTCCTGCAGTAGCCTGCCTTCAGTTAGCCCCAAAGCTTGCTTGGTGGCTCTTCAAGCAGGAGGAGTGACCATATGAAAATATGGCAAAACCTGGGGATTTTTGGATAGTGGGAATGCCTTCTGTATTCCTAACTGTTCCTGTTCAGAAGGCTTAAAGCTGGGAAGCTGTGCAAGGAAGACCCTCTCTGCAGAGAGGGTAAACAAAACGCTGTGGCAACAGAACTTAAGTTCTAATGGTGAAGCTGGGTCATATCTTCTGGAGAATGAGTCTTCAGAGGATTCTTGAATAGGGAAGAAATAATGGAGGACACGCACCATGAGATCTGTTTCCCAACTACTGTTCTAGCTTAATGTTAGGAGGTTGCTGTGCTGCTAGAGGCAATGTCCCTTGCAGGAGAGGAGTATGAAACCTTGATTCATGGTAATCACCCAAGTGTGGCTTTTCAAGCAAGTCCAGGTTGTTGAGCTCCATACCTTAGTCAAATCTGCATTCCTAATGTATCCTTCAGTTTCCTGCTGCTTTTTCCTATGGTAATTTTCTCAGCAGAAAAGAGTTACAGCTTGAATGCAAGCAAGAATTCTTGTATAATGTTGTCTACAACATACATTTCAGTGGCTTTATGCCCTTGCAAGTGAAGTAATTGCAAGGTTAGCTCTTCTAGCTAGCTTTTCAGGACAGTCAAATGACAAGCCCAAGGGAAGGCAGACAGTGTTAAGCTGTCCCCAGTAATGTAATGCAGCTTGTATGTGTAAACTTCTGTAAGACTGTGGTGTTCTAAATATTTTTAATGGCTTTTATCTGAATGTTTCTTATTTTAGAGGTGTCACTGGAGTGACATGTTCACAGGGAGACTAAGGTCTGAGATCCCTCCTGCTTTGGTAAGTAAAAACTAGATCTGAGACTTCTGACTAATATAACTTCTTTTCTCACCTGTCATGCTTTTTTTGTGGGAGTATGTTTTTAGCACAGAGATGATCTTTGTGCGGTTAACACTAAGTGTCTAAGAATAAGTGAATGATTCTTTTTTGTTCCTGTATGAAGTGAAGACATGATAAAAGGCCAAATGCAAGCCCATGCTAGTGAAGAAGCTCCTCACTGGGGAGAACATCCTCATGATCTGAAACTGAATGGTAACTAATCTTTCTAAGTAAAAGCATATGGCCATCTCTTCCAAGAGCATTACAGAGCTCCCTACCTCCTTAAGTCCTGTGAAGCAAGAGCATGATAAACTCAACAGAATGAAAAGTATTTCTTTTAGTAGTGTTGAGGGGGGAAACTCTCTTTAAAAAAAAAAAAATAATCTATATTTGACCTAAAGGCAGGGAATAATTCCTTGGTAACTGCCTTATGGTTATCTTTTGCTTAATTTGTGCAACTTTTTCTGTGGCTTTAGCTGTAAAGTTTTATTTACCCATGAGCTTTGCTGAATGTCTTCAAAGTGGAATTTTTTTGCAGCATCGCTGTCATACCTAGCCACTGCAGTGATGCTGTCACTAAAAGTTAATCCACTCCCTCCCACCCACTGCCATCTGTTTCCTTGCAGATCTCTTTGGGGGATGCACTCATCACTGCTGGAGCCCAGCTGGTGGAGCTGGACCTGAGTGACAACGCTTTTGGACCAGACGGTGTGCGTGGCTTTGAGGCACTGCTGAAGAGCCCTGCGTGCTACACCCTACAGGAACTCAAACTCAATAACTGTGGCATGGGCATTGGTGGTGGCAAGGTAAGGGTTGTCTCCTTTCTGGGAATGCGGTCAGAGCCAGGACTTGGCTTCAGACTGCCCTGTCTTGAATCAGAATCACAGAATGGTTGAGGTTGGAAGGGATCTTTGGTAATTGTCTAGTTCAACTTCCCTCCTCAGGGTAACTAGACCAGGTTGCTCAGGGCTGTGTCTATTCAGATTCTTAATACATCAAAGGATGGAGACTTTACAGGCTCTCAGGATAGTCTGTCCCAGTGTTCAACAGCCCTCACAGTAAAAAAAGGGGGGTGTGTGTTTAAATAGAATTTTGTCTGCATTGGTTTGTGTGCATTTGTTTGTGTCTCCCTTCTTTACATCACCTTCTCCCCCCGCATCCCGTTACTCTGGCTGTTCTTACACATGGGTAAGAGCTCACCCAGAAACTTCTTCTCCAGCCTTAATAATCCCAGCTTTCAGCACTGTCCCAGTATGTAAAACTCCCCAATTCCTTAATCATCCTTGAGACCCTTTGCTGGACTTACCTCAGTATATGTTCATGTAGGAGCCTGGAACTGGGCACAGCACTTGAATGCGTTTCACAGGGCTGAGTAAAGGAGAAGAATCACTCTCCTTGACCTGCTGACAAGCCTTTTCCTGTTGCAGCCCAGTAGACTTTCTTTGCTGCAAGCACATATTGCTAGCTCACAGTCAAATTCTCACCCCCTAGGATCCTCCTTTCTTCTCTGCCAAGCTACCTTGGCCCATGTTGACCTCTAGTTCATGCTGGTATGTGGAGTTATTACTCTCCATTTGCAGGACTTCACATTTTCCTTTAAACTTAGTGAGATTCTTATTGGCCCATTTCTTCAGTCCCTTCTCTACGTGTTTTCATGAATAGATTTCTGAAATATGGAAAGCTTATCTTTTTTTTTTTTTCTTTCCAGAATGGGAAAACCATTCTGTCCTAAACACTAGATTTTATGTCAAGAGAGCTAGTAGCCTTGTATTTGAGAGAATGGTATTACCAAGCCTAGCACTGAAGGATGCCTGTTGGATGATGTGGAAAACCAGGCCTAACTGTCATTATTGCTAAGACCCGATGTGTTTGCCTGTTGAAGAATTGAATATTCCTAATGTAGTCAACATGTTCTGTGCAAAATGATAATTTCTTGCCTAAGACCTGTAGTGTGCACCTGTTGTAGTTATAGTTTTACTGTATACCCTACTGCAGAAGCAGTATTAGTATTGAAATATTGATATTGTGGTGAGGTTCTGTTACAGACCACCCAACCAGGATTTAGAGGTAGACAAAATATTCTGTAAGCAGCTGGGAGAGGTCTCAAGATTGCTTGCTATTGTCCTCGTAAGAGACTTCAACCTACCAAGATATCAGTTGGGCACATAATACTGCTGAGATGGAACAGTCTAGGAGGTTCCTGGAGTGTGTCAGGGGTATCTTCCTGACACAGTTGGTGAGGGAGCATGACTGAATCTGCTGTTTGTGAATAGAGAAGGACTTGTGGGGGATGTGACAGTTGGAGGTCATCTTGGGCACAGTGACTGTGAATTAATAGCGTTCTCAGAGAAGCAAGAAGGGGAGCCAGCAGGACTGCCATCATAGACTTGCAGAGGGCAGATTCTCGGTCTTTTCAAGAGCCTGCTTGAAAAGTCCCTTGGCAGGCAGCTCTGAAGGGCAAAGGAGTCCATGAAGGCTGGATGCTTTTCATGGACGAAGTCTTAGAAGTGCAGGAGCAGGCTGTCCCTGTGTGCTGTAAAGCAAGTCGCCAAGAAAAAAGGCTGGCCTGGCTGAACAGAGAAATATGGTCACAACTCAGGGCAGAAAAAAGGAGAGAGTTTATGGCCTTTGGAAAAAAGGACAGGCCACTTGGGAAGATTATGGAGGTATTGTAAGGCTAGGTAGGGAAAAGATGAGGAAGGCCAAAGACCAACTAGGACTTAACCTGGCCTTGGATGTCAAAAACAATAAAAAGAATTTCTATAGATACAGTAGTAACAAGAGGAGGACTCAGGAGAACCTCCATCCTCTATTGGATGAGGGAGGTAAGATAGTGATAAAGGACGAGGAGACGGCTGAGGTACTTAATGCCTTTTATGCCTCAGTCTTTAGTTGTAGAGTAGGTTGTTCCCAGAATACCCAGACCCTTGAGCTAGCAGATAGGGGCTTCATTCTGCTCTCTGCCCCTGTAATCCAAAGGGAGGTGGTGAGGGACCTGCTCCAACACCTTGATACAAACAAGTCTATATGGCCAGGTAGGGTACTGAGAGAGCTGACAGAAGCGCTTGCTGAGCCACTTTCCATCATTTACCAGCAATCCTAGCAAACGGGAGAGATCCCAGCTGAGAGATGTCTAGCAAATGTTATGCCCATCCACAAGAAGGGTGGGAAGGATGATCTGGGGATCTACAGGCCTGTCAGTCTGACCTCAGTGCATGAGGTAGGTCCTGCTTAACAAACCCGATCTCCTTCTATGACAAAGTGACCTGCTTGGTGGATGATGGAAAGGGCTGTAAATGTTGTTTACCTGGACTTTAGTAAGGCCTTTGATACAGTCTCCCACAGTATCCTCCTGGAGAAACTGGCTGTCCACGGTTTGGATGGGAGTACTCCCAGCTGGGTTAAAAACTGGTTGGAGGGCCAGGCCCAGAGAGTGGTAGTGAATGGAGTTAAGTCCAGTTGGTGGCCTATCATGAGTGGTGTCCCCCAGAGCTCAGTATTGAGGCTGGTTCCCAATTTATCAATGATGTGGGCAAGGTCTAGTGCAACCTCAGTAAGTTTGCAACTGACACTAAACTAATTGGGAGCGTCAACCTGCTTGAGGGTAGAAAGGCTTTGCAGAAAGATCTGGACAGGCTGGATCAATGGGTCAAAGCCAATGGAATGAGGTTTAATAAGGCTAAGTGCCAGATCCTGCACTTGAGTCCCAACAACCCTATGCAGCGCTACAGGCTTGGGGAAGAGTTGGTTGACAGCCAGTTGATCGTGAGCCAGCAGTGTGCCCAGGTGTCCAAGAAGGCCAACAGCATCCTGGTCTGTCAGGAACAGTGTGGCAAGTAGGACTCAGGAGGTGATTGTCCTCCTCTACTTGGTGCTGGTGAGGCCTCATCTTGAGTACTGTGTCCAGTTTTGGGCCCTTTACCACAAAAAAAAGACTTTGAGGTGCTGGAGTGGGCCCAGAGAAGGGCAACAAAACTGGTGAAGGCTCTGGAGAGTAAGTGTTATGAGGAGAGGCTGAGGGAGCTGGTATTTTTCAGCCTGGAGAAGAGGAGGCTGAGGGGAGACCTTATTGGTCTCTACAACTACCTGAAAGGAGGCTGTAGAAAAGCGAGGGTCAGTCCCTTGTCCTGAGTCACAGGTGATAAGACAAGAGGAAATGGCTTCAAGTTGCACCGGGGAGGTTCAGATTGAATATTAGGAGAAATTTTTACACTAAAAGAGTTATTAAGCATTGGAATAGGCTGCCCAGGGAAGAGGTTGAGGCACCATCCCTGGAGGTATTTAAAGATGGGTTGAAGTAGTGCTCAGTGACATGGTTTAGTGATAGGTTGTTGTGTTTGGTTATCAGAGTTAGGTTGATGGTTGGGCTAGATGATCTCAAAGGTCCCTTCCAACCTAGACAATTCTATGATTCTATGTTTTCAGCAGTGACCGAGTTCTTGAAAGCTGGATATACAAAATGTGTTTGCATTCCTTCAGAATGAGATGCTGAGGTAGTATAAACTGTTTTATCTCTAGATATTGGCAGCTGCTCTGAAAGAGTGTCACAGGAAATCGAGTGCCCAGGGCAAGCCTCTTGCTTTGAAAATATTTGTGGCTGGCAGAAATCGTCTGGAGAATGATGGTGCCACTGCCCTGGCTGAAGCCTTTGGAGTAAGTACTAAAGCAGAGCTTCTTGACAGAAAATTGGAGCAAGCTGTACTTAAGTATTAATGCTAAAGATAATGTATGCAGAGCTTGCCTCAACTTGGAGGCAGTGGCTGGTTGTTGGTTCACTAAGCAGTGATGTTGTTTGCCGAAACTGGTGTCTTCAACATGTGCAATTAGAATTGACAACTGAATATTTGTGATGTAAATTTCCAAATGCATAACTAGTGGCTGTGTAAAATAGCTCTTGAGGGAGGATCAGGCATTTCTTGAGTAGATTAACAGTAGTCCTAGTCTTCCTGCTCCCTCTGTGCTAATGGAGATTTATGTGGCACTGGGGTAGATGCACCAACTGACCTCTTGAGTGCTTCTTTGTTCAATCATCTGGCAGAAGCAACTTAGTGTTTTTGCTAGGATTATCCTGTGAGAGCTCTAAATAACGCCTAGCTTTATCTGCCTGTGGCCAACTTCCACTTTTGTTGGAGGAAGAAAATCCAGTGTCGCTGGAGCCACATACTTCCCTTTCCCTTCCTCTGCTGATGCTAAAAGTAACTTCTGAACTATGATACGTATTTTCAGGTATATTAACAATGATATTGTGGCTTATAGCCTGCTCTTTTTTTTTTTTGGTAAAGCTATCTGGATTTGGTTTTAAATAATGAGCAATCATGGCAAAAATAAGGCTTCTTAAATACTTGAGAGGCATGTAACAAAGTGGTTCGTGAGGCAGAATTGAATGGCACTACCAAAACGGGATTCCTTACTTTGTTTTGGGATATGCTGTTTGGTCCACAAACAGTGTTTGTACTAATTTTCTTGTGAGTTTGCTTCCACGGTCAGGGCGAAGAGTAGGTCTTGAGCAAAAAACCCCACCATTGTACCCAGTGATGTTGCTTGGTCTGTTTGAGGATTGTTGAACCACAAATGAAGATGTCTTGATTTAAGGTACCCTAGAGCAGACACGCTAGGTAGATGCATACCTGTGACTTTTGCCATAAGCATGCAATTACATTTAAATATGTGACATAATTGCTGGTAAATAGTTCTGTGTGGAAGAGCTAATGGAATTCTGAGTTGGAGGAAAACAGTTGTTAGCAACTTCTAAAGAGTGGAGCACTATACTTGAAGTATGTCTTCTAATAGATTTTTTTTTTTTTCACTTGCATCCTTTCCCAGATCATTGGGACTCTAGAAGAGGTCCATATGCCCCAGAATGGAATTAACCATCCTGGCATCACAGCACTGGCCCAGGCCTTTGCTATCAACCCACTGCTTAAGGTTATAAACTTGAATGACAACACCTTCACAGACAAAGGAGCTATTGCCATGGCAGAGGTGAGTTGTTCTAAGCAGTTGCTTTGGATTTGTCTTCTGTCTTCCAGTCTCTTCAAATACAGTTAGCATTAGCACCTCTGGGATGGTGGAGTCATGTGCCACACTGTGGTAGGAAAGATGACCTTCCAGGATTGATAGGACATTCAATTACATCCAAGGCTGTACTTCCAAATCTGTGCTGTCTTGCAGACTCTGAAGGCGCTTCGGCAGATTGAAGTGATCAATTTTGGAGACTGCTTGGTGCGTTCAAAGGGTGCTGTTGCTATTGCTGATGCTGTTAAAGAAGGGCTTCATAAATTAAAGGTATTGTTGTCTTGCTGCTCAGCTTTGAATCTCTTTTGAAAATGCTTTATTTCCAGTTTTGTGGGTTTTCTGTCCCTTCTCCTATCACCACTATCTATTTTAAAGTGGGATTCACTACAATGCAGGCTCTACTCTCCCAGCTCGAAAGCAATAAGCAGATCAGTGGCATTACCACATCCAGCTAGGGCTATTTTACGTGGAGATGTACAAGTGATCTCCTTAGTCTCAGCTTGATGTTTTTGAGGCTGCTGATTCAGGTCAGCAAGCACTGTTCAAGAAATCTGGTAAATTCTGCTTTTAGTACCTCTCAGAGGGTCATGGACAGGGACTGCGATGCTCTTCCTCATGAGCAGCTTGTAATCTCTTTAGCATCTCAGAGTTCATGCAGTTGATGCTTTTTCTTTGTTAGGGTATGTATCAAAGGCTCAAATATTTTTAGGAGGCTGTGGTATTGCCAAAAACCTACATTGGTATTTGCAGAGGACTCTTATTTGACAGCATTCTGGACAGGCCTAAGTCCAGCCAGTAAACTCGGTTCTCTAGAAACACCTGTCATGAGTCACAACCGCTCCAGGACAGATGCTGAACGCAATTCCCAATATTACAAGCTTACAGTCAAAGACAAGATTTCAGCTAATATTTATTTATGTGTATGAACCCAATGCAGGAAGAAATAGGTGCTTTGTGGTGTGGAATCCCTTGCTTGATCTTCTGCTGATCCTACTGGAAGGGATACCTGAATCTTCCAGGAAAACTTAAGTTAAGGATTCCTATGGGAGTATTGAGATGAACAGCTGAGAAGTTAAATCCTTTTTTCTAAAGCAGGAGTGGTTAAGGGGGGAGGGTAGCATGAAGCAATTCTAGCAGATTCATCTGTTCAAGGACTGCTTCCCTTTTGCTGTTAATATTAATGTCTCTTCTCAGTAAGGATTGATTGAGCACAGTGTGGAGTGGTGGGGGATGGTGCCTGGCTGTTGAATAACTTTTACTAAATTGTCCACACTGTTTCTCTGCTAGTTGTGTTTATCAGCAGTAGTACCACTTGTAGCTTGTCTTTTGAAGGCTTTAACTTGCAACCTAACTGTTCAAAAGCAAATGTGCTGTCCACTTAGTGTAGTAGCTGCCCTTTGCCAGTAAGACTTACTGGTGTGGGAATTCTGGAATGCTCTTGTAATCTTTGAATAAGTGAGGATCTCCAACCAGCTGATTAAGGACTGAAATGTTTGCTACCTTTCAGTCAAAATGGTGTGATCTCTGTGGCTATTTTAGTAAAATGATCACCTTCAGTAATGTTGCTCTTAACAATAGTATGTTTTAAAATGTCCCTTTTAGGTAAATGAAGTAGGAGTGTGTGCCAAGTTTTATTTCCATTTAAAAATGCTTTTTTAGTTTTCTATTAAGAGCCTCTTCAAATAAGAGTTTTTCTGGAACACTTGTGAGCACATGGAGCTTATGGGGATGATATACGTTAATAAGAATTCTGCAAACAAATTTTCTTCTTCTTAGGAACTGAATTTGTCCTTCTGTGAGATCAAACGAGATGCTGCTCTGACTGTTGCAGAAGCTATTGAAGATAAGGCGGAGTTGGAGAAATTGGATCTCAATGGTGTGTTTGCTAGATCAAAGTATGTCTAGTCTGACCCCAATTAGAACCCACTAGGAAGGAATGTTGACACTATCACATACTGTAGTATTCAATTGTCAGCATTTTAAAAATGGTACTCAGAGTAGCTGAACTTGGATGATCTTGGGACAGGAAGGAGTTAGATCCTGAAAGCTTTCTTAAGCCGTGGAACTCAGTTAAATGTTAGTGAAGCGGTTCCAGTGCATCTTGTAAGACGGAAAGATTAAATTGATACTATACTTTTTTTTCAGTAAAACTTCTAAAATTGTTCCTTGTTCTCAGGTATTTCATACTTGCAAATAAAAACCTCTATGCACACCCCTGCAGAGGGGTGGGGGAGTTTTGACTGGTGTTGGCTCTTGCTGTTCATACCTTGGGTCACTGCATTTCAGTGGTACTGTGCTGAGTGTCCTTGTTTTAGAATAGCCAAGAGCAAGAGCTGTTTATAGACCTAGCAGGAAGTCTCTCAAGCACACTATGAAATATGAGAGGTAGGTTTGTTTCCAACCATTGTGTAGTGATGCTGAAATTTAACTGCTTGATTCTGGTAGCTGAAATCTACACTGGTATCTCTAAGGTGTTGTGTAGAAATGACTGATAACTCTTCAATTTCAGAAATAAGAGACAGACAAGGATATACAGCTGAATTCTCCAGAACAAACTTGTGTGCATCTGTTAAGCCTAATCCCTTTCTTCTATCAACCTAGGTAACTATCTGGGAGAAGAGGGATGTGAGCAACTCCAGGAGATCCTTGAAGGCTTCAATATGGCATCTGTGCTGGGATCTTTGAGGTAGGCAGGGCACCAGAGTTTAAATGGGGAAATTTCTGTCAATGCTTTCATTCACCTATCTGTTTGAAAGTAAGAACTGTAACATTGCAGATGAATGTCGGCCTGAGTGTGAGGCGTGGAGCACAGTCTAGGGATTCCATAAGCAGAAGAAGCCTTGGGTTGTCTTTTCATTGGTGGCCTTACCTTAGTGCTAGTTATTGTTTTTTGCCTTGCTCTCTGCTTGCTACTGTAAACTGGGTGACTGAAGCCTTAGTGTCTTCTATCTGTTGTAGATGGAGATGCACTTCTTGCAGCCTCCCCTCAAGTCTTACTGAGTTGTTTTTGGAAAAACATTTGAGTTCCAGTGTACGGGAACTGCAAGTGTGTAATTAATGTAACATGTAACTCTCAAACTTTAGTGATGATGAAGGGGAGGAGGAGGATGATGATGAAGAGGAGGAGGAGGAGGGTGAAGCTGAAGAAGAGGAGGAAGAGGAAGAGGAGGAAGAAGAACAGCAACAACTGAAGGAGAGGGGACAGGGAGAACAGGAGTCGCTGACTCCTAAGAAGATAATTAATTCTCAGGTAAGCTTATTTCCAGATACATTTGTTTCCTCAGCTGGAGGATAATAAAGAAGGAAATGTGAGTGAGTCTGAACTGGGAGTGCTGGCGGGCGTTCACATTGCTGTGTGGGCTGGCACTGTAGTAACAGACAGGGAGAGAACAGGCAGGAAATAAAGGAAATGGATGACTTGAAAACGTGTTTTGTTAAAGCGTGCAAGGAAAGGAAAAGGGATGAATAGTAGTTCTAACAAATGTGGGTAGAAGAAGTTTCACCATCTCCAAAAAATGGTGAGAACATTCTACATGCAATGCCATGCAGCTGTGCTGGCATAGTCTGGTTATTCCAACTCTGGGCTCATTCCTGCCTCAAGTTTTCAAATAGAACAAATCCTGATCCAATGTATCTGTGTCCTGACCTGTCCTATGTGCCTTTGCTGCTGGACCAATTTACTTACTTCCAAGAGTAAATGTGAGATGGATCCTGCCTGTTTCAGGATTCAACGCCGGTGCCGTCTCCTCCTGTGGATGTCGCCACATTCCTTGCTTTCCCATCACCAGAGAAGCTGCTGCGACTAGGACCAAAGTGTTCTGTGCTGATAGCTCAGCAGGTAGGTGAGCTGGTGGTCTTCTGTGCTTAATCTTCTCTTGGAATCGTTTAATTCCCAGAGACAACTTTCTTTCTTGAGACCTGGATTTGTGTTTTCTCCCTAGTGATCCTGACTAACCTTATGGTGGAAGCAGGTGATGCTTACACTGGCACTAGAGCTTCTACATGGAGTGACTTCAGCTCTCAATGTTGCTTATGCTTTGTGATAATGGCCAAGGCAAAAGTGATGTCAGTCAGCTGAAGGCTGTAGTTCTTGTCACAGCCCTAGCAGAGACCCATCTTCTGTACCTGGTGAGCAGTGAACTGAATAACCCCTTATTTTTAAATTTTTTTTCTTGTCTTTCAGACAGATACATCTGATGTAGAAAAAGTAGTTACAACTCTACTAAGGATATCATCAGTCTTCAAAGATGATGCTCCAGTGAAAACAGCAGTGCATGAAACAACAGGTGACTGGGTGTTTCTTCACTTCATAGTATGACCTGCCTCAGTGTCGAGGACACCAGTGTGATGCGGAGAAAGACCCCAGTGGGCCAGGCCACTGGACTGTTTTGTCCCTGCCAGCAGGAAACCCAAGATAACGAAGTACCAAGCTGTGCCGTGCTGCTGTGTGGAGTGAAAGTAGAGATTCATTCTGACCTTAGCATAGCTTGTGCCTCCAGAATACTGGTAATGAGGGACCCCAGGAAACAGTTGGACAAATTCTCTCATTGTGTTCTCATTCTTTTTGGCTTGAAACAAAAGGTGAATTCTTGCTTGCCTTCAAAATGCCAGAGCTCTAACTCTTGCTGCTCTGCTTCATCTGAACATATTCATATGCATGGATGTACATAGCGTGAATATTCAAGTGCGTTGAGTAGGGCATTTTGTGATGCACAGGACTGAAGTCAAATTGCATGTGAAGTTTGACTGTGCAAATTCAAAGTGGTTTTGCTTTTGCATATTTGGGTGTAGTGTTTTCTTTTCCGTTGTATCAGGCCTTATACCTAAGGACTGGGGTTTATCTGGCACAGTGTTTCAGAGGTTATACCTAGTCACTGCAGAGACAACTGGCATCTCAGTAAATACCTCCCAAAAATTCTACAACAGCTGATATTCTGTGAGGTCCTATATGATCAAGCTTGATCTTAAAATCTGTAACAGCATCCTTTTCTGTATTGCTTAGTATGTTGCATTTATTTCTGTTTAGATGCCTTGATGAGAAAAGCTTTCACTTCTGCAACGTTTAATTCGGATGCGTTCATCACAAGTCTCTTGATCCACATGGGACTACTTAAGGTGAGGAAGCAGGAAAGAGTTAAGTTATGGTCTCATTAGGCTGTTGAAGACCAGACTTGGCTGGGTTTTGGGTAATTATGTTGCCATGGAAGCAGCTGGATGCCTGTGTATGCCTGGTGCCCAGGGACAATGGAAGCCTGTAGGCCCAGTAGAAATTGCAAATTGCAAGGTTGCATTAGGATGAAGGAGGTGTCAGCTCTTTAAACCTCTTCTACTTCGTGTGCTCTTAATTCTCAGTCATCCCCTAAAGGTAGGGAATGTCAGGTAAGGAAATAGTGCTTCTGGACTATGGTGTCCATAAAAAGCCATGTCCAGGAGTCTAATCCACAATATTATTAGCTAATGTGGTCCTTTAGGGCATCTATTAGTAGCATGGCTCAACAATGTATATTTAACAACTTATGTTAGATCAGTAGCATTCAACATCATGCTCTGGAGTATCTCTGACAAATTCTAGGGTCAAATATGTAGTTACATGGAATAAACCTCCTCATGAGAAAAGACGGAGAATCAGTAGGAAACCTGGAAACTGCGTTAGAATACCTCTAGCTTTACTTTTAGTGAGACAGCTGGGGAGTTTGTCTGCAAACTTTTGCCTGCTTGTTAGTTTCTCACTGCCTTAAGATCTAAAAGCTGAGAATAAAACAAAGACAATTCTAAACCACAGAATAGTAATAACTGATGTTATAGCAGCCTGCTTTTAATAGGCTTATGGATTTCCTTCTGGTAGTGTCCAGCTTGGGATACAGAGAGCTGTTGTCATGCTTGGGTACATCTTAATTTCCTAAAAATAAGTTTAGCCTTTCCCTGTCTTCATTCGGCACTAAGCAGCACTGAGCATCCCACTTGTCAGGTCAATAGAACCCAAGATGAGTTTGTTCTACAGAACACTTGTTTCAGGGACTGCCACCTACCTTTTATCACACACAAAAAATAGCAAATACACATGAGGCACGGAGAGCAGATTTGTACTCCAGAAGGACTCTTTCAGACCAGGATGTGACATTGATAGATAATCCTTTGAAGATCAGCCAGGTGATTGCCTTGGTACAGGGGACTGTTGATTTAGGCACATGCAGAGAGGGAGCAGCTTCCATCACTGTCCCACATAGGTGGAAGCACCCAAGCAACAGATGCCCTGAGCACCATGAAATATAAGGTCATACACCTGGGAACACAGGTCCAGATCCTGCCTACAGGATGAAGTGGAGAAATAAATGACAACAATGTAAGACTTGATGTGTAGGTTAGCATCATGTTTGCAGCAAGAGAAACTTATGTACCATGTAAGTAGGGGGATCATTGTTGGCTTTACTTTGTACATTGTGAGACCAGTTTTGGGAATACTTCCAGAGGAAGCCTGCTGAAGAACTGGGTGTAGGATGAAAATGAGCTACAGAATAATACAAGAAAAATTTATGCAACTAAGGCATCTGAATTCTTTATAAATTGAAATCTGGTGGAATTCCTTAAGAGAACAGGGACTCTGAGAAGATTTGGCTGTTTCACTTGCAAATTCATTATTTTCCTTTCCCCATTACTCCTGCTGCCAATTGGTAAGTTCTGGAGTGATGCTGCTTTATGACAGATGCTGATGCTGGGAGGTGATGGAGTTGGCTACCTTTTGTCTTGAGGAGCAAGCAGCTTTTTATCCTGCAGTGTGTATGGGAGCACTTCTTTCAACAGAATTCATTGCCTCTGAACTACAGTGGATTAAATAAAACAGTGGTTATCTGATTTCTTCATCTTCTTATCCTTTTTCTCAGAGTGAAGAGAAGATCAAAGCTGTCCCCAGCCTCTATGGTATCCTTATGACCTTGAACCATGTGGTCCAGCAGGATTATTTCCCTAAATCTCTGGCTCCAGTTCTCTCAGCTTTTGTCACAAAGTGAGTATTGTACTTCTCATACAGTTTTCCCTGTGGGAGCTAGTGAACTGAGGCTTAGTAACTACATGCAAGCTGTTCTGTTAAAGCCCCCTAAATATCTGTTCTGAAATTCAGGACTTAATAGCTTAATGGACCTCTACTTCTATTTTGCTTACTCCAGAATGCAAGATTTAGAGTAAAAAAAAAAAAAAAGCCTTGAACCTGAAGAAGGAAACAGCAGAAAGCTGGCTTTGCAGTTAACTGCCTCTGAGGCAGAGACTGCTAATTCCAGTCACAAAGAGCTGTTTTGAGCTTAAGGAAACCTGCTGGGTTCCTGGCCACTGCTTGAGCAAACTATGGAGACACTGGATTGAACTGCACCTGCCAAATCATCCTTCTGAGTATGAGGGTCAGCAGAGCTCTTCCTGAATTGTCATGCTCTGTAACACTGAGCACCAGTAGATCAAAACAGTGCAAAAAACACAAAGACTGGATTTGTTCCTAAAATAAACTGTTCATACTGTGATGGCAACAGGATTAGTGATTTTCTTTTGGGTTTTTTGAGAACTAACCTGGGATTGTGTTGAAGAAGCTGCTTCTACTTAACATTATTACTTCTAGTATAGAAGTCTTGTATAGAATCAACCCTCACTCCTACCGGCTTTGGTTTCTTTAATATCTTAAAGCACTGATATATGCAATAGTAGTGGAAGCTGTATCCCTTCTGGGTTAAATCAGTGTGAACTTTAGTGCTGATGTGAATTAGAAAAAATATCCTTTCCTCCAGAGAGCAAGACGTTCCAGCAGTCAAGGGGAGAAACAGTCCAAAGTTATTACTTTAAGTAAAACCAGCAGAGATCCAAAATCCATTTGGAGCTCAGTGGCTCTTTGACTCAGCATAGACCATGTGCCACGTAGGGTGAGAGCAAGCAGCTTTTTAACAGATTCCAGAATGATGCCTAAGCCTTCCTGATTTTCACAGTATGGGTAAGGTAATACACAGATGCTTAGGATCTCTTGCTGATGAAAGGCAGAGGCATCAAATATTTGTGGCTGGTATGAAACATGGATGATAGGAAGGCAGATAAGTATGGGTAGTCAGTATTTTCTTAGCTCTGCTGGGGTTGGAAACAGGCCAGCTGTGATAAAGGAGAAAAATTGTTCCACGTGCTGATGTGGCCAAAGCTGATGCATAGCAGTGGTATGTGTCCAGCAACCAGCCATGCTGAGGTCAGTTTTGGAAAATAAAACTCTATCTTGTTTACCCATGTGCAAATACTAAACTAGGGGTCCTTCTGGTTGAATGGTTATCTCCTCTTTGGCTTGATCAGGCTAAGAATTAGGCAATACAAGCCAATGACTGTATGCTTTACCAACTCAACAAATACACTTCTGACTCAATCATAGGTTTAAGCAAGGATTATTAGGACTTGCCATGTGAAGCTGTCCAGACAGATCACTGGCTTACTGCTGCCTGTATCTGTGATCTTATTCTATAATCAAATAAAAGCATAAGTGTAAGGATCCAATACCAACCCTAAAATAAAAGGGTGGAGAAAGTGATGCCTTACTACTTCATCAGGTGCTAATCATGCACAGACCCAGCTTGACCAAAACAAGTATCGTTTCATGTCTCTCAACCCCAGTCCTCTAAACAGGATTTAAATCACTTGAAGCTGAGAATACAGAAGGGGATTTTGCTTCAATGCTTTTGACCCTTCTAAGTGCTTATGTTGGATTCCAGTGCCTCGAGTAGCCTCATAACTCAACTTGAAGTGTATTTCTAAACAAACCTGCACACAACAGACAGTTGTGAGTGTGTATGTAGGCCTCTCCCAGTTTCCAGGCCTACAAAATTTTAATAAATGTGTTTCATCTGTGGATGATGCTGTATGTGACAAGAGTAAAATGCTGGTCTTAATGAGTTAATCACCAAAAACTCCATTGAATCCATGTCCAGCATTTCACTGCAAGTAAAAGAGGGGAAGGTCTCTTTCTGGAAGTGAGAAATCCATTCAGAGGTCCTGTAAAAGTTGAGTGAGAACTCAGAGCCTTAAGTTGGCAGGCAGGTGGTTTGGTCTTCTATTAGTATGTAAGGGTGATAATGCCATGCCTCAAGAGTGTCCCTGGTGTGAATTTCTTGGAGCTGAAGCCTTCTCTGATTTGCAAACCTTTGTTACAAGGTGTGGTATTATCATAGGGAAACTTATGTCCTACACAGTATAACAAAACAGACACTATTTACAAGCAATACACCTTTGTTTTACAAATACATACATTTCTTAAAATGCTTTCCCTAAGGGAACAAGGCTAATATCTAGTAAATCCTTTACAGTTGTCTGCGGGGAACAAGAGCAGTTCGAGAACCTCAAGGTACATTTGAAACAGCTTCTCAATTACACACCTTCCCTTTCTTTGGAATTCAAGGAAGAAAATCATATCCTAAACTTAAACTGGTTAACCTAGTAATCTACAGAGCTCTATTTCTGAAAAAAAATCTGCTTCCACTCTATCAAATTCCTAAGTCCTTCATTTGCAGCAAATTGGTCTGCATTTTTGTGATAATTTCTAGATTTATTTTTTTTTTTTTAATTCCTTTAGGATCACAGTTAGTTCCTCTGGACTTCTACAGCTGTAATTTTCTTTTAGCTGCTTGTGTTGAAGCTCTGCTGCCTTTTGCTGCACGGGGTTTACTTCTGGAGTAGTCATTCTACTGCTTTCTTTTGTGACAGTGTGGGTACTGATCTCTATTCAAAAGTACTAATAAAATTACTGGTATGGACTGTGAGGAGCATCCATCTTACTCTGCTGCAGTCAGTCCTTAATCTTCTCTTTTTTGGACACAAGAGGGTGCTGTAAATCCACCTGTGCTTTTCCATAATTCTTCAGGCAGGAACACTGAATGTCTGTCTGTGTCTGCCTGCCTGTTTGTCACTTGCTGGAGGTGATGGGGTTTATTTTTGTGAAGGGGTTTTTGGTGGGTGGGGTTGAGTGATTTAGTTTTGTTTTCCTTCTCTAAACCTTTTGGTGGGTATTTTGAAGGGTGGTTTTTTCTTTGTTTTTCTTTGCATCGCATCACTGGCTGCTTTTAATAGCACAGAGTAGGGCAGTTTAATGCCACAGCAAGTGGGGAGGCTCCTTGGTGCTAGATGAGGCTTGGTGTTAGGAGTGGGGGCTGAGGGAGCTTGACTGCAATAAACGTTAGCAGTTCAGGCTGGACAAAACCAGCCTGCTTGTTGCTAACAGGGCTGGGTCTTCCAAAGATGACAATAGAAGTTGCTGGTAATCACCCAGCCACTTGGAAGATAAACTGCTAGTTGTGGTTGTGTCCTGTCTGCTCAGTGAGGGCCACTGAATGGCCTGTGGGTGGACAACAGGTTAATTCTTCTCCAGAATGTGCTTCTGTCAAACTGTAGCCCTAGACCAACCTCTGTCGCCCACGAGCTATAAATCCAGAGATGCACTTTTTGTTCCTACTTAGATAAGTTAGATTTAGCCCCACATTAACCCTGATGTAACTATAGCTCCATCATCTAGTTTCAAGGAGGAGGTTATTCTGCATGAGGTGGGCCTTGTGCTTGCAGTCGGTGGTCTCCAGGTTCTGCAGGCTATTAGTAATGTCCTCTGAGAAGTGGCCCAGCAAAGCCAGTCAGGTGTTACTTGACCCACAGGGGCAGGGAGAGCCTTTTTGAAAGACTTGAGTCCTGAGATCAGATTCCCACTTCCTACAACCCAAAGTGAGACACCGGGCTGCAGAGGTCAATGATCTCATTCATGGCCATTGTTTTCTTGACTTGGGACTCAGCAACAGGAGAGAGAATCTTCTACAGTACACTCTGGATGGGAAATAGTGATCTGTGCAGAGGTCAGATAATTGTTTCACAAGAGATTACCAAGGGAAAAAAAGACATAAACTTCTGGGCACACAAGCCTGCTGTGTTAGAAATAGGGTTTGGATTTTAAATCTCTCTCTCTCTCCTTTTTCCACAGACCAAACCGCGCTCTTGACTCCTGTTCCTTTGCTCGCCACATGCTCTTACAAACCCTCCACCAGCTGTAAGAGACCAGAGACGACTGCTGTGTCCTTCCCTTCTCATAGGACTGTTGTCAGCAGAGAACTCAGAGCTGCATGAAGATCCCAGAGCCCATACAGACATACTGTTCATTCTGGTTTTGGTTTTTTTTTTTTCCTCCCCTCCTCTCTCCCCTGTAGAAGGTTTTGTCCTTCCTTCTGCTCCCATAAACTTGAAGAAATCCTTGAAATTTATTTTTTTTTTTTTTCCTACTCCTCATGAAATGATTCCCTGGTCTGCAGGCCGGGTGCTTATGCTAGAATAAGTCAGTTCTGCTCTGAGCTCTGCATGAATTGTGAAGAAGAGTCCTCCACTTCAGTCACATTGTCAAGGGTGTGCCAAGGCTCACATGGGGCCCGGAAGTTCTCTCATCAGGAACAACCCACTTGTGCATTTTTATTTCATTTTCTTGGACTGTTACTCCTGCCTGGTTGTGTTCAGCCCTGTGCAGGAGAGGAGCTACGCTACTGCCTCTACCCCTGCTTCTCCAGCTCAGGGGGGTGCTTGACCCCCTTCTGCTGCTGCCAGGTCAGAGCGACAAGGTGTTGCTCCCCTTTGTACCTTCTCTCAAGCCTGTTTGTTGAAGGCAGCATGTGGCTGATTTGTATTTTAATATACTGCTCCCCTGCTGCTGTGGCTTGGAATATTTGTGTAGCGTGGCTGACTCTGGTGGCTGTTGCTTAAGGGAGCATATTTTTATTGTAAACTTTTTTTTTCTGCCATTGCCTGTGTTATTCCTTCTTCCCACCCTTTCCCTGTCCCTTTCCCTTCCTAATTAAATAGGCTTGGTTTGGAAATGGATATAATCCATGAAATCCCCGTGGAATATGTGTTCCCTTTCTCCTCCCTCTGACAAAACACAGGGACTGTGTGTACCTGTTCACATGTTTGAAAGCTGAGCATGTGTAAGAGCACGAAGAGCTAGAACTGTGCTGATCACTTCTTCTTGAGCTGAAGTGATAGCAGCAGCTGCCTCCAAAATCTGTCTGGAGGATTGTCAGTGTGCCCATGTATTTGTGACACCTGCCTGTCGCACTCCTGAGCAGACAAGCTCATCCTGCTCCCTCTTTTCTCAAGCCTCTGAGAGTCAGCATGTCTCTTCAGGTAGCAAAGAGTTGTTCCTTCCCTCTCTGTACTGCAGTCTCCTCCACCAGAAAACACAGGAGCTACTCAAGGAATGGGGTTAGCTGTCCCTTCCCTGGGAGAGGGGACGTGTACCACAGATGGCAGGGGCCACACACTGGATGAAAATTTTGGGGGAAAAAAACCCTAGTGTTAACTCACAGGGAAAAGTGCTTGGGGCACTAGATTGAAATAAAGTGTGTGGTGTGTGCAAGACCTACTTGCATGCACTCTCTGCTTCAATTCCTGCAGGTTGTGGGCCTGTGCAAGGTAACAAGGGGTGAAAAGGTGGTGGTTGGGGGAAGTTACAATCTTGTCAGCTTGGGAAAGCAGGGTCTCTTGTCATGCTAGCAGGGGAGGTGCTGGCTTTCATGTAAAAGCAGTGTCCCCCTCATTAAAAAAACAATTGCCCTAAGGCTAAGAGCAAAATGCATTTTCTCCCAGTTTCTGTGACTGGAGCTGGAATTCCTCTGTGTCCAAATTGGTAAAAATAAACTGAAATGAAGGTACCTTGCACCTACAGAAGGAGTTTCAATTGCTACAAGCCAAGCCCTGCTGCCTTTACCTCACCCCATCACTTCAGCTGTCTCTTGTAAGAGCAAATTTACTTGCGTAAAATCAAGACAAAAAATATTTTCTGTAAGTCTTGAACTTGTTGTAGCTTTGCTTGGAGCTCCTTGGCCTCCTGCTGCTCTTCACATCCCTCTGCCCTGAAGAAGGGTTGTGGAGGAAAGGAACTTGATACAAAACAGAGATGCAGAGACCAAGTCAAGGGGTTAGCCCCTATGGGAGGCCATCTGCACTGGATTCCGCAGAGCGTGTCATGTGTGCTCTCATAAAGCCTGCGAAGGTCAGAGAGATGCTGCTGCTTGTGCAAAGACCTGTGGGTCAGGTCATGGGAAGAACCTGTGCAGGAAGCTTTAAGTAGCCAAGCCATAGCAGAACAAGTGAGAGACATTGACCCTTAAATTGCTTTCAAAAGCAAACAAAATTTAGAAACAGGATTTTCCTGGTGCTGCCCTCATGTCCCATACCCCACCAGAGAGATCAAAGTGTGGCTAGTTCCCTGTAGCTTCAGTAGATGCCAAAGATGGTAAGATCATTGCTGGTGAGATCACTACTGGGTAAATGAACAAACTAAAAACCTATGGAGACACTGGGGAAAGGACAGATGAGTTACTAGGTGCCCAGTCAGTTGATACCCTCCATCTCCCCCATCAGAGCCCAGGCCCACACAAGGGAGGTGCCCACTCGGGTGGCATCACCTTGGGGAGGTGATGGGTGGGCTGCACAGTGGGAAGCAGGATTAGCTGGAGAGTGGCCAGGGCTGTGATGGGGGTGATTGTGGCTGTGGTGGATGGTTCTATGTCAGCTGGTGGATGGGGTTGCTGCTGGGATGAAAGGTGGCCAGCAGCAGGATGGTGGAGGTTGTTTGTCAGGTGGAAGTGGTCAAGGTTCCCCAGGTCCCTGTCAGCACCCAATTGGAGTCGCTCCATCCTGTTCCCCCTTAGGCAGAGGGCAGTGATATCTAAGCAGGTCTGAAAGGAAGCTGTCTCCCAGTGTGGGGAAGAGGTGTGCTGCAGCACCAGCTTGCTGGTGGCATGAGCAGTCAATGACTGGTGTTGGGGTGGCTGTCACAATCCTGCTAAACAGAGCAGGAGCAGGTCTGGGGGCACAAAGGCCCAGCCATGCTGGTGGCACACAGCAGGAGTAGGGTGAAGACCACCAACCAGCATTGGCCAGATTGTGGCTGCCACGTGAAACAGGCACTGTTCCCTTCACCTGGCTGTCCCTGAGGCCCCACTCATCCTCGGGCAAAGCCTCACTTTCCTTCTGCTGCCCGCAGAGCCACGGTGGTGGCTCACTCCCACCACAGGGATTGCAGCTGTGCTCGGGGCCTGAGCAGAGGGGACAGGGCTGTCCTGAGGAGAAAGCACCACTCAGCGTTAGGGCTGGTGGCTCTTTGCCAGAATCAGGGACCCTCAGGAAGCCCTTCTTCGGGATCAACAGGTGGGCTAAAAAAATCAATCCTCTTGGCTGCTGGTGTTTTCCAGTGCCCATCAGACTGCCTCCCCGCAGTGGTGGAAACCACTGCTACGTTGTGCCCCCCACTTGCTGTGTGAAGCATCCTAATGGGCACCATTGGCAGGCTGGTGCCCGAGCTTTACCTGCCATGGGACCAGTGGAGCATCGTCACCACCTTTGAATGTGACTTTGGCTGGCTCAGCGAGGATCTGGGGAGCTTTCCTCCTCCCAGCTTTGGCACATCCATGAAGCTGAGCCTGAGCGAGGGGCTTCCTCCATGGAGGAAGGTTGCAGAGGACCAGGAGAGAGCAGAAGGCAGCAGTAGAGGCCCCAGGTTGGGAGCGAATGCAAACACTTGGTTCTCAGCTGCTTCATTTTGGGGCTGCCTCTCAGCTCACCCCCAAACTCGGTGCCAGACGTGGAGGGGGTCAGCGAGCCATGAACCCAAAACAGGTTGTGGTGTTTTGGCATGGGCAAGTGAGTTCCCCAGGTGGGATTGGGATGGGACGGAACAGGACGTGCTAGTTCTGGCAGCTGAGGTATTGATGAATTAAGGGAAGGGCTTGAAGAGGAGAGAGAGACATTAGTACGAAATCTTAGCATGTTTTTCTGTCAGGCTGCAGATCAGCTCCCATTCCCTGGGAGAGCGAAAAGCAGAGCTGAAAAAGGGAACTGACAGCTTCAGGGAAGAAAAGGAAAGTCTCCATGGGCTTTTGGAAGCCAATGGTGTTTTACACAGGCGCTGCCACCCCTGGACTCTCTATAACAAGCAGAGAAGCAAAATTAGGAGAACTCCCCACCACCACCCCCAAGAGTCCGACCCACAGGCTGCCTCTTTCTTTTTGCTCAGGCTTACCACTGGCCTTGCAATTTTGGCTGGATGTCACCTTTCTGCCCCGCACCTCCGTAGCTCCTGTGACTTACGCAGCCGGGAAAGAAAAGGCAGAGCTTGGGAGACAGTGAGTGCAGATCCCACACGGGCTCTTGCCGAGCTGACACTGGGATGTGCCAGGCTTTGGTTCCCCAGCCCCCCTGCGAGATGAGGGAAAGACAATGTCTGGGGTTGCTGCCTTCTCTCCAGGGGTGCTCTACCCTTCCTTTTGTCCACCCTCCCACCCCCCTTCTCCTTCTCCTCCTCCCGCGTTCCTGGCTCCGTCCGGTAAGCGCTGCTGGGAAAGCGACACAACGGGGCCCATTCAGTTCTCGCTTCTGCCAGGAGAGCAAACACAGGCGCAGGAGCTCAGCAGCCGCTGGATGAAGGGAGCTGCTTTCCCCTCTTCCTTTGCCGCCTCTTGAGGAGCAAGTACCCCATTCCCCAGGTGCGTGATCCCCCAGGAAGAGGAGGAGGAGCAGTGCCCAGAGCTCATCTAGGGCACTGCATTGGTGGCACTTGCTGGTGGCCACACTGGAGGGAGGTGGGGGTCGGGGGTGGTACGGTGGTGGGGAGGCACTGAAGCAGGACTGCCTGCAGTGGTGGCAGGAGCATGGGACCATGCTGTAGGGTGGGCAAAGGGATGGGCACTGTGGTGGACCCCCAACCCACCCAAGGTTTGAACTTTGTAGACCCCACTGCTGCTGCTCCCCAGCCTTGGCCCCTCTCTGGCACCTCCACCCCAGGGACTCCCTCCTGCCTGGCCAAAACCAACTCGTCCTTCCTGCAGCTAAACAGTGGAGATCTATTCCAAAAGCTGCTATGAATAGCTTGGAGGGGTGGGGGAAGCGGGGAGTATGCAGGGTGGGAGGCACAGGGCTGCAGGGTGGCCGAGATGGGACATTTGCAATTAAAAGAAAGGTGGCAGCTCAGAAAGCTGGTGTGATCACATCCCCTGGATAGCTACACCAGCTCATCTTACAAAAATAAATGCCCCGGCTGTAGGAGGCATAATGATATCTGTACAGGCCATGAAAATTTTATGCTGCTGATATAAGAAGAAAAAGAAGAGAGGGGTGTCAGCCCCAAGTCAGTTCCCCAAAAGTGACCCTGTCTTCCTGCCAAACCCCTCATAGGTCCTCCCAACCTTCCAACAGGGGGTTTAGATAACCAAAGTAAAAGCTGTTCCCAGGTGGAGACCTGTGGTCTGTGACCTTCCCTTTTCATTCTAGATACTGCTTTTATCCTTCTTCCCCTCCTCCTCATTTATAACCTGTAAAATCACAGTATGAGAGCACAAGATGCTGAGACCTGCACCACTAGGTCACAGCAACAGCCCCCATCGCACCTAGTGCCCATAGGCAATGCCGTTCGGAGACACGTGGGATCCTGGACCCTCTCACACAGTATCACAGAAAGGTATGGGGTTGGAAGGGACCTCTAGAGATCAACTAGACCAACCCCTCTGACAAAGCAGGTCCAACTAAAGCAGGTTACACAGGAACTTATCCAGATGAGTTTTGAATATCTCCAGAGACGGAGACGCCACCACTTCTCTGGGAAGTCTGTTCCAGTGCTCTGCCACCCTCAAAGTGAAAAAGTTCCTCCTCATGTTTAGATGGAACTTCTTATGTACAAGTTTTTTGCCCATTGCCTCTTATCCTCTTACTGGGCACCACTGAAAAAAGACTGGCCCCTTCCTTTTGACACCCGCCGTTTAAGTATTTATAAGTATTGGTCAGATCCTCCCTCAGTCTTCTCTTCTCCAGACTAAAACAACCTAAGTCCCTCAGACTTTCCTTGTAAGAGAGATGCTCCAGGCCCCTAATCATCTTTGTGGTCCTCTGCTGTACCCTCTCCAACAGTTCCTTCCTGAACTGGGGAGCCCAGAACTGTACAAACTCTCCTGGCCTCACTGCCATCTCTCCTTGGCTGCAGGTGTCCTCCACCATGAGGGTCTCCTGGGGGCTTCTCCTGCTCACAGTGGCCCTGGGGCTGGGAGGGACAGCTGCAGCCCGCTGTCCTGGGCCCTGCATCTGCGACAACCTTCGCTCCCAAGTCCTCTGCCTCAACGGGAACCTGACAGCCATCCCCAGAACCATCCCACAGGTGGGTGAAGGGATAGGCAGGGGACAGGGGAGAAGAGGAGGTAGGGATGGCAGCCATAGGATAACTCAGCATTTATTTGTGTGACCAACAGCTCACCAAAAAACTGGACCTTCGGGGCAACAGCTTCACTGTCATTCCGGTGGGAGCCTTCCTTGACACCCCATACCTCACACACTTGGACCTGCAGCGCTGCAAGGTGGAGAGGCTGGAGGAAGGGGCTTTCCGGGGGCTGGGGAGGCTGGTCTACCTCAACCTGGCCTCCAATAGCATAGCACTCCTCTACCAGGAGTCCCTGGATGGGCTGTCCTCCCTCCAGCAGCTCATCCTTGAGGGGAATCGTATTGAGGAGATCCAACCAGGTGCTTTTGGCCATCTGGGGTCACTCACTGTCCTTGACCTGAGGGCAAACGCCTTAGTCTATCTCCCAGACATGGTTTTCCAGGGTCTTCAGGTCCTCAGGTGGCTGCGCCTGTCCCACAATGCCCTCCACGTGCTGGGCAGTGAGGCCTTTGCTGCTCTCCCTGCCCTGCGCAGGCTGAGCCTGGACCACAATGAGCTGCAGGCACTGCCCAGTGAGGCCCTGGCCAGGCTGGATGGGGCTACCCGGCTGGACCTGGGCCATAACCCCATCACCTACATCGCCGAGGAAGCCCTGGCTATGGCCTCTCTGAAGCACCTCTTCCTGGACCACGCTGCCCTCCAGGACGTGGCACCTGATGCATTCATCCACAGCCCCCAGTTGCACACGTTGGACCTCCGTGAAAACCAGCTGCGGGGGCTGCCACCCCTGGCTGGGTCTGGGGGGCTGGCAAGGGTCAGCCTGGCTGGGAACCCCCTGCTCTGCTCCTGCCTCCTACGCCCCTTTCGTGACTGGCTGACACGCGCACGTGTGCAGGCAGAGGGGTCCTGCACCGCACCCCCTGCCCTTCGTGGCCGGCCCCTCGACTCCCTGAGGCCCCCCGAGATGAGATGTGGCCGCCCACTGCCACTCCCCAGCCCCACCACACCGTTGGAGCAGTCAAGGGTGGCTGGCAGCGGGCAGTGCCCCCAGGGTTGCGCCTGCTCCCCTGATTTCCGTCATGGGTCCTGCGAGAACAGGGACCTTCGTGAGATCCCCCGGGGTTTCCCAGGGGACACCCGCCTCCTTGACCTACGCCGAAACGCCTTCAGGGTGGTGCCACCAGGGGCCTTCCCTGGCCTGAAGGAGCTGGTGTCCCTCCATCTGCAGAGCTGCGGCATTGGGGCGCTGCAGCCTGGGGCACTACAGGGGCTGGACAACCTGGTCTACCTCTACCTCACCAGCAACCGCCTCTCCACATTGTCAGCTGCTGCCTTCAAAGGGGCCCCACAGCTGGCCTACCTCGACCTGGACCACAATGCCTTCACCCACCTGCCTGTGGGCACCTTCCAGCTCCTGCCCAACCTTATCTCTCTCCACCTGCAGCACAACACCATCAGGGAGCTGGGAGAGGGTGACCTGGCCGGGGCTGGGGGGCTGCGCTGGCTCTACCTCGCTGGGAACACCATCAAGCGCATCGCCCCCACTGCCCTGGCTCCCACCAAGATGCTGGAGAAGCTGCATCTGGAGGGAAACTGCCTGGTGGAGGTGCCCACGTCAGCTCTGTGGGGCTTGCCCGTCCTGAGTGAACTGAAGCTGTCACGAAACCCCATCAAACATGTGGGAGATGGTGCCTTTCTGCCGGTGGCCTCCAGCTTGCAGCACCTCTACCTGGACAACATGGGTCTGGAGAGGGTGTGTGTGCCTGGGGACCCAAGAGGGGCAGGGGGACAGCCATAGATCCCATCTTATTCCAGTGCCGGTGCCCCCAAAGGGGGAGCTGAATGAATGTCCCATGAACAACCAAGGCTTCAGGAGATACTCCAGAGCTTGGCCAAGAGGAGATATTTCCTCAGGCTCCTGTTGTCTTGCTCCAACCTGTCCCCCAGTGCCTCACTCCCTTTGGTCCTTAAAGACACCCCAGTTTCACCAGGGTTAAGACCATTCCACAAACCACTCCCTTTCCCCAGCGCTGGCCATAGTTCTCCTGCCTTTCTATGAGCTGTCCTGTGGGACTTTTCACCACTATTACCCTGAGCTCCTCCATCCTCTAAAGAAAGTGGTGTTCACACCACTCTTGTGAGGACTAGCTGCCTTTAACAGTGCCCAGGGATTGTTCTAAGACCTCTTGCATGACACCTTCTTTCCAGGAAGGCTGAGCAAGGTCTAGTGAGTCCCAAAACGTGACCAAAACTGGTTGAGTTAATTAACAGTCCCCAAGGACATGTCCTGCTGTTTAAAATAGCTCTTTCATGGGGCTGGAAGGTTCAGAACAGTTTCTCTCAGCCCCGCTAGGCTGATAAACAGTGCAAGGATAAATATTTGCTCCCTTGCCTCCACCAGGACCCCCTGACTTACCCTTGCTTTGTTGCAGATTTCCCCTGGTGCCTTCACTGGCCTCGGTCCCAAGATCAGAAGCCTCTTCCTGGAGAGCAACAAGATGAGTAACATCCCCAACATGAGCAATTTCACGGGGCTGGAGATCCTCAACCTGAGGGATGTGCCTTTCCACTGCGACTGCCAGCTCCTTCCCCTCCGCAGGTGAGTGCCCCCAGGGGAGAACAGCCCAGGGGACAGCTGGACCCTGTAGCGTTGGAGGCACAAGCCCATGGCAAAACAGCCATTTTGAGTCTTCCCCTGTGACATGCTGGCCATTTTGTGCCTCCTCCCATGGGTAGCTCCCATGGAGCAAATGCCTATGTACAAGGACGGAAGTAGCCCGGGCTTTCCTGGTGTAGGAAAAGCAACCACAGGCTGGGGTGGGCAGACAGTCAAAGCTCACCCAGGTGAGGCCCTGAGCAACCCAGCCTGGCTTTGAAGTGACCTGTGCCCACTCACAGGCACAAGAGTTTTCTGGCTCCCTTTGCCCCATCCCACTCCTTTCCCTGATGTCCTGCCACATTTCCAGGTGGATCGACAAACTCAACCTCCGTGTAGGGGCCACCTGTGGGTCCCCAACAGAAGCCCGGGGCCTGAAGGTGAAGCTTTCCACCACTTTCCAAACCTGCCCTGGCTGGAGACGAGGCGAGGCAGGGGGAGCCAGTCCTGACAAGACCAAGGCTGCCACCAAACCCAGCAAGAAAAAGAGATCAGGAAAATCACCAGCCAGAAGCTTCAAGAAGAGCAGAGCTTAGGAAAGTCTTGCAGGAAGCAACAGGGCCGTATCTACAGTCTGGCGAGAGCAGTTTTTCCTAGACATGTCCCCATCACGTTGACATGCATATTCCAGAAGGTGCAGAGAGAGCCTGGTGCCACCAGAGTGATGATGCCCTTTTGCCAAAGATGCCAGGTTGGTTTCCGCAGGACGCAGAGGCACATAACCCAAAAAAAAAGAACGGGTGCAAAAAGCTTCTTGTAGCACTTGCAACGTGCTTTGGTGACTCAAACAAAGCCAAATACTTGCTTTTTCCTCCGGCACATAACCCATCCCAAGGCTTTTTCTTCCCAAGGCTCCCTCCCAGCCATGCGGAAAAGCTGGAATTCACAAGTTTGTTTGTGTTTTATTAACAGCGCTGGCCTTTCACAGCTTCCGAAAGGATGGAAGAGCCCCCGAGCAGGACTGCAAACAGCACCAACGCAAGATCCCTCACTGGCTCAAATCTTAAGAGCAGAAAACTTAAAAAAAAAATTATCACCGGTGCAAACATTGCCTGAGTTCCCAGCAGCTCCTCAGAATTAAAACATAAGCAGATCGAAACCTCTCTACTCCCTGCAAAATTTGATCGGTGGTGCACTCTGTGGAATGGGATCACCGATCCCATAAGCTGTGTGCCCAACCTATTCCCCATGGCAACCGTGGGACATCCACCCCCCCACCCTCCCCCAGCCCTATTTTAAAACCAGAAGTTTGGTCAAATTGAGGTGGCTTTAAAAGGTAACAAATTCTAGTCATTAAATGTTGGGTGTGGAACTGCCAAAAAACAGGAGGAAGAAAAGCCATAGGCGTTTGGAAATCATCATCCTATACGGACAGGTGGCCCTACCTACAAGCCCAGCTCTTTGACAGAGCTGGGGGAAGGTGGCAGGAGGGGAAGGGAGAAATGTGATGGCTTTGTCCTGAAATGGGATGTATTCACAAGCCAGTGGTGGGCAGCGCTGCCAGGCCAGGCAAGCTGCCATGGGCAGGAAAGACCCATTTACAGGCCTTTGATAAAAAAAAAAAAATATCCCACCCCCCAACTATGCTCACCCCATCATGGTTTCCCCCGGAGCCCTCCAGGGGTCAGTAAGAAATGGACTGAAGTCACCCGACACAGACCCTCCAACACTTTTTCCACTTGCCCTTCATTGCTCCCCCCATGGCCTTTTCCCCCCCTCTCCAGTTAAAGGCTCCTTTGGAAGGGAAAAGGGGACAACTGCGTTAATTACTCCCTGTCTCTACCCTTTGTTTTCTGGATTTCTAGGTTAACAATATTTTTATTTTTAATTGCCACGGTGCAAAGCAGGAACTGTTTTGGCATCACAAGCTCTCACCTAGAAACCTGAGGGGAGTGTGGCCAAGGCAGCCTCCTGGGCAGCCACCGTTTCCCTGTAGGTTTTGGCAAGGCCCTTACCCCTGCAGCCAGCTGGGCCCCACGCGGTGGCACCAACAGGCAGGGCACCTCCTCCCCTGCAGGAAACACACCGAGAACCTGCTACAGGAGATTTAACACCGTTTTTTAAGCACACTTGCCACACTGACCTTTCTGATTTCTGTCCTGAACTTCGATGGCCTGTCTGGGGAGAGAGAGAGAAACATTCCAGTTTTGCCCTAAAGTGGGAAATGGCATTCCTGCCTCGATTTATCTATTGCATCTATTTATCTATCGCTACCTATTCTTGGGATATTCAGCAAAACTGGCAAGCGGGCAGGGGAGAGTGCACAGAAAACCCCTCAAAAACAAAAGCAAAAGCCCTGAACAGCACAGAACACTGTGTACTTACTCCCCCACGCTTACAGCCCTCCTCTTCTCTTCCCCATTTTGGCTAAGCCAGGGAATTTTGGTGATCCAGAAAGCAATACATGAGCCTTTGGCTTCTTCCTCAAGTTTAATTCACAGGGCTTTTGGGTACAGATCGTAGATTGAATTTACAGTAGGATTGCTAAAAATATTAAAAATTCAAACTGTGCCTCGTGTCCTCTGCAGTTCTGGCTTCAAAACATGACACTCAAAAAGGCCTCTTGCTACCCCAAGAGGCATCATCATCATCCTTTTTTGGTTTTTCATCTCTCTTCGTTCTTTCTGTCCCAACGTTCTTGGCGGGGGCTGTAGGGTCTAGGCCAGGGAGCACAGCACCAATGTCCTATGAGGGCAGCCGATCTCCTGATGCAAGTGACCTGCACACACCATCTCAGACTGCAGTTCGCCACCTCCAGCCATGGCTGAGAACCCAAACTGCCCCTTCGTGGTCTCGCCGCCTCTTTTCTTACTGGGAGCTCCTGCTTGGAAAGGTACCTTCAAAGCCAGGCACACAAAACCACCCTGGTCACGCTCCTCAGCACGCCTGCGGCCTTTTTGGAGCCTGTTTCCCAGGGCTTAAAATTAAAAGTCTGGGAAAAGTGTTCTTGCACACCAGGAAAGCAGGTTTGTGATGTCGCAGAGCGGTCTGCTTCAAAAAGGGAACGCCCTTTTAGCCTCCCGCTTCCCTTTGCCAGGGCTTTCCCCAAAGAGTCAGAAGGTGAAGCGCAGGCTGGCGTGGGCAAGTGGGGGACACCCCAGGATCAGTCTGTGACCTCCTGCTTTATGCTGCTGACAGGAACAGGAAGGTCAATAGCTCCAAATTCTGCTACCGAGGGGTCGATGGTTTCTTCTTTCACCTGCACAGCAATGACTAGGCAGGAACACAGAAATAGGGGAAAAATACGTAATATCAACTCACGCTGCCTCGCTCTACCTGCGGCACCCCAGAACCTGCTCTGTTCATGCGGATACTCAACATACCCCAGGTTTCCAGCCCACTTTTTGAGGAGCCCTCACCACAGGCAGCCCATCACAACGTGTCTTTCCATCACACATGTATCTGTAGTCACAGCAGCAATGAGGACAGGACTAAACCCTGGCAGCATGAAGCTGCCCGCTCACAAGAACAAACAACCTCTCCTCGGGCTGAAGGGGAAAAAGCCAGTGTGATCCATTATCTACTTTCCTGGATCTGCCCAGGGGAAATTAAAGATCTATGTACAATGAGGACCTTCATGAGGCTCCATCTCCATGAAAGCATTTCACCCACCCTTTTTCCCCCAACACCCACTAGGGCTGGCAGGTGACCCACCTGCCAGATGCTCTTCTGGTCACCACACCTCTTGGTGCTCAGCCCTTACAAGGACTGGGATGTGACAGCAACTTCTGACGTGTCCATCTTGACTCTGCTCTCTAACTGACCTCACACAACCAGACCACCCAGTAGGGCAGCCAGGTCCATCAGCATATTCAGCTATACTGGTGTCACCAAACCTCCTCAGGAAGCAAAACTTCCCAGAGAAAGCCAGCTAAGGCTTTCTTCCACTCTGTCTCTGAGGGAGTGGGAAAGAACGTTTGTCACATAATGCCCTTCCCTCCCTGGGGGTAACCATGACTTAAGGGCCAGGAGGCAGCACAGGCCTCTGGAGGGCTGGAAGCCTGCAGGGCATTCTCTAGAGCGTTATGGTGTGGCTGCTGGGTAGAGTAAGCAGTCCCTTACTCTCATCAGGCGCTGGTTCTGGCAAAGCCTTGCTGGCAGCTTTTGCTTCTCGTTTCATCTTTGAGGTGGAAGTCTTCTTGACAGTCTGCTTGACGTTGCGGGTTTTGGCAGGTAACTTTTTTCCTTAACAAAGAGATAACAGAGCATGGGGAAAAGCATGTTTCTTTGTTCCCTGGAAAATCAGCAACCCTGCTCCACTGAGAAACCACAGGCCAGGGACCATCACGCTACACGGTCATTAGCTGCCATCTGGTTACAGAAACGGCCTACTGGAGAAAAACCTCTATAGTCATCATCTCAAAATATGCCCCTCTGTGTTCTCCTTCATTAAAGGCAAGGCACTGCAGCACATGCTTAACTTCCGAGGAGTAGGTCCTGTTGGATTCAGTCTAGAGTCAGCTTTGCTTACCTGTCTGGGTCTAGTCCCAGGCAATGGGGCACGCTGGCTCCAAGGCACGGACACTGAACCATTAACGTTTCCATTTTTAGCTGATGTTTTTTATTTAGGCTGAACGCCTTTATATTCTTTAGATGTCCTTTCCTCTCCACCCCCCAGGAAGGAATTTCTTGCCTGTCTACACATGATTTGCTACAGCTACTGCAACAATGATGACAACAACGACAAGATGAAACAGTAACACGGTCCAGCCCCACTACTGGCCTCTTCAGCCATCTTAAAGCCTTCACTCCCCCAGCACGAAGCAGGCAGGGTTGCTCTCCAGCTACAGCCAGTAGTACCGCTCTCCAGTTGCGGCCAACAATCCCCCTCCGACCACAGACACAGCGGGGAAAGCAACACAACCTCACGCCTGGAAGCAAGCACCATCTGTAAAACAGATCCTTCCCGCACACACGGCTCTTTGCTCTCTTAGGTAACGGGGGCAGTTAAGAAGGATGAAGCTGTGTTGTCAAACCCACAGCCAGCTGAGGGCATCCACAGCAAGACAAGGCCTCTCTCTCCTGCTCTGACGGGACATGATGGACAGGGTTCCTCTAACTGTGCCCAGCCTGCGAGCGAGCAGGAGGGCACTAGTCAAACATCACTCACTCTTCTTTCCATAGGGTTTCTTCTTCTTCTTGGGCACCTCCTTGGCCTTCACTGGAGTTGTGGGCTCTGTCATGGAGACGAGAGGGAAACGAAAGCCAAGTCCCATAACCAGTAGGTAACTGGGATGAAGTGACATAAGCGAGAAACAAGATATACCCGTCCCCCCGAGCCAACGCCCTCTTCCCAAGACAACCAGCTGAGGGGAAAGCAGGGCTCTAGGGCAGTTGCTGTCTGTGCTTCCAGGCGAGGGCCCAGTGTGGGAGGCTGGGGCAGCACAGGGGAGAGAGGCCCAGGAGAGGCTTGGCAGGGGCAGTAAAGAAACAAGATATGTAGCTTGGGACAAGAAGGAAAACATCTGCAAAGGTGAGGCAGTGGCCTCCCTGTGACAAGGGAAGGAATAAACTCTTGAGAGGGATGCTCTTACCTTTTAGAGACAGAGTCAGAGAATTGATGAGAAAAGGGAGCTGGGGCCAAGCTTCCCCTGCTACCTGGCTGAGGCTTTAGGAACACTTAGTAAAAGGTTGCTGTGCAGGGATAGGACCACCTGGAACTCTACCCAACTTAATCAGGAGCAATTCTCTGTTGGAGTGCAGGTGGGGGACCAGAGGGAAAACAGAGCCAACCTCAAATCTCACTCTGTTTTCTCCCCACCACAGACTCCTCCTTCTGCCAGCTGCTAGAGAACGCGTGGCAGCAGAGGAAGACTTATGGTAGCCAGCGCAAATCAACGAGGCAATTTTCTCCTCCCTATAAGGCCCAGAAAGGAGGAGCTACTCACAGAGCAGGAGGAAGGAAACCTTTGCCTCTAGCATTAAAAACCACAGTCAAATCTTCACTCACCTGGAACAACTGGTGGTTGAAGCTGGTAGCCTGTCAGCTCGCACCACCCCACAGGATAAATGTCTGGAGATTCGCAGTCCACCCACTGGTCATACTCGTTGTCCCAGCCATCAAAATGGATGCTGAGGAGACGCTGGACCACACGCTTCACTGTGGCCACACAGATGAGACGGGGCTCCATCAGGTCCACTGCTTCCACCTTCATGCCTGCCTTGAAGCCGTGGTTTGGGCAGTCCTGGGAGCAGAAAAAAGAAAACCCAAGGCCATTGCACCCCATCCAAACCCACATCTGGCCACTACCAGCCTAGAACAGCTATAAGCTTGCCTCCAGTTTAAAGCAAGAATAAGTCTACAATCACACAATAGAACCAACTGGTCATGTAGCAGAAGAGGGCACACATGAGTAGATCCAAGGCCAGCCGTGTCCTTAGTGAGTCTCAGTCCAGCCTTTAGAAACAAGATCCTGACCTAAGGGGAGCAGCAGGCCAGCAGCTAAGGGACACCCGATCAAACTCATTAACCTGAGAGAGCCCTGGGAAATCAGAAAGATCAGCACAGGCCCAGAGGCTGCAGCAGTTTTGCTGATGCCAAGCCAAGGGCCAGCCACATGTCCAAAAGCAATAAGCAGTGCAGAATCCACCAGGAGCCTGGAGCTCCTGGGAACATTAGAGAATTACAGGTCACACTCAGAGGGACCAAAATCATTACATCACAAAGACATGACACTGCTAGTCCTGAGCTGCCAAACAGGGCTTTACTTGGAGAGCACACACTTGCATGCCTTGGACTCTCCTTAGAAGTGCTGACCAGCAGCAAAAAGCAGCCCAGTAGAGACACTGGATATTGTCTACCCTAACTTCAGGAAGGGTTTTGATACTGTCTCCCATAAGATACTCATAGTGATACTGATGGAGTAGGGGCTGGGTGAGGAGACAGTGAGGTGGACTGAAAACTTGATGAGTGGCTGAGCCCAGAGGGTGGTGATTAGTGGCATGAAGTCTAGTTGGAGGCCAGTAATTAGCAGTGTACCCCAGGGGTCAATACTGGGCCAATCCTGTTCAACATCTTCATTAATTATCTGGATGACATCACATAGTGTCATGTCAAACTCAGCAAGTTCGCTGGATACAAAACTGGGAGGAGAGACTGATATACTAGATGGTTGTGCTGCCATCCAGAGGGATTCTGACAAGCTGAAGAAATGGTCTGACAGGAACCTCATGCAGGTCAATGAAAGGAAATGTACAGTTCTCCACCTAGGGAGGAACAACCCCAGGTACCAGCATGTGCTGGGGGCTAATTGGCTGGACAACAGCTTGGCAGAAAACAACCTGGAGGTCCTGGTGGACACCAAGTTGAACATGAGCCAGCAATGTGCCCTTGGGACAAAAAAGGCTGATGGTATCCTCAGCTGCATTAGAAGCAATGTTGCCAGCAGATCATGTGAGATCACAGAATCACAGAA